>LPNX010771948.1:0-18513 GCA_001517045.1 Pseudotsuga menziesii | reverse complement strand
AAATAAGATATGCATTCAATGAAACAACTGAACTATAGTTGTTTTCAAAATAAAACAGATACCTGTTTTAAAAATAAAATAAATACTTTTACCTATTAGTAAAATCTTAGATTTCCAAGCCGCTGTGTGCTTCCCATGGACAGTTCCCATGGCCGCAGTTAATATTTGAAGATATACTTTAGGTGAGTGTTAGCCCTCGGCACGGGTTTGAGTAGTACACTCGTCGGTGAGTACCTAAGGACTGGATATTCGATCAATGCGATATCATCATCCTCCTGTACGTCCATCTCTACATCTACAGAATTTGGATCTGAAGTTTCCTCAACCTCCATCTCGACATCCATAGAATTTGGATTTGTAGTTTGGTCTAACTCCATATCAACATCGTCAGAATTTGGATTTGGAATTCTTGCAGCTTGCTGCAGTAGAGACTCTCGATTTTGACTTCCTGCAGTTTGTTGCATCAAGAAACAACTGGAAATGGATCTTGTACAAGTATTATTGGGACATGCGTCATTGGGTGCCGTTTCAATGCATATCTTCTTTACCAGCGATGTAGCTGCCGTATTAGAACCTCCCTCGTTAATACTATTCTCATCGCTATGAATTTGGACCCATACGATCCTCATTATCACCATCCTTATTACGATTATGGTACTTGACCTAATTATAGGATTGGAAAATTGTCATACCCGTTAGCGAGATAGCCATCCTACTTGACCTAATTATAGAAAAGGTAAATTATCATATAGGCGAGAACCTTCGAGTTATGTCGTTCGCATCATTCGACAGATCATTATCGCTATTCCCTTTGCCCTGCCCTGCACTCTTTGTCCTGTAACATTTGGATACATACGATTTTCATGCTCACCATTCTCGTTATCACTATCATAATTTATGTGTAATTGTAATTAGAATGGAAAATTTTTATACTTGTTGTTCTTGGCCGCAACACGCTTTGAGTTAACCCATTCCGATCCCTCCCCGTTGTCGTGTCAGAAGCTCCCTCTTCCTCATTATCACTATTCCCTCTGCATTATTCCCTATGTAGGTACAGATCCATAGTCCTCACGGGGTAGTCGGGTTACACGACGATTATGACATGGACAACGATAGTTATGAGCATATTCAACATTGGGGATCAAGGAGTTATATGTCAGCGTCTGCAGATAAAGGTATTGCATAATTCTTGCAATGGAATATACTTGATTTTAGTACTTTAGCGGGCACTATACATGACGATTATCACATGAACAATGATAATAAGTAGATTCATAATTGGGAATTGAGAAGTTATAAGTTAGCGGCTAGATATAAAGGTATTGCATCTTTTTCACATGGGCCTCTACGTGAGTTAAGTACTCCTGTCGGAAAATGCTGCTACAATTCCGACTTCAAATCCAAATTCTTGGCTTATGGATGAGTCTTGGCATGAGCGCAGTACTCTCGCTGAGACTTCTGCAATACCAACTTTAAATCCGGATTGTATGCACCTACAGATCAAGAGTGTTGGTGGCTTAGCCCAAGTATTGGCCCTAGTGTGTCCTGTTAAAATCGGTGCCACGAGCCAACACCTACCTAGAGTATAACTGGAAAGTCTAGAGGAGGATTATTACATGGACAATATCTTCTTGATGACGCATCTAGAAAATATAGTCCTAGGGCAAGAAAACCATCTCTAGGAAAAAAACAATCTAGTAAGTTGCTATTTTTTTTTTACAGTCGGATGGAAAATATTTTTTTATGTCCAAGATCACGTTTTATAAAATTTTATATGATATATATTTGTTATGTTTGAGTTCATGTCTTAGAATTTTATAGTATTCCATGATGTTAAAACACTTATAGAACTTTATATGGCATATCATGTCTCATACTAGATTTTAGAATTTTATATGGCATCTTTTTGTTATGTGTGAGTTTAAGTTTTAGAATTTTATAGTAATTTATGATGTTAGAAAACTTATGGGCATTATTTTTTTATGTCTATTTTAGGTTTTAGAATTTTAGAGTATTTTAATATATTAGAAATGAGCTTAGGGTTTATAATTTTGTAGTATTTTATGTGTTAAGTTAAAACCAAGCAAGATTAACATAATAATGAGCGAGAAATAAACATTATCACAAGCAACCACATATAGACACACAATATACCGTGGAAACCCCATGGAGGGAAAACTAGCACAAATGAGGATCTTCATTACATGGCCAAAACTGACCATCCGGGCCAAGCGACCTAGTCACCGCTCACCTCCACGCCTCTATACAATGGAGCCTCTTTTATGTGTTAGGTTAAAACCAAGCAACATTAACATAATAATGAGCGAGAAATAAACATTATCACAAGCAACCACATATAGACACACAATATACCCTGGAAACCCCATGGAGGAAAAACCAACACCAATGAAGATCTTCAATACTCCGCCAAAATTGGCCATCTCGGCCAAGCGAGCTAGTCAACGCTCACCTCCAGGCCTCTATACAATGGAGCCTCTTCAAGCCTTATAAAGGCTTAATCACATGCAATACCATTGGACAATACCATGGGCTACAACAAACCATGTGCCCAAACCATGTGCAAGACCTAAAACACCTTTGACTTAATCCTGAGTCAAGGTTAACCCTAACAATCCCCCTTTTAAACTTGACTTGGAGTAATCACCAACTCTCCTCAAATATTTACCGAGGAATCTTACATACACCCCCCTGTCACCTAGGTCTATCTCTCGACTTTACCGGTGAGTTACCAGAGGTATGCATGCCTTACGAGGACTTACAGCCATATGCCCATTTACATGCAAACCGCTCCATTACCTTTATTTTTCATGTGCTTTCATGGTGACTATACCATCACCATCCATTGCTTCATCCTCTCTCTTTCCATGCTGGCTTCCTTGCTTGTCTTTTGCCATGCTCCCTTTGTACCTACATCCAAAATCTATCATTGATGTCCATATAAAGAAAAGTCCATCTACCGGATTACATGGGTCATCCGCTGCTGTAACCTCTAGTTCTCTAGGAATTCTCTTCACATACATGGCTCATCAATCTTGGTCCCAAAACCGAGATTAAACTATCTCACATTTTTCCCGCAATCGAAGACTCAACCTCTCCAATCCACATCAAGATAGGCTACGAGTACACCTACCACCCTTGTACCTACCTAGTGGTTCATTCCACACTTGATGCAACATCCCTTCTTTGTGCATAAGAGGCTTACCTTATGATATTAGCATCCAGAGAAATCCAAACTTGCCTACGGATAAGTTTCACATGGACCCAAAAATTACTGCTAGGGTGTCGGTAACCCGTGAACATGCACCCCACAATTTGATTCAACATAGAAACACCAACGAGCATAACCAAGCCAAACCATGGCTTTGATACCAGTTTTTAGGTTAAAAGCGAGCAACATTAACATAATAATGAGCGAGGAATAAGGATTATCACAAGCAACCACATATAGACACACAATATACCCTGGAAACCCCTTGCGAGCTAGTCACCGCTCACCTCTAGGCCTCTATACAATGGAGCCTCCTCAAGCCTTATAAAGGGTTAATCACATGCAATACCATTGGACAATACTATAGGCTACAACAAACCATGTGCAAGACCTAAACCACCTTTGACTTAATCCCGAGTCAAGGTTAACCCTAACATTATGATATTAGAAAACTTGGTTGGACATAATAGTTAAGAATATGTTTTATCTTTAAAGTGATTTTAGGTTCAAATTAGAAGGGGTAGAGTATGTATATTGCTGTAAAATTGTACATGTGTAGAGGTGGGTCACTTGTCCTACAAAGAAGTGGCCTTATACACATGCGCACAGTTATAGTCTAGGAAGAGTGGATACTTTGTCTCATTTACACCACTTACCAGTGTCCTTCTTTGTTTTTTCATCTCCCTTCTTTGCTTGTGGTGGGGATTGGTTGTTGGTTTTTTTTGCTGTGTTCTGTGGGCCAAGGTTTCCCTTGCCTTGCTTCTGTGGTGGATTCGCAAGTCCAAAGTCTCGCTTGTTCTATTGTCAAAATTTCTCCTCAATTTTGACAACATACCGATAGGCGGATCCAAGTGAAGAGATGTCGATGAATTCCATCTTAGTTCGGATGTACCTATGTAGACCATTGCGATATTTCAGAATCAGGTGTCACTCAAAGTCTTTGATACTCACTTTTCTACGCATGGTATGAAAGTTATTGGTGTAGTCTGACACCATCTGGTCCCTTTCGTAACACAGAATGGTCCATTTTGTGTACTCGTCATCATAGTTTCCCACAGGGTAATACTGTTTCGTGACGGCATCTATGAAAGAGGCCGAAGTGGGATTTGTTTCAAACATTCGAGACTCATCTGATGAGTTTTGCTCACAATAAGTACCCCACCAATTTTGGACATGGGGGACTACCTTAAGGAGCACAAAGTTGATCTTTTCTCTGTCGAAAAAATTGTGGACAGAGAAATACCCTTCTAGAACAGTCAATGAGTTATATAGGGCATCTGCGTCGATTTTTCCTTCAAATAAAGGAATATCAAAGTTAACTTGTACCTTGAAGGGAGTTGCATCCCTCAATGGACTCCTCATTGAAGATGTACTTGTCGTTGCCAGCATTCACTGAAGGATTTGAGCGAAACTATCCATCATCTCATTTCTATGTCGGTTGAGGGATTCCTCGAGCAGCGGCTTGATAGGATGTCCTGCTCCATCCTCTCTCTTTTCGTCCACCGTGGGAGTTCATTTGGGACGGCGAGAATGATCAAGTGAAACTAGTTCAAGACCAAACTCTCTATACTCGGACCTCATCGGAGACATGCGTCGAGAAACAATCAAAGAGCATATTTCTCTGATACCACTTATCCGGATTTATGCGTGAACGAAATGAAAGAACATATACAAAATCATAATCACAGACATTTTTCAAAGATAAAAATGATACAGTAAACCCATATTCTATTAAATGGAGAAAATAGAACAGACTATAATACAATTTCTAGAATGGTGGTAGCTATCTCTGAGAAGAGATGTGTCTACTACGCTCATCGATGTCAAGATCAATACAAAATGAGGCCAAAGAGACCTATTTATAATAAGAATGAGTGTGAGAACCCCAAAATTCCAAAATGTAACCCTAGAAGATGAACCGTCATAAAGTTTGCGGCCCCAAGGTGGTAAGTTGAATAGTTAATTTCCTGGGGTCATAACTCTTGCATAAGATCTCTGATTTGGGCGTTTGATAGCTCGTTGCAAAGTTTTATCTAATTTTTATAGCTTTTGGTCGGACAAATGCATGCCGATGGCAATCATTTGGCCCTTGAATCACCAAAAAATGTCATTTAGGGCCTCAAAACGGCCCTGAAAGTTTGGGACCCAAAAAACTGTATAAAAATAACTAGAAACTGCCATAAAGGACAATTGTTTTGAGCCAATGGAATAGGTGGGTGGCCACCGATATCCATCTAGATCACTGTCGAAAACATGTCAAATTTGTTTGACATGTTCTTCCTATGATCGACTAAAAAACATTATATCGTCGAGATAGACAATGACACACTTACCGATGAAAGGTCGTAGAAGGTCAGCCATATATCTCATTAAGGTTGCAGGTGCATTAGTTGAGATGAAAGGCATGAACAACAATTTAAACAATCCTTCCTTGGTTTTGAAAGTCGTTTTCCATACATGAGTGGGCTCTATTGGAATCTAGTGGCATCCCAACTTGAGGTTGAGTTTAGAAAAGAACTTAGCACCTTTCAAATTATCGATGATTTCATCAATCCATGGAAGAGGGTATCTCATCTTCACTGAAATTTTGTTGAGAGCTCAATAGTCGATGCAGATGTGCCAAGTCCTGTATTTATTTGGAACTAAGACGAATGGACTTCCACAAGGAGAGGAGTTAGTGCAGATATGACCCTTGTCGATCAAATCCTATATTTTTTTGTGAATCTCTTCATTTTCAAGAATGCATCTTTTGTAAACAGATGCGTTAGGTAATGGAGAACTAGGAACGAGTTCAATGGAATGTTTTACTTAACGATGTAGAGGTGATCCATTTGGTTCTTGAAATATGTTCTATTATTTTTCAATAATGCTGTCGATCTGTTGTTTTTTTCAGTAGCCGTGCTAGTGAGTGAGTCGACTCAGTGATGTAGTCTTCTTTGAATGTTGAGGCTTTATCATGATTAATGTGAACTTTTGAGCATGATTGATAAGCTTCTTTGTTTCTTTGGAATATATAATTGCAACCATTGATGTGGGTTGTCTCTTTGGAATGCCATACCATTTGGTTTCGTATTTTGAGAATCACCTTCTCAGGTCATGACTAATATGTACCATGTTGATCCCATAGGTAGGATTTACCGAATAGGGTGTCCATTAAGGGAAGCGGTGCCATGTCACACAGTAATTCATCTCGAGAAGGCTTAATGAAGTAGGAGAGTCGACATTGCCATGTGATCCTTATTTTCTGCCCATCCTTCATCCAACTAATATTGTAAGGATGAGGATGTGGAGTGGTGAGAAGACCTAATTTCTTCACAATATCTTCATCAAAAAAGTTCTTATGACTAATGTTATCCATAATGAGACGTAATGGACCATTTTTAACCCATATCTGTGTATGGAATAGGCACTCTCGTTCCTCCTCATTCATGATGGTCGAGGCTATCGAAGGCAGGAGGGTCGATGCATCTAGATTAGATTCTACCAGGGTTCTATAGGGCGAGTCGGATGTCAACAATTTCTCCAAAAATGTCTTTTGAGATTTGCATTTTGTCGCATCATGCCATGATGAATTGTTGCGATCCCTCTTATCTTTCTAAAAGTTCTTCTTTTGGTGATCAGGCTTTGGCAGATTCTGCAGAGAAGGATTCTCGAACTTGTCAGAGTCAGCTGAGAACTTCTTGTCAGATGTTGGACATGTTGGCTTGTTCGTGATATGTATCTTTCCTTTTTTTATAGCTTCAATGTTGTTTTCATAATCAAATGCTTCTAAAAGAATTCTGACTGTTAGAAAATCTATCTCTTGGTGAATATATGTGGATAAATCGTTGATGTACTTCATGAAAAGCAATTTCTATTCTTCTTAGATTCAAATTCTATCCATGAGTCAATAAAATCATCGTTGTAACTCAATACAGACTCGTCTTTCCGTTGCCTTAGTTTCTGCCACTCCTTGTACTATTGCTCGATGTACTTACGTGGATAGAACTCCTTTCGGAAATATTCAAAAAATTCTACCCATGTGTCGATGGGGTCTTATTCTTTATCCATTTTTGTCGATAGGTTCTCCCACAAGTAGTGTACAAAGGTTGACATTTTCAAGGATGCAATGGTGATCTTTTCCGCTTCAGGGAGTTGATTTATCGCAAGGAAAGGTTTCAATTGTTGCACCCAATTATCGACGGATTACATGCCAAACATGCCTTCAATGTTCAGTATGTCCAGATTCATTTTCACTTTAAAGGGGATGATTTTATTGGACTGAAATTACGTCGAGGATTCCAAGGAGTTCGCAGTGACTCTCAACAGAATGTCGCTGAACTAGATGAACATTTCCGTTCACTCGCGAGCCATGAATTTTTCTATGAGTTGCTCTGTCTCGTTAGTTGCATGTGTATTTTCTGTTTCTTCAGTCATATTTTTTGAAGTCTAAGGAACTGCCTAATTTTGTTGTTGGGATTGCGAGCGTGTTTGAACATACATAAGCTAAATAACTTTGTTGGAAGTGCTCATGTAACTTAATCTCGAGACAAGATATTGTTCTAATACCAATGATCGAGGTCGGTCCCAAGTGCACAATGGGGACAACAGTTGAATGAATGAGTCGAGTTTTGTTATGGTGGAAGCATATAAAGAGATACAACAAAGAAAGAAACACACTAGGTGGACAAGAAATATACACATAGACAATATGCAGTAATTAGAACCAATTTGTTATTTTTTCTCCATGAAAGATGGAGGAATGAGATGATGAGAACAAATAACACTATATTACATTAATGTTCATGCTTATATAGAGGATGTTGAGATGTTTGGGTGACTACTCGCTACGTTTAGTTACAAGAGCTTATAATGGTCATAAGTTGAACCATCATAGAGAATATGGATATGATGTCGGCTACGAACTTCCTCGCTGAACATGTTGAGATGAACCTGTCGAGATGAACCTGTAGGTTGTCGGTTGTCAAGGAAAACCTGTCGGCTACTGGTTGGATCATGAAAATAATCTTCTCACTTACTTGGTTTATCCATTACGTACATTATAACCATGTCTTCCAAAACCTCATTTACCCTTTCTGTTTGTCCGTCAGTTTGAGGATGATATGTAGTACTAAAATTTAATTACATGCCTAAACCTTTAAATAAAGCTTTTCAAAAATTTCCTATAAATTTTGCATCTCTATCCGAAATTAGTATTTTAGGTACACCATGCAAATTGAAAATTTTCTTCATAAAATATCAACAATATTAATAGCTTTATATGTAGATTTTAATGAAATAAAGTGAGATCCCTTACTAAGTTTAGCTACCACAACTATGATTGAGTCATTTTGCTTAACAATTTTAGGTAAGCCAATTATGAAATCCATACTAATAATTTCCATTTCCATTTTGGAAAAGGTAATGGCTATAACAATTTTGCTAGATGCTAAGGTTAATCTTTTACCTGTTGATATTCAGTACATTGAGCTAAATATTATTCTACTTTTTTCATGAAATAATTAAAGAACTCTTACCGAATTATAATCACAAGGAAAGATATAAACTCGTCTAAAACTGAATAATGGACTAGGAAAACAACATCGAGCATTCACCCGGTCTTAGTAACACTAAAACTCGAAAAACCTACAAGTGTCCACCCCCTTTCTCTTCTAGTGCCACTAATAGTGGGGGATATTTACTAGACATAGCTTGTAATATCTTAATTGTGAAAGCTCAAATAAAGTGCAAATACTTAAAGCCTTCATTTCATTCTCATCTTGAAAGCTCAAATAGTAGATCCTTGAGCGTTCTAGTGTTTCTCTCACAGCATGAAATCTCAATCAACAAAGCGTGATAGCTTACTCAATCTATAGCCTAAAAGCTCTATTTTTTCATAAGAAAGGTTTTTCCTCACATGGTGTGCCTTTTATTTTCCTAGGAATTTCTTGATAATAAACAACTCTCCACATTGGCCACTTATCCCACCAAAGATGAAAAAAAGGTCAACAATTAACTTAAATAAGAGTTATGTCAATTCGAAGCAAGGTTTCTCATAGCCATTGGGTAATTTAATTAAAAATAGTGAATAATTATTTATTTACAACATCAACTAAAGTCATAACTGTATACACAATATTTACATCAAGTAATTAAACTTTTAAAGTATGGCTATTACACGTATCCTCTTTAGTAGTTGATATCTGAAATGTTTAAGTTTACATAGTCCAATAATTTTACATGCTTCCACTTAGTTTATCCCTTATATACAGAATAATGCATTATATTAATCCCAATACATACATGCTATTTTTCATTACATATCCAATTAAAAAATTATTAACTAGTAATTCCTTTAATTCTTCACAACTTCATAGTCCATCAAGGAGACAACCAAACAATTATAATGTTAATAACATATATTACTACCTTGTAACGTCAATACGAAGTGACCTTTGCACATGTTAAACTATGGGTTTTTGTTTTCGATATATTGATTAAAATTCACATATAATATATTATAGGGAGGAAATAGAGAGTTTTAATTATTTCTATAATATATACTTCATTGTTCACATCATTATTGGAATAATTAATTTTTATTTAGAACAAAATTGAAATGCTTTTATGTGAAAAATAAAAATATTTATCTTATGTTATAGTTAATTAATAACAATGTAGGTACCAAAGACTTATATCATTTTGATATAAAGTTAGTGTTAACTTTCCTCCCAAATAAAACTATCAATTTTCAAATAATTATTAATTGAAAAGTTACATTGTAAAATATAAGTACTTTTTATATTTCTTGATCATATCTTTAATATTACATAGTTTGAAAAGAACCCATTACTTTTAATGCTTTACAACGAACTCTCATGAACTCCATAACTTAATAGCCAAAGAGGGCCTTGGTCCATTCCTAAAACTCCATGGACTAAATTTGGTTTTAATCATTATAATCATAATTCTAAAATGAAGTTAAAAAGTGGACAATTTCATCCATTTTCCCAGTTATTCTAAATATTGCAATTTAAAATGAAATTAAAAAGTCCACAAATTCATCCATTTTCCTTATTTATTTTGAATATTGCAATAATTGAGAGAGTGTTTCCATAGGAATTTTGATGATAAAACTTTTCTCTTAAAAACATTGACCATTTGAAAAATTAAATCTTTAAAATTAAAATAAGTAATAATTTTTTGTTTTAAGTAAAATGGTTAAATAACTATCAAATGGAAAAGAGGTCCAAATCATATCATTATTATTATCACCAAAGGTCTATAAAAATATTAATAATAAATAAAATTTAATTATTATTTTATCAATAGATTTTAGTTCTATAATGTTTGCTCCACCACAAACCTATCCAACCTCTTAACTTCTTAAAACCGTAGAAAATCGTGGACATTTTTCCTTTAGCTTTGGAATAATATTTCAAAGTAAAACAAATAATCTCTACCTTATCTCTTCTCCTAAGGTCTCATAAAGAAAATTTGACCTTTCTCTTAAAATTTGATAAACTAAATTTGGTTTTATAGTAAATGCCAATAACCACCATCATGGTAATCATAATGGTGGTAATAAAAATAAAATATTTTATACTATTAGTAAAAAAAAATAATAATAAAACATTGATTGACGTCAACATTAAAAAACTTAATTCACTTCAATATCATAAAGATGAAGACTAAAGCTGTTAAATAAAAAATTAAAACTATATGTCAAAATCCAATAGTCCCCACCTTTTATGTAACAAGTTGGACTCGCTATTATTTGTTCAGTAATTTAAACTAACATCGAGATTCACAACTATAACGTTCAAAAGAGACTCTGACCTAGATAGCATGAGGGTACTTCAATTACTTTACCAAAACCCTTTCTTATGTTTAACAAGTTCCTTTTTATAAGGAATTTTGAACAAGAAAACGTCATGTGTAATGGGGAATTAGGTCACATACCTTTTTATATATAACTAGAGGTCAGCTGAGAGCCTCGATTCATACATGCCTTCAAGGAAGCCAGTTAGCTTTACTGAAACGGCGTTCCTGCTTTTTGTTAATCTTGCAAAGCCAAATCTTCCACTTTGTCCTCAGATATCCCTATCTAGGTGATTCTGTACTGTTTCAAAAGTTTTGGGTTCCCTCGAATAACAAGCACAACGATTATAAGAACATGGGTTCTTCTATTGAACCCACAAACAATGAAGAGGGATCAAACCCTGTTGCTTATGGCGGTTGTGGGAGGACAATCACTACAGAAGCTGCTGAACAGGAAGCTCGTGCAACAGTTGTCCGAGATAATAAAGAGAAAATTATGCGAGGAAGAAAAAAAAAATACATCGGAGTATATCCTAGTGGTGACAATTGGATTGCCCCAGTTTCTAATAGAACGAATGATGACGGAAAGAAAAAGCAGGTGTATCTTTAAACATTTCCGACAGCAAAAAGGGCTGCAATTGCATTCGACACAACCGTCTTACAGTTCAGGACAGAGGAACCCTTCATCATTTGAATTTTTCCCAGTATGCTTCTGCCATCCAAGGCATACTAAAAGGCCGCTCTGACTAGAATATAAACTCTATAGCCAGGATGGTGGCAGATTGCTTTGTAGACGCCAAGCATCAAGAATTAGAAGGATCAGCCCTAACACCACATGCCAGCTCTGGTGCTAATTCAGGTAATGTTAACATGAGTCTGGACCAGAAGGGTAAGGGATTAGAAGCTTCCCCGACAATTAGTCTACAACCAGAGGATGAGGGAATGGAAGCATGGGCCACAATCCTAGCTGCCATATCCGGTGCTCCTTCAACTCCAACAAGCTTCATCTCAGGAGTGATAATGCAGCGCAGAGGGAATACTGATAATGAGGGAGAGGGAGCTTCTGACACTGCAACGAGGAGAGGTGGGAATGGCTCAACTCAAAGGGTGTTGCAGCCAAGAACAACAGGTATCAAAATTTTCCATTCTAATTACAATTACCGATAAATTATGATAGTGATAACGAGGATGGAGAGCATGAAGATCGTATGGATCCAAATGTTACAGGAGGTAGAGTGCAGGGCAGAGGGAACACCGATATTGATCTGCCAAATGATGTGAATGGCATAACCCAAAGGTTCTCGCCAAGAACAGCCGGTATGATAATTTACCATTTCTATAACTTGCTCAAGTAGGATAGCCATCCTGCCAACAGATATAACAATTTTCCATTCCTATAATTATGTCGAGGATAGTTGTAATAAGGATGGTGATAATGGGTCCAAATTCGCAGCGATCAAGTAGCGCGGAGGGAATAGTATTAACGAGGGATGTTCTAATATGGCAGTTGCGGTGCTGGTAAAGAAGATATGCATTGAAATGGCAGCCAATGATGCAGGTGCCAATACTACTGGTACAATATCCATTTCCAGTTCCTTCTTGATGCAACAAACTGTAGGAACTCAAAATCCAGAGTCTCTATTGCAGTTAGCTGCAAGAATTCCAAATCCAAATTCTGTGGATTTCGACATGGGAGTTAGACCAAACTACAAGTCCAAATTCCTTAGATGTCAAGATGGAGGTTGAGGAAACTTCAGATCCAAATTCTTTAGATGTTGAGACGGAGGTAGAGGAGGATGATGATATCACCGGTGAGTGTACTATTCAAACCCGTGCCTGGGGCTAACACTCACCCATAGTATATCTTCAAATATTAGCAGGGGCCATGGGAAGCATACAGTGGCTTGGAAATCTAAGACATTACTAATACATAAAGGTATTTGTTTTATTTTTAAAACAGGTATGTGTTTTATTTTGAAAACAACTATAGTTCAGTTGTTTCATTGAATGCATATCTTATTTTATTTAACATGGTTTGATCTTGCCTTTGTCATATAGTTGTATTACATTATGTTTCAGAAGCATTGGTTGTTTTAATAGATCTGATTGATGTCACATTATTGACGGTGTTTGCCTGTTAACATTACAAAGTACAATGGTCTCTGTGAATATATATGAGAAGCTGAATCATTTGGATGGCATAATATTACCTTTCATTTTGCTCTATTATATTGTTGTATGGATATTATAGGATACTCAGAAATGCAGGTTGTTTGAGAGGTTGGATAAAAGATTATGTTATTTGTTGTATGGATATTATAGGATACTCAGAAATGCATGTTGTTTGAGTGGTTTAATAAAAGATGATGTTATTTGTATGTAACATTCACTTTGTTATATTACATTATCAAACCACTCAAACAACATGCATTTATGAGTATCCTATAATATCCATACAACAAGTTAATACAGTAAAATGAAAGATAATATCGTACCATCCAAATGATTCAACTTCTCATATATATTCACCGAGACCATTTTAATTTGTAATGTTAACAAACAAACACCGTCAATAATGTGACATCAATCAGATCTATTAAAACAACCAGTGGTTCTAAAAGGGTATTGTAATACAATTATATGACAAAAGCAAGATCAAACCATGTTAAATAAAATAAGATATGCATTCAATGAAACAACTGAACTATAGTTGTTTTGAAAATAAAATAGATACCTGTTTTAAAAATAAAATAAATACTTTTACCTATTAGTAATGTCTTAGATTTCCAAGCAGCTGTGTGCTTTCCATGGACAGTTCCCATGGCCCTAGTTAATATTTGAAGATAAACTTTAGGTGAGTGTTAGCCCTGGGCACGGGTTTGATTAGTACACTTGTCGGTGAGTACCTAAGGACTGGATATTCGATCAATGCGATATCATCATCCTCCTGTAAGTCCATCTCAACATCTACAGAATTTCGATCTGAAGTTTCCTCAACCTCCATCTCGACATCCATTGAATTTGGATTTGTAGTTTGGTCTAACTCCATCTCAACATCCATAGAATTTGGATTTGGAATTCTTGCAGTAGGGACTCTCGATTTTGACATCCTGTAGTTTGTTGCATCAAGAAACAACTGGAAATGGATCTTGTACCAGTATTATTGGGACATGCATTATTGGCTTCCGTTTCAATGCATATCTTCTTTACCACTGGTGTAGCTACCGTATTAGAACCTCCCTCGTTAATACTATTCTGATCGCTGCTAATTTGGACCCATACGATCCTCATTATCACCATCCTTATTATGACTATCGTACTTGACTAATTTTAGGATTGGAAAATTGTCATACCCGTTAGTGAGATAGCCATCCTACTTGACCTAGTTATAGAAATGGTAAATTATCATACCGGCTATTCTTGGCGAGAACCTTCAGGTTATGCCATTCGCATCATTTGGCGGATCATTATCGCTATTCCCTCTGCCCTGCACTCTTCCTGCTGTAAGATTTCGATGCATACGATTTTCATGCTCACGATTCTCATTATCGCTATCATAGTTTATCTGTAATTGTAATTAGACCTATTATCACTATTCCCTCTGCATTATTTCACCTGCATTATTCCCTATGTCGGTACAGATCTAGTGTCCTCCCGGGGTAGTCGGGTTCAACATTGGGGATCGAGGAGTTATATGTCAGCGTCGGCAGATAAAGGTATTGCATATTTGCATGGGCATATACTTGAGTCTAGTACTTTAGCGGGCACTATACATGACGATTATCACATGAACAATGATAATAAGCAGATTCATAATTGGGAATTGAGAAGTTATAAGTTAGTGGCTAGATATAAATGTATTGCATCTTTCTCACATGGGCCTCTAAGTGAGTTCACTACTCCTGTCGGCACTATACAAAATGCTGCTACAATTCCAACTTCAAATCCAAATTCCTGGCTGATGGATGAGTCTTGGCTGATGGATGAGTCTTGGCATGAGCGCAGTACTCCGGCTGAGACTTCTGCAATACCAACTTTAAATCCAGATTGTATGCACCTACAGATCAAGAGTGTTGGTGGCTTAGCCGAGGTACTGGCCTCATTGTGTCCTCCTAAAACCGATGCCTCGAGCCAACACCCACCTAGAGTATAACTGGAAAGTCTAGAGGAGGATTATTACATGGACGATATCTTCTTGATGACACATCTCGAAAATATAGTCCTAGGGCAAGGAAACCATCTCTGGGAAAAAAACAATCTAGTAAGTTGCTATTTTTTTTATTTTTTTACGGTAGGATGGAAAATATTTTGTTGTGTTCGAGATCAGGTTTTATAAAATTTTATATGACATATATTTGTTATGTTTGAGATCATGTCTTAGAATTTTATAGTATTCCATGATGTTAAAACACTTATAGAACTTTATATGGCATATTATGTCTCACATTAGATTTTAGAATTTTATATAGCATCTTTTTGTTATGTCTGAGTTTATGTTTTATAATTTTATAGTAATTTATGATGTTAGAAAACTTATGGGCATATTTTGGTTATGTCTATTTTAGGTTTTAGAATTTTATAGTATTTTCATATATTAGAAATGAGTTTAGGGTTTATAATTTTGTAGTATTTTATGTGTTAGGCTAAAACCAAGCAACATTAACATAATAATGAGCGAGAAATAAACATTATCACAAGCAACCACATATAGACACACAATATACCCTGTAAACCCCATGTAGGAAAAACTAGCACCAATGAAGATCTTCATTACATGGCCAAAACCGGCCATCCGGGACAAGCGACCTAGTCACCGCTCACCTTGAGATGAAAGGCATGAACAACCATTCAAACAATACTTCCTTGGTTCTGAAACTCGTTTTCCATACATGAGTGGACTCGATTGGAATCAAGTGGCATCCCAGCTTGAGGTTGAGTTTAGTAAACAACTTAGCACCTTTCAAATTATCGATGATTTCATCAATCCATGGAAGAGGGTATCTCTTCTTCACTGAAATTTTGTTGAGATCTCAATAGTCGATGCAGATGTGCCAAGTCCCGTATTTATTTGGAACTAAGACGAATGGACTTCCACAAGGAGAGGAGTTAGTGCAGATATGACCCTTGTCGATCAAATCCTATATTTTTTGTGAATCTCTTCATTTTCAAGAATGCATCTTTTGTAAACAGATGCGTTAGGTAATGGAGAACCATGAACGAGTTCAATGGAATGTTTTACTTAACAATGTAGAGGTGATCCGTCTCGTTCTTGAAATATGTTCTATTATTTTTCAATAATGCTATCGATCTATTGTTTTTTTCAATAGCCGTGCTAGTCAGTGAGTCGACTCACTGATGTAGTCTTCTTTGAATGTTGAGGCTTTATCATGATTAATGTGAAATTTTGAGCATGATTGATAAGCTTCTTTGTTTCTTTGGAATACATAATAGCAACCATTCATGTGGGTTGTCTCTTTGGTATGCCATACCATTTGGTTTCATATTTTGAGAATCACCTTCTCAGGTCGTGACTAATATGTACCATGTGGATCCCATAGGTAGGATTTACCGAATAGGGTATCTGTTAAGGGAAGCGGTCCCACGTCACACAGTAATTCATCTTCAAAAGGATTAATGAAGTAGGAGAGTCGACATTGCCGTGTGATCCTTAGTTTCTTCCCATCCTTCATCCAACTAATATTGTAAGGCTGAGGATGTGGAGTGGTGAGAAGACCTAATTTCTTCACAATATCTTCATCAAAAAAGTTCTTATGACTAATGTTATCCAAAATGAGACGTAATGGATCATTTTTAACCCATATCTGTGTATGGAATAGGCACTCTCGTTCCTCCTCATTAATGATGGTCGAGGCTATCGAAGGGAGGAGAGTTGATGCATCTAGATCAGATTCTACTAGGGTTCTATAGGGCGAGTCTCATGTCAACAATTTTTCCAAAAATGTCTTTTGAGATTTGCATTTTGTCGCATCATGCCATTATGAATTGTCATAATCACACCATTTCCCAGTAAGGTTTTTTTATTGTTGTGATCCCTCTTATCTTTCTAAAAGTTCTTCTTTTGGTGATTAGGCTTTGGCGGATTCTGTGGAGAAGGATTCTCGAACTTGTCAGAGTCAGCTGAGAACTTCTTGTCGGATGTTGGACATGTTGGCTTGTTCATGATATGTATCTTTCCTTTTTTTATAGCTTCAATCTTTTTTTCATAATCAAATGCTTCTGAAAGCATTCTGACTATTAGAAAATCCATCTCTTGGTGAATATATGGGGATAAATCGTTGATGTACTTCATGAAAAGAAATTTCTATTCTTCTTAGATTCAAATTCTATCCACGAGTCAATAAAATCATCATTGTAACTCGATACAGACTTGTCTTTCCGCTACCTTAGTTTCTGCCACTTCTTGTACTATTGCTTGATGTACTTACGTGGATAGAACTCCTTTCGGACATACTCAAACAATTCTACCCATGTGTCGATGGGGTCTTATTCTTTATACATTTTTGTCAATAGGTTCTCCCATGAGTAGTGTTCAAAGCTTGACATTTTCAAGGATGCAATGGTGATCTTTTCCACTTAAGAGAGTTGATTTACCGCAAAGCAAGGTTTCAATTGTTGCACCCAATTGTCAACGGATTACATGTCAAACTTGCCTTTGTAATATCCCTCTCCTATGCCCTGGAATATCTTGTAATTTTTGCATATTATTGTACTTGTCTCGGTGAGGAGCTCAAGGCCAAGGCGCCACCAAGACAACACCTTGTGGCTTTTAAAAGTTAACTATCTAATTGAAAATACTTAGATGATAAAAATGCAATGACACAACTAACAAAGGGCTAATTAATGGATAAAAAAACTTAACCCAACACAAGACGCCCTAACGGAATACTCAATCCCGGTAACCTTGACGAGAAGGTCGAGGGATTAAAGAAAGAACCAAGGAGAAAACAACCCAATGAATTAAGAGATATATATGTATAAAATAAACAAAGCCTTGATATATGCAAAAGCAGAGAATATATATATATATATAAAATGAATTATAATAGTAGTATGGAGGTGAAACGCCACATAGTAAAGAAAAATATATATATATTATTGAGGAAATTGCTACACGTATATATATGTGTATACCTTATAGCATATGGACAATCGTTATAAAAATGAATACCCATATTAATGGAATTACTAGTTGGGAAGGTCACATGCCTTGGATTACATTTCCTTTACGGAAAAATTTTAGGGAAGACCACCTCCCCAGTAAGTGTGACAGAATTACTATCCTAAAATCTGGGAATTAAATCCCGCAGCATGAAATGTTTCCAACACCTTAAAATTTTGCGGACAGTCAGAATATCAGCACACTAGAAGGAGAATAATTAATACTCAAAATGGTCATAAAGTTATGGAGAACAATCGCTGCTGGAGAGGGGTGTTCTCTGCGCCTTTAAAAAAGAGGAAGCTCA
>LPNX010771946.1:0-86633 GCA_001517045.1 Pseudotsuga menziesii | reverse complement strand
ATGCCAAGCCGACCACCCCAACTTTGGAGGTATGGAGTGAAAAACTCAGAAATTATCAGTCGTTTATTCAAGAACCAATAATAACCAAGGGAAAAAACACCCTAGGCTGATCAGATTGACAAATGAATTCTAAGAGACCGAGTCTTTTATAGACACTATCATGCTAGAACATTTATTACAACTCCCCCATGGGGTATGAACATGTGATATGATACAACAAGCACTTCCTAGAAGTAACTCAAAAAGTCTTTTTGAAGTCCGAACAAGTCAACCCTGTCCGGTTCACTGGGCTCACTTGATAAAAACCACTAATTACAACTTAGGTGGTAACATTCTGGCTCCAACTGTGGGACGTGTGCTCGATCTAGTCTTTAATGCAAGGAGAGGATATGAGAACACCAGAATCTCTGGTTTATATACCCTGCAAAAACATCTCAACTTGACAAGAAAAAGCTCAGCAGCACAAGTTTTATGAAAAACCAAATGAACCATTAAGTTGATTTATTTAAACAAAATAGATGTAACTAACTAAAATAAGCAAAGTTTTATTATAGCTAAGTATAAAATAGAAATGCAGAATGTAAATGCTCTCTTCCAAAGAGCTTATTTTCCTACTCTAAGCATGATATAAAAAAGGTTAGGTGTAATCAGAAATCCAATGTAGACACCTAAGCATTTTATTAACATAAAAAAAAATTTCCTTGTCTTTGGTTACTAGCCAAAGTAAGGATACTTTATTAAGAAAATGAAAACCTGCGTGATGATCCAGAAGGGGCGGGATGGATGGGAGATCATAGGCATGAATAATGTCGTTTTACTTCCTCCCAAACTGGTAAGTGCTTGCGTAGGCTGCTTCTATCCATGACTGGATACGACTGATGTACGAATCAGAATGATGAGGCAGATTGAATACATCATCATACTAATCATCGGGGCTTATCAAATGATAACTTGTTGCACAAGCCCCAAGTAGCTCCAAATCATAAGGAACCTCTATATGTGAAAAGGAAGGCTGAGACTGATTTTCCACTGACTGCATCACCACTGACTTTTCACAACACTGTTTCTCAATGTCTTTATTGTTGATATCCTTGTGCGGCTCTGCATGGTATGATTCTGAATGATCCCATGAAAATTCTGAATGCTCCTCCTCCATACTAAGGTTTTCCCAGGTATCCAGATCTGTGCTTCCCTCTATGGATGTATCGTAGATTGGACTTCCACAAATTTTTGGATAGACACTTCCATTGTTGGATATACCATGGATGGGATTCTCCACAAGATTTTCACAAGTTGGTTTATCTATGAAACTCCAATAGTCATCACTCCCATCCATGTCATATGTAGGGGAATTTTCATCCATGGCATCATGCTCCTGCCTATCCATGTCCTCCTTGTATTCATAACAATATTCTTCAGAAAAAATGTTACAAGGTAATAAACTTTCCAAACTTTCATCAACATGTGGAGAACAAGGTCTAGTGTCACTACACACCATACTGATCTTATCATAAGTTTCTTTATAGGTTTATGTCATGATATCATGAAGAGGATCTTCAATATTATCTTCCATCAAGGAAACCTTTTGGACATGTTCAATGAGATCACTTGGTATGTGTTGCTCAGTGGATTTCTCTAGAGGGATTTCTGGAAAGGTATCAGCATTGCAGCACACTTGAGAATACACCAAATCTTCAATGTCTTCAGCTATGGTGACATGAGGAGAGTCTTCAACAATGTGTTCCATCATGGGCTCCTCCTGGAGCTCTTCAATATGATCATCTTGGATTTTCCCTTCCTCAGAATCTTGCTGTGTATTGGGAGATACCTCATTTTCTTTATGAAGAAGCTTGATTGCTTCATTTCTTAAATAACCTCTAGGATGCTTTTTTATGGGAGTATCATGGACCTCCTCTTGGAGCTCTTCAATATGATCATCTTGGATGTTCCCTTCCTTAGAATCTTGCTGTGTATTGGGAGATACCTCATTTTATTTAAGAAGAAGCTTGATTGCTTCATTTCTTAAATAACCTCTAGGATGATTTTTTGTGGGAGTATCATGGACTTCCTCTTTACTTAAATGTTCAAGAAGTGATTCCAAGTCTTCAATACTTTGTATCATGGAAAAAGGTCCATCATATGCTTCTGAGTGATACTCTGTCCCAGATAGGTAGAAGGTGCAAATCTTTTCAAGGAACTTTTTTAAACCATTCATACTCCCCCTACCATCATGCCACTGCTCTAAAAACATCCAAAGGAAGCTTGGAAAATAAGTTATACATTTATCAGGAAGGCCTTGATAGAACCAATAACCAGCCTCACCCCGAAAAGTACTAGCAAACATTTCCATCATATGGTCTTCATAGAGAATATTGAAGTCAGCAATCAACTGAAGGAAAGATTTGACATGCCAGATGGCCGAGTCACCATCATCTCCATGAAATGGTGGAAGCCATTTATTTGCATCCCCCAAACTATCACAATAGTTAGGAAAACCAGGGATATTTGAGAAATCGATAGGTTGAAATGCTGAAGCTAACTGGGCACCATATTTCTCCCTTAACTTATCCAAAATGATATCCATTTGAAAAACTTGTACTGACAAGGTGGAGCTATCAAGTGATGAACTTTGAAGGTTTTAACATGTTGTATTGGCTCATCTACACACAACAAAACTTCACAAGTTTATGAGAAAACAAGGTTTTATCCCTTCAATGGATTCGCCATGTGAAATAGAAAAATAAGCATTTATGAATCTTTTCACAAAAATTATTTTTTGCTTTTCTTTGTAAAAATAAAAACTGGAAAAAGGTCAGTGGAGTCTCCAGATGAAAATTAAAGATCTACTCTAAGCATTCATCAAACAAAGCAAAAACAAAAAGAAAGAAAACAAAAGTCATACTCGGGAATAAAAAGATTTATCCCCGGCAACGGCGCCAAAAAGTGTTGCCACCTTTTCACACACCTGGATCATGTGGCAGAAATCTTCAAGCCACTCGGTGTGTCCTTGGGGGGCAAGTCTCGAGTCAAGGATGTCACCTTGTTCTTGACTCCTCCGTTTAGGCTCAACTCCTAACGAAGCCAAGGGGGGTAGACCCTATTAAGTTCTTAAGGATGATTTCTTAGTGTAATGATGTTGCATTGAATTAGTTATTTAGGAGTTTGAATACTTTAACTATAAACAATCAAGATGACAAGATACGAAGATATACACGAAAGCACAAGGTTGATACACAATATAAATATGAAGCAAAAAAGACCAGTGCCTTAATAATGGAGTCAAAAGAGATCAGTGTGCTTGCATGTGTTTGGAATAAATGTTTTGCGATTGCATCTTGGTATGTTTTAAGTTAAAAATGAAGTATGAATTGATTAAATTAGTCTAAAGAGGGACTCCAGACATACCCGAGAGTACTTGGAGTATGTCCAAAACAAATCCTATACGGCTACCCGCAAGGAATATGTGGGCTGAAATGGAGTCTCTGGGGTTGTGTTCGTAACGCACCCGTTAGGGTGTGACAGAGATCGGCACCCTGAGGTCACTTTTCAGTAGGTTCCCGCTTTCTTTGGGCATTTTGCCACCGTAAAGGTTTGATCGAGGTGTTGGATTTTCACCTGATGGTTTGTTAATTGGGGAAGGTGAGTCCTAATTATGCTAGTCACCCAAGTGCTTTTGATATAGCTTGACTGATCGGACGAACCGCAGCCAAGTGCAGAGCATACACACTGGAGTCTTGTAAATTTTAATAAGTTTTAAAAGATGTGTTCTTGCTTAAAAGAAAAGCCTCCAAGAACCTCTTTCGATCCAAGTGGATCTCAATCAGGGAATCAAGGAGGGGTTAATTTTAAAATGATGATAAACAAAAAATGAGAAAATAATACAACTACACAAATGCGGTTTTCTGATTAATCCTACCACGAATCTCTTTCCCCTTGCGGGTCACTCGGGAAATCGTGGGGTAAGTATTATGATTACTTTTGAAAATAAGATATGGAATATGGAATTAAAAACAAGATCAAATATACTACCCTACCAATCAGATAAATTCTAGTAAAAGAAAATAAGCAGAAAAAGACGAAAAAGGCACCGACGCGAATCCCCCCAGGGGGGATGGGGAATGGGCTCGAAAGAGCCCATTCAAAGGATGATTTTATTACAGAGATTACAATATCAAAGCACTGATAAAATAGATATTTCTTGGTCCTTATACAGGCTGAAACCAATATATTACAGTTTATGCAAAACAATTACAAATTATGTGACAAAGGAGAGCCCCCTGGGGGATTTGAGCGCTCCAAAAGCCACTTTGGACAGCAGATTATTTCCTTATCTGTCAGAACTGATAAATGACAGCGAGTGAATTAGAATAAAAAATTCCCCAAATCACTTTAAGAGTGACTTTGGGTCAGCCTACTTTATCTCAAAAAATTAATGAAATTAAACTAGTTAAACCGACGAAAAGGGAACCAAGGAAAGCAAGCTTTCCTTGGGATCTTGGCCTGCTGTTTGTGCAGCCAATTAACAGCACTGATATTGTAGAATATTGAAATTATTGAACAGAAAATGAAACTACCTTAACAGCAAGCTATTGATTCTTCACTAAAATACTTGCGAAACTAAGGCAATTTTAGCTAGATCTCTTGAATTTGAACTTTATGTGCACAATGAAGCTAAGATATAGAAAATTGAAGGGATATTGATAATTAGATCTATGTATGCTTTTCTTTATGAGATAGATCATATTTAAAAAGAGCCCTTAAAGTAACCAGTTTGAGGAAAGTTTAATAATTTTAAAGGAGAGAAAGGGGAAGAAAGGTGCTTGTTGTTGAAGCAGATCTGCAGAGGGACCTTGGTAGAGAAGCACCGAGGGGCACGATCTTAGAAATATATGATGGAAATCAATAGAATCAAACCTGAACCATAGATCTTCTAGCTACGGCAAACCTGTAAGCTACAACACAATTCCTGCATACAGAACTATCAGATCTGAAGATACATATGAGAAAGGGATGATACAGTATGCAAATAACCTTATTTAACATACAGGTATTAACTCATTCAAACATATGCAACAAATAGAAAGTAAGTAAGCTTACTTACAATGATCTATCCTTATGATTTAAGAAACCATTCAAGCAGACAATAATTAAGTGCAAAAAATTGGAAAAATAGCAGTTTCAGCTCGATTGTAGCAAGACAATGAAAATCCACACATGAAAGATACTCCACAATTGAGCCTCCAAAGCTTTTGTTTATTCAACAAAATAAGATCAGTAAACAGTTACAATGGCAAGCCCTTCAGTCCAGCTCTAACTAGCTTGGAAGAGGAGACTGTGCCTAGATTTATACAATTTGCAGGCCATCTAGCCCAGGGGGGGCGCAATTCCTCATGGAATCAAGTGAAATCAGCTGATGGATAGTTCATCAATGTAGAACTGAGGCTGAACTGAGCCTACTTGTCAACCGGGGGCCTGATCTGGCTGACACATCAACCCATACACTGACACATCGGCCCAAACATTGAAGAATCCACCAAAAATCATCCAGTTGAGCCAAAAACGTGTTGAGGAGAGAGGGAGGGCGAAATTCCTCATGAAGACCACTGTAGATCAGCTCTGGATATGATTTGATCCCCTCCTTCAGTCAAGGATTTGTCAGATCCAGTCAATCTGCTCCAGATCTGATTGATTTCAGTCAAATCGGTTGAGAATCCATTGATTTATTTGATTTTGGATTTGCTCCATTATTCATCAATTTATTAATTAATTGATTTTTGGGGCTTTCTGACCTGAGTGATGGAAGATTACTCAAAACTTAGGAAATAATGGGTCCATGGGTTTACATGGTGCTCTTAGCTTTAAAATGAGCACCTACATGACTGAAACTGATTATTTGGCCCACTTTTATTACAAAATCAATTTTTCCAATTAAACTATTAAAAAATAGCCTAAGTTTTGGAAAAATTAAATTTTAATAAAAAACACTGAAAAAACTAAAAAATTGAAAAATTGAAAAACACCTAGGGGGACTTAGACATGTTCATATGATTCAAAAATGATGTCTAGCATGCTTATACATTGACACATAGACCCTAATAACCTCAATAGGCTTAAATGCCAAGCCGACCACCCCAACTTTGGAGGTATGGAGTGAAAAACTCAGAAATTATCAATCGTTTATTCAACAACCAATAATAACCAAGGGAAAAAACACCCTGGGCTGATCAGATTGACAAATGAAGTCTAAGAGACCGAGTCTTTTATAGACACTATCATGCTAGAACATTTATTACAACTCCCCCATGGGGTATGAACATGTGATATGATACAACAAGCACTTCCCAGAAGTAACTCAAAAAGTATTTTTGAAGTCCGAACAAGTCAACCCTGTCTGGTTCACCGGGCTTACTTGATAAAAACCACTAAGTACAAATTAGGTGGTGATAGTTCACCTTCCAGACCCAAAATCAAAGAACCCTTCCATCCTTGTTTCTAGATATCTCTATTTATCTGGTAAGCAATTTGGTCTAGCGTTAAGTATCCTCTAGTTTGTAGTCTCTAAATAAGTTCAAGGGGAAGAAAAATAATATTATTGCGTCCCATAATCGCATTGGCTCAAAGTCCAACTTTGGAGACATGATCCACTTTCTAGCCCAAAAATCTTTTAATGATTAGGAACAACGGCATGAGTTCTTTCCTCTGGTTGGATACCTCTATGATGCTCTTACGTGGACTTCTAATCCAATTTAATAATGATGCTAGAGTGATGTAATATGAATAATAATTTGTTTCCAAATTCTATCCTTGATGATCAGGCTTCCAAGGCTTTAGGCTGTTAAATCCTAACCAAAAGAGTGTATATTTTTAATCCCCACTCCCTTCCACTTTAGGCTTACCTAATTTCCATTTTGCTAGAGGAAGACCCATTCTATCATTTATTCCTCTCCACATAAAGTCAAACCAACAGTCCAACACTTTTGAATCCTCTCCAACACTCCCTTGAGTATCTATGCCAGAGAATTCCAGTATACATGTATATACTTTAGGACATATTTCTCAAGTACAAGTCTTCCCACTCCGGAGAGTCACTTGTTGCACCAAAACTTTATCCCACTTTCAATATTCCCAAGAAGACATCCCCAATATCATTTTCCATTCCTGTTTGGTTTTAATATAAAACTCAGATATTCCATCCCCTCCTCCATCTCCAAATAATCAAAAGGAAACATAGATTTCAAGTGTTGCTCTATTTCTTCATTAATACCATTAAAAATAACAATAGATATCAGAACATTCAAATCCATTGTTGTGGATTTGCAATAAATCTTAATGATTTCTTGGCACTTTCTTTCTTCAAACTCAGCACAATTGGAAAAAAAATGACATTTTCAACAAATAGTAGATGTTTAAGTGGCTCATTACCTCCAACGTGAACGTGTTGTATAATTCTAGAATTTCTAATAGCTATCATAGACCTGCTCAAACCCTCTGCTACCAAAAGAGATAAATACGGGGATAAAGGGTGCCCTTCTCTCAGACCTCATGAGGGATTGAATAAAGTGGATGCAACACCGTTAATGATAATTTAAAATCATACTGATGTCACATAGCTCATTGTCCAGTTAATCATCGCCAAATTCAATCCAATGTGAATCAAGACTAGTCTTAGATAAATTCAACATCTATCAAAATCTGTTGATAGATATAATTTGACAACCATTGCAAACATTTTTTTATCTCTGATAGAGTCCTATCCCTTTTGTGTAGTTCCAATAGCTTCTCATGTATTTATCTCCCCTTCAGAAATCAGAATGTTTCAGGAGAAATTACCTTGGATACAATCCTCTTAGGCCTTATTTCCAGTACTTCAGAGATTATCCTTGGATACTTCCTTGATCATATTCTAGTTATCTTCTTATGTTTCTATTTGTGGGAAAAATGTGGCCACTTTTACAATTTCATAAACATTTTCTCCCTCGGGTTCCTCATAGGTTTCTTCAAAGTGTCTGACGCCCAAAGCTATGAGAACATTGGAGCTTCTCAGTAGAATCCTCATTCTGATTTTTCATATCCTTGATAGTTTTAACATTTTTCCTGAAATTAGAAAAATGATGGAAATACTTAGAGTTCTCCTCCCCCAGCTCCAACGACATTGCTGGGTTCTTCATTCTCCAATATCATTTGCATTAAACCCAAATTTTATTTTTCATTGATTCCAAATATTTGATCTTCAACAATACCTTTGTAGAGAAAACACCTTGAACATTGTCCCAAAATATAGTGTTCAGTTCAGCCTCATTGTCCTTCAGAGACCTATTCTATTTCTGTGTCTCTCCTGTGAAATCATTTGTTTTTCTTTTCACTATCTTTAGGGATTCTACAAACTGACAATGAGCATGAATACAACCATAATTGATGTCAAATGTTTTCCAGTTCCTCTTGGCCAAAAGTTGGAATTCCTCTTCATCTAACCATGCCAGGTTAAACTCAAATGGACTATAGGTTTGTCGTTTATGTATTTAAAACTTTAATAAAATAGGGTTATGATCGGAAAGAATTCTTGCCTCAACCCAAGTCTGACATCCATCTACCTGCTATAGAAGATCATCATATACTAAGAATCGGTCTAAACCTTTGGATATAGAACCTCTCCCATCACTGTTGTCTCTCCAAATTGCTTTGATGGTGGTGGGATTGATATCAACACGTACTATAGCTTCCATCTAATGTTCAAAATAATCTTCCAACCTGTCAACTATTGCTGACTCTCCTTAGATCTTATCTCTACTAACAGTGAAGTGTAGATTCCCTCTTAAAGTCAGCCTTCGATCCTTTATTTCCTACAAAGAAAAAGATTTGTCCCATAAAATTTTCTTCTCATTGTAAGGGTAAGACATATTCATCATGGTAATGGACATACCCAAACTTTTACTGGAGAAATTTCCGCATAGACCAGAAAGCAAAACAAATAAATTTGTCAATAGAAGACTTGACTACCAACCCATGATTAATCACCCAGTAAGTCTGATAGAATCAATTGTGAAAAACTCCCATCCCTTTAGACAATTCATAAGACGATTGATGAAAACATTCCCATGCCCCATAGTGTCCTGTACAATATGTTTGGTGTATCAGCCTCTACCATCCTGGATAGAGCTAGTCTCTTGATATGGCTTCCCAGTCCCCTAGCGTTCCAAGAGAGAATTATCATTTAATACCATCTAGATGATCTTTTTTAACTCTAAGAACCCCTGTACTTGTCCTTGGTTTACCTTGTTGTATCTCAATGATATCCCTCTCTTGGGCATGTTGCAAAAAATATTTTTTCCCTACTGATCTAGGACTAGTATCCTTGTGTGTCGGTCCATCCCCAATACCCTTGAATAGGACCCAATACCTGTATAATTTGTCTTTTTAGGTCTAAGGTCATATTGAACTTTACCCCAAGCTCTAGCAATTTCCCCTACTTTATCTAGGAGTGTGATTCCGTCCCAATGGAATTAGATCCCACATAGGAATCATAACATGAATTGGGACAAATTACCTCACTTCCCCCTTTCTTTCACCTACTGGTTCAACTGAGATTTACCTCTGCAACCTTATCCATTCTTTCCTTTATGTAACACCCTAGAAACCCCATCTCCCTTAGGGAAGGGTGGGACACATATTCCTTCACATTGGTTTTGACTACTAAAATATCAGATTCACAAATAGTAGTTAATTTACTAGGATCATCGCAACTAAGGAAGAAATTGTTTGTGTAGAGAATACCAATGTCTTATCTAGCTCGTCTAGGATTTGTGTGCTTTTAGAGTTTTGAAATTGTTTAGTGTTCCTTCCCAGAGATTGTAGACTGTCACCCTTGACCCCAGTCACCTTAGGTTTCTTATCCTTTCCCCCTTCTCCTCGATTACCAACAGTTACTCATTTTTTAACAGCTCCATCAACCTGATTCCCCCGACCCTCAGTTAAACCAAAATTTGGGTTTTTCATGTTCTCGGTATTCTGTGAATTTATGGAAGTATTTTTAACATAATCTGTCTCTTCTTTCTTCTTCCAAATTTGACAAAAAAATTCCTTTGAATAGTATATTGCTTCTATGTGACCATATAGATGACACCAATTGCATCGAAATGACACATTAACATAATACAAAAATTGTATAAATACCATATCTCCAAACTCAATCTCTAGACACTCCACAACAACATCCTTGATGTCAATTTCAGTTAGTAATTTTGCAACTAGTATAAATAAATTAGATTTGTGACTTGGGTCAACCATTAGATTTCTCTTCCTCTTTCCAAAACTTGTCACATACTCAATGTATTTATATTGGTTGATAGATTTGAAATATAAACCTAGCTCCAAAACCCCCCATTTGGTGTGAAATAAAATGCTTTTCCAAAGATCCATTTCAATTGAAATCTTAGGGAAATTCCAATACCCACCTTTTCAAATATAAGAGTAATATTCATTGATGTAGCTATTGTAGCTCACACATTTTTTATTGTTTCATGTCTCTTTTATTCAGGCCACCCTTTGAACTGGGGATATAGGGAATACACCATATGCAATTTTTCTATGGATATTTGTAGCTAGATTGCTCTGTTGTAGATCATTTGTAAACTATTGCATGTTTATTTTTGTAATTGCATTTCATTTATGTTTCTGTTCTCGGGTTCGTGCTATAATATTTAGTTACTGTGTGGCATGATGTTACTTGTTGGATCTCTCGTAGTGAATCCCTTTGGATAGGGGCTACAGAGACAACATTCCTTGTTGTTCATATGCTTTGTTACATATCATTTGTGACAGATCTGAAGGAATAATTTTAGATGAGTAAACTATTTCATGTTGAAGAATTTGTGATTGGATTTCATTAATTTTCTTCTCTTGGGAAGGTAATCATCAGAATATAAGTCTTATGAATTTTATGCTGGTATGGATAAAATAAATTAATCTAGTTTATGTTCTTTGTATTATGTAAAATATAATACTCTATTTGGATTATTCATATAAATTTTCAGAGTTAAGAGCTCGGAAGAGTTAGATTATGTGTAGGACATGGGCTGCGAAATGGGCTATTACACCCCGGTGTTGGATGAGGGATGTTGGAGACATTCCAATCTTGTGGTTCATCTCTGTGGGCTACAAGGGTCACAAACTGTAATCTCCTCATATACTATAAATCAGTTTTACCTATCCAACTTCATTCGTCTTTTGTTGTTGTTAATATGGTTTTATCCGTTCTCTTTCTTATCTTGGACGTTTCATTTCACATTTTCCATGGATACCATATAGTTTGTATCTTATGCCCTTTTTTCTTCTCTATTGAGAATTTAAGTAGCCTAATTTTCATTTGTATTCAATGTTAGAAGGATAGGTTAAGTATGAATTCTGATGCAGTTGTTGTCTTGTCATCCTGTAGATATTTATCGACATTGATTTATCAATATTTTTTGGATATTGGATCTATATCAAGAATTCTGGATAGCATCATCAAATTATGTTTACAACTTTGTTGCATTATTGAACAATGCGAAGGCACCCCAAATACAACAGAGTTGGAGCAGATTACAGAGGTTTGTTTAATACTCTTTAAAGGTGGTATTAGCTTTTAATCTATAGCTTCTAGTTGTTTATAACTTCTTAAAGAAAATAAAGAAATTGTTTAGTCTTATGCATTCAACTTTGGCTTCAATAGCTTTAGAGCTATTCTTCACATAGAACGTAGGCATCGAGGCAAATACTTGCATTAAATAATTGTGCATTCAACAAAGCTTGTCTTGATTTCTTAACTACTTGTTGGTTTTAATGTTTTACACTTTAAATTTTATAAGTTGTTCTGGTTCCTTTTATGTTTACCAGTCAAAGCTTTCACAGTTTTTATTGAGGTGCATTTTAAAATTTAACATGCATTGTAGAGATATTTTCTAGTAATATAAATTTCAATTTATGCATTTGTTAGAAAGTTTTTTTTCATTTATGAGTAATGATTTTTGACATCTAATATACAAGATAAGCTTGCTATTTTCTTTGAGGTGGATAATAATATGGAAGGCACTAGACAGGTGGAATGGTCTTTCTTAATTTTCATACATAAACTTTTTGAAAAAGAACAGAAACTACATGGTATGTTGGTATTGTCTCAAAAGCACTCACCTCTTTGTGTTTGTGTATTGTTGCTTAAGCCCATTGGGGACTATCAAAAATTAGTGAGAAAGTTGTCGGCTCTCATTTTCTATCTATGTTGTATAAATTGAATCTTGGTCAGGGTTTGTTCTAGATGGTTTTATGAGGTTTTTGTTTTAAATTTATACCATTTGTGGTTAGCTTAGATATGCCTTATTCCAATGAGCACTTTCAAAACATCTTAATATTTTATTGGTGCATTGATATGGAGCCATCATATGTTGTAGATCTCTTTGCATCTAAATTATCTCCATTTATAATTTATCTCTTTGCATGTAAAATGAGTGTCACATTGAAAGTATAATTTGAAAGTAGCTAAGAGGTCCTTTATCGATCAAGGACCCCATTTCCCAATACAAACATTATAATTGAAACAGTTTCTTAGTGTCCTTGAGCAAGTTCAATGTCTGCAATTCTTCTATTTTTAATGTGTATGATTTTCATTATAAAAGTGCTTTCAATCATTTCACCTTGCTTAGTTTGTTGGCATAACATTTTACTCAAATCTTTAATGATCTGGAAAACCATACATGCATTCTATTCCATACATTTACTAACATCATGATGATATGTCAGTTTTTCCACTAACATCATGATATTTGTCCCTGGATCACAAAAAGTGGCATCCATATACTTGAGATGTGCTACTGCTAACTATACAGTCCCACATTTATAGCATTATGCAGTCTAAATTGCAGGTAGCTTCACATCTATTCATTGTTGTATATTTCAATATAGTAATATCAGTTGATCCTTATCAAAATTTTCACAACATCAAGTTTCCTCTTGTTCCTCAAACCTACATATTTTCAGTGATTTCGATCATTTTAAGTCAAGTTCAACCCATAATTTCTAGCATCTTTCTGATTTGACTGCTGATGATCTCCAGTTTTTTTTATCAAAGGGGAATGTTGGCATGCCTCTCAACTACTATTGGGAATTCCAAAGCATGCCTCTTAACTACTACTGGGGGTTCCAAACCATTCCCTACAAGGGGGTGAATGGTGGGGGAAAATTGATTAAAAAATATTTGAAAAGTGTGTGTGTACATTGCTTATTAATCTTTCTAAGACTAAATTCAAATTTCTGTCCTATATATAGTTTATATCATGTCAGATGGTTATGCATGGATGTTTGGGTTCACCTATTTGAATTTCAAATTGTCTAATTATTTGTACTATAGCATATATTTATGTCAGATGGCGATGCATGGATGCTTGGTTTCACCTATTTGAATTTCAAATTGTGTATAATTGTTTGTACTATAGCATATATGTTTTACTAATTATGTTTCATTCCTTTAAAAGTACTATTTTTTTTGTTATTATCTATATTTTTATGTATTCTTAAGGGTGGGGTGAGGATCCGCTCTAGCCTGACTTTGTCGTCCAGTTTGCTGCACTCTAAAATTTATGAGGTCTCTGCAACCATCAATTCTTGACATATTTTTATGCCCTAGCATTTAATTTTTGAGGCGACATTTGATTAAGCTTTTGCATTTTTAATTATTTTTATTTGAAATAATGAAATTTTAGAATTAAACAATGACAACTGCAAATGCCTAGGACTAGTACTTTGAGACAATAGCGTAACATTATAATGTGTGTCACTACACTAAAATTTATAGAAATTTTACAATTACAAGCTTAAAAATTCAATACAAAAATTAAAATGTAACAAAAGACTGACTGTGCTCTATTCACTGTTGAAGGTTGTGGCTTGTAGACCTTCGCTCTACTCTGGCCGCTATTGTAACATGTACCTTGTATATTGTTGTTATTATGAAATGATACTAGTTATGAGTAGTACTAAAACCATGGTTTGGTCTCTGAGCAAAACCCTGATAAAAAATAAAATTAAAACCATGATTTGTGGTCTAGTCATTGGTCTGAGACTAAGGTTGTAGCCTTGTTGGCCTCATATTCTGACCTAGGCCAATAAGGATATTATGCCCACACAATCAGCTTAAAGCAGCGTCCGGTGTGTTTGGAGTAGAAAAATCTCGCAGGTTATGGTCCTGCTACCAACTAAATTTTTCTCTTAAGGAGAAACTAAAATTAAGCAAAATCTACCCTAATGCTATTTTTTTGTCTAACTAAACCCTAAAGATTAATTGAAACTGCCTATGTTATCCTATACTTGCTTTCTTAATGAAAGTCTTTGATTGTTTGAAATTTGATATTTAACTTTTCTGAATATAAAAGACTGTTTAAATTATTCTAAAACTGCACAAATTTTATTTAACAGATATTAACTAAAATATACTAAATAAAACTAATTTGAACTATTTTGACTATCCTATCTATCCTATCTCAGCTGAGAGCGATTTTAAGATACTATATCAATTATTAATTAATATAAGATGAACAGAAAGATAAATTGTATGATCTAAATAAAAATATTTAAGTCATACTCATCAAACTATCTGCTATAACATAACTCCTCAGAGAAACTGAAAATAAACAGTCACTTCAATTTTTTGAAGAGTTTAATTAATTAATAACTAATAACCAACATAGATATTTGAATAAAAGATAATGTTCAGTATGAAACCACTGTAAAAATACAAATGATGTCTAACGGACATAAATGAATATCCTTATATCTTGAATTTATAGTAAAAATACTAATAAATTCAGTCACAATGACATATTAATTCAAATATAATATTGAGCTGACAAAGTGATAATTACAAGTAAAAACAAGTATAACAAAGCATACTGTATTAATATTAAAATAGAAGATCATATACTGAAATATAGAGTGTATCCAAAACAATACCAGTCACGATATCGACTTGGATATTTCCAGTTACATCCCACATCCAAAGATCAAACTTCAGTAAGGAAATAAACCAACATCAAAATATATCTCAAGTATGTCTCTCTTCAATCACTCCATCTCCTCTCATTTACAATAAGTTTTTAGAGTTTTTATAACAAAGGCTAATAACTGCCTTTCGTCATTCTATGCAACTAAAGCTAAAAAAAGACCATTAAGTTCATTAACTATCGAACATCTAGGACTTAATGTTTTTTTAATTATCATCTCCTTCAATAGTGCACCTGCAATCTGAATCATCGATTCTGTAACTTCTTTCTTATCTTCAAATGTGAATTTGTCCATGCAGCAACTGTTATTTGACATCTAGCATCCAGATCATTCAAGTTTGGAACAACTTCATCATTTGTTGGCAAAATATAAATGAGGAGAACATCATCAAAATTGAGGATCCATTTAATTATGACACCTAGAACATTTGCTGGCTTAAAGGAACTGGCCAATCCGTGGCTGGTTCGAAATTCTAGTCTTTAATGAACAACCACATCTTCAAAACTGAAATCCAATATATTAGAAACGTCCTGAAAATGTGGAGAAGAGCGATGACATATCCACCTGTTTTTAGACAAAGAAAGGCATTCTTATTAAAACCCAATTGAAATAGAAATAACAAAATAAACAATTCATATATGTGTGCCTATAGAATCTGCGATTTTACAGGTATGCACAACAAAGTTGTTTTCCTGTTGACAGAGAGGCAAATTATGTAACTGAAAATGGAAATAATCATTAAAATCCCTCTTAATGAATTAACCACTTCGCCGATCAGGGTCGGAAACAAAATATGACCTAAAATATGGGTGAGAAAGCTCCCAATCAGAAGTCGGAAAAACGTGTACATCAACAGATGAGGGCTTTGCACAACCGCAATGGCGGAAGATAAAAGACTACGGTCGTGCGACTAAAAGACCGGCCTGCATTGGTGTTCGAAACGCTTTACGTTTCGAGTGATTAGTCATTTTGGGGGCTGCAACGGCGGAACGTAAAGGGATTTTGGAGCCGCGACAGTGGAACGTAAAGGGCTTTGAGAGCCACAATGGTGGGCGCATTTTACGTTTCGGGTGACTAGTTGTTTTGGGATCCGCAATGACGGAACATAAAGGGCTTTGAGAGCCGCAACATTAGAAGATAAAGGACATCATGCCCCGTTACATAAGGTCTGAAATCTGAAGAGAAAAGAAATAACATATCGGAAGGGTTTATTATTTCTCCGGCCACAACGTCGGGTGATTAGTCACTTTGGGAGCCACAACGACGGAACGTAAAGGGATTTGAGAGCCGCAAACGGCAGAAGATAAAACCCAAGGATCAACGAAACTACAAAGCGGACCTTGAAAGGTCAATACGATAATCGGGGGGCTTTCTAGTTTTCCATCCACAACAACAAAGAAATTAGTAACAAAACGTTATGATGTGAAAGTCAAAAGTTAGCCAAAAATGCGTCGAAAACAAATATTCTGACTAAAACTTATTACTTCTCCGCAACAGCGGGGCGTAAGCCTAGAAATCTTGCAATTCAATCATTTCAATGAAAGAAACGTTGGGACAATTCACTTAGAAACTGGATTATGGTCATTTCAATGAAAGAAACGTTGAAGTCATCTAGTCATTCCAAAACATTGGGACCATAATGATTTTTGTCAAAATCTCGCAGGTCATTGGTCTTCTGGTCATTCCAATGAAATATGTTGAGAATAATAATAATGTTTATATAACTTTGTCTTCATAATATATAAATATTCTCATTAAATATATTGGTGAAAAATGAGTTTTCAAAATGATGATCCACCCAAATACCCAGAATTTTGTTTATGTATAAAGATTGAAAATCAAGGAAACTGTTGAAATATAATTTTAATCCACTTTTGCCCAAACTGAAATCATGTAATCAATAAGGAAATACAAACATCAATAAATCCAAAGGACTAAAATAGCATAGATCTACTGAAAGACCATAAACTCGTTGCACGATCTTAAGACACAAGAAAGAGAAAGATGTCAATCATGCACAATCAAAGGATGTCATCATACCATACCAGCATATATTATGCATATCACTAAGTCCTTATTTCATAACTGGAAATTCAAAGAGAAACAAACATAACAAGTCAAGGATCAATAAGAGATCATCAAACGTTTGGTTGAATCAAGCAAACAAAAGCTAAGTATTTACAAAAATATATGGGGGCCCCTTTTATTTTGAATAAAATCAAGGGGAGTTGTTGGGGTGCCAACAAATGGCGACGACCTGGGTGAACCAGTTATCTCTGCTCATACAACTTACAATGATATAAACAAAATCTTAAAACTTATTAAAAACCATCAAAAATTCTTTATCTAAATAAAAACCATTATTTTTATTCATATTCATAAGTACAACTCAGAAATATTCCATCTTTTGAAATAGAGATCTCGTTAGGGATAAACTTAAAAATATCTTGATCGAAACAAAATACTTCATAGTACTAATAACCTGCACCATCAGCATATAGAAATGTACTTTTTCTGAAAACTTTCCAGAATTTGTTCCATAAACATAATTATTTTCTTTTTGTTTGCTTTTTCTTTTCCTTAAACAATATATATGACTGAAGACTACTATCTAGGTATGGTGTCCCAATGTGATAGTATCATTCACGAGAGATGTTTGAAATAAGCAAGTCGGCTCGTGATGAGACCTCTTGTCTTTTAATTTTTAAATCAAAAGCCATCACCCTGGTGATCAGAAATGAAGTTATCCCAGATAACACTGATGATCATGATTAGGCTGGCTCGTGATGAGACCTCCTATTCTTCAGTCAAAATTTATGTTTTTCTTTCAATTTCAACTCTTAAATTTCATAAAATGAGAGATCATTACCCAGCATGGTCACCAAATGGTAATGTCAGTCATTAATATCACCGGAAAATGAATCATCTGGCTCGTGATGAGACCCCTTATCTTTTGGTTTTTAAACCAAAAGACATTACTAGTTTCCTAATAATGTCATACTAGTGATATTTGTGATTCTGATCGGACCGGATTAATACTAAGACCTTCCGTCTCTCATTTTAGCATTTTATTGACTGGAACAAATCGTAAATAGTTTTCAGATGGTAAATACTTTTGAAGACTGATGATAGAGGTTTGTAAGAGTTTTTCAAAAGTACAAGCTTTGAAGAAGACATTTTAATAATCTATCCCCACTTTTATAAGAAAATAAAAAGGTGAGGAATAATCTGACTAACACTTACAAATAAAAACATTGATAGGTCTTTTATAGATTTAAGAAATCTTGATCATCCTGAACAAAATTTTAAAATATTTCATTCAAATATCATAATTTTTCAGGCTCATGAGCAAAGTGACTTTTGAACTTGAAGATTTATTTATTTACATTTATTTCTTTAGCTGCTAACTAAAGATTACAGACTGATTATATACAAAAAATCGACAGTCTGAAATATTTGACTCACCGGAATTAACACTAACTAAAAATAACAGCATGATGTTTGAAAGTTATAAAAATTTTATGAATTTCTCATCATCCTTAATTCTATGGATTATAATTCGGTTTATATACAAAAACATAAATTTACTTACAAACAGCAATCATAGTTTATGTAAAAAAAATATAAATTTACTTATAAACAACAATCATAGTTTATGTACATTTTAAGTGAGAAAATATTAACAGAATTTTTTTTTCAGAATCAGTCCATTCACTGGGAATGTTTCAGACTATCCTTCAAGTATTTGCAATTGAAAGGTACTTGGACCTATTTTCTCAGAAATAACAAAGGGACCTAACCACAGTTTCTGAAACTTAGTATGATCTCCCTTCTCCTCGTGAACTTTATCCCATTTTAAAACTAGGTCTCCCACCTGAAATTCTCAATTGGAACTAAAGGATTGGTCAAACCAAGATTTCACAATTTGTTGATGTTTTGTAAAGTGTTGTTTTGAATTTTCTCTTTCTTCCTCTAGTTTTAGCAGTGTATTAATTCTCTTTTCCATTGCTGGACACTCTTCATCTTGGACAGACTGAGCTAACTGTAATGAAGGTAAGAATAAATTTGGTGGTAAAATAGCTTCAGTTCCATATGCTAAGAAGAATGGTGAGTTACCTATCGCAGCCTTAGGAGTTACTCTGTTTTCCCAAAGGGCATTAACCAATTCTGCATGCCAATTACGATGGTGAACTGAAATAGTTCTTTTGAGAATTTTCAATAAATTTTTGTTTGTTGATTCAGCTAGACCATTCCCATGGGGATGATAGTTAGCTGAGTACCTGATTCTTATTCCCTTCTCTAAAGTAAACTGAGTTAACTCAATTGATGAAAATTATGAAGCATTATCAAAGACAAGGGAATCGGGAATACCAAATCTTGTTATGATAAAAAATTCCAAAAATAATATAACCTGATTGGTATTTACAACCCTTAATGGTGTAGCTTCCGCCCAACGAGTAAAATAATCAGTTGCAGTTATTATATATTTGTGTTGCATAGATGAGGGAGGATTTTTTGGCCCTACTATATCAATACCCCATTGCTGAAAGGGTCTTTCAGCTGAAATAGGTTGTAAAGGAAAAGCAGGTTTCTTAACCCTTCCTACAACAAGTTGACATTCTTGGCATTTTTTGACAAAATTATAGGAATATCGAAACAAGGTGGCCCAATAATAACTAGCTCGAAGAATTTTTTGCGCAGTAGTCTCTCCACCAAAATGACCTCCCGCAGGTCCAGAATATAACTCTTTTAAAATTACTTCTGTTTCATATTTATCTAGACATCGAAGGTATACCCCATCTGAATTTCTCCAAAAAAGGATATTATCAATTAATAAATAAGGAACAGACTTCAATCTGAGTTCTCTTTTCTTCCTTGGTTCTAAGTAATCAGGAGAAGCTCCTATTTCCAAAAGTATTCTTATGTCTGTATACCAGGAATCTTGAGGTGGTGGATAAAAATAAATTTCCCTGGTAAGTAAAACCTCATCAATGACAGTTTCAACTTTATCAATAGGTAAATGAGTAGCTTCAGCAGCTAATTTACATAGTCCTTGACCTTTGATTATTGTTGAGGGTTTAATCTCTAAGTCATATTCTTGAAGAGCTGTCATCCAAGGTGCCCTTTTCTCACCTAAGTCCTTTTGTACTAACAAGTTTCTAACTGAGGAATAAGGGATGAATATTTTCGTTTTAGATTTCAGTAAATATGGACGAAAATGTTTAACAGCTTTAAAAATAGCAAAGGCTTGCTTATCAAATTCATGGTAATTAAGTTCAACACCTTTGAGATTTGAACTCATGAAGGAGACTGGGACTTCGTTATTTTGCTAATTTAATTGGGTTAAAATTGCTGCATATGAAATATCAGAAGCAAAAGTATACAATATGAAATCTTTATTAAAATCTGGGCTTAGAAGGCTAGGAGCTTCTGAAATGGCTTCTAAAATTTTCTGAAATGATTCTTTTTCTGTTTGTCCCCAGTTAAAAACAACATCTTTCTTAATCATTTTCTCCAAAGGACGAATGATTTCAGAGAAACTGGGAATGAATCTCCTAACAAAATTTATTTTTCCAAGAAATGATTGCATTGCTTTCTTGCTAGAAGGATAAGTTATCTTTGAAATTTCTTGTGTTCTTTCAGGATCAATCATGATTCCATGCTTTGAAACCACACATCCTAATAGAACACCTTCTGAAACAACAAATATTGTTTTTTTAGGATTTAAGGATATTCCAAATTTTCTACATCGTTCAAATACCTTTATGAGATGATTAAGGTGATCAGGTCGATGTTTAGAATATATAGTAACGTCATCCAAATAGACAACCACTGAATGGTTAATTAAGCCTCTAAAAGCAATATCCATTGCCCATTGAAAAGTTGCTCCAACATTGATTAACCCAAAGGGCATCTTGTGGTAAGCATATGTTCCCCATGGAGTTCTAAAAGCTGTTTTCAATTGGTCATCTGGGGAAACTAATATTTGGTTGTATCCTGAGAAACCATCAAGGAGAGACAGTATCTCAGACCCAGACACCTTTTGAAGAATTTGTTCCATGGGAGGAACTGGGTAATTATCCTTTTCAGAAGACTTATTTAGATTTCTAAAATCTACACATAATCTAATATCCCCATTTTTCTTCCTAACTGGAACTAAGTTTGCTACCCATTGAGTATGCCTAATGGGGAAAATGATCTTGGCAGCTAACAATTTATTGAGTTCTTTTTTAATTGTTGGTTCTAGTGACGGGTGATATTTCCTTAGCTTTTGTTGAAAAGGTTTTGACTCTTGTTTAATAGGAATTATATGTTGCATCACCTGTGTGTTAAAGGTTTTCAGGTCATCATATATCCAAGCAAAGACATCTTTGAATTCCTTAAACAATTTTATAAATGCTGTTTTTTCTACGAGGTTGCAATCTACTCCTAGGTTTACAGTTTGAGGATTTAGATCTGTTCCTAAATTTATGGTCTGATACCTCATTTGAGAGCTATTAGTTTTACAATTAGGGACATTTCTAAATTTATCCTGCAGATCAAAGAACTTTTCTAATATTAGTACTGAATTAGGGACTGGTTTTACCTGTTCAAAAGCTTTTTCAACTGAACAAAAATCATTTATTACCGAAAAATCCCGCATATTTTCGTCATGAGTGACTTCGTCTATTGCTGAGTCTTTAAAGGTATCCTCATTCGTCATAAAATTCAGCACCTGCACATCATTATCAAATACACGCCAGTTAAAGATATTATCAGGTATGGAAGGCCTAAAAATCAATTCAACAGAAAAGAAATCTGGTGTAAAATTTTCTGACGAAATTAACTTTGATGCTACGTTTGCCAACAAATCTGCTTCTTGATTTTGATTTCTAGGAACAGAATTTATGTTAAATGCATCAAAATGTGAGATAAGGTTCCATACCTCTCTTTGATAACTCTATAAATGTTTAGATAAACAGTGAATGGAGTTACGAACCTGTCTGACAATGATCTCGGAATCGCTATATACAATTAACTCTTTGATGCCCAAATCAATTGCTTTTTTCAAACCTTGTATTAAAGCTTCATATTCCATCATACTGTTTGTACAATTAAATTCCATCCTACAAGCTATACATGTTTTATTTCCCTGAGGGTCCACCAGTAGGCAACCAGCTCCTGCTCCTTCTTTAGATTTCGCACCATCAAAATATAAAGTCCAAATAGAACTATGCACAACCACTTTACTTTCTATAATATTCACAATATTTAAATTATCTACATCATTAATGGTTTCCCTGAGTGAAGAGTTAGGAGAAACATATGTCACATTACTAATTTCAGATTGTTGTTTATTTTCAGAAAAGGCATAATTTTCAGCTTTAAAATTACCAAATCCCAATTCATACATATAATTCCCCATAATACAATCTGAAAATAAAACAGGTTCGCTAGGATCATGCAGTTTTGTGACAGTATGTTTCATATATATTTCTCTATTTATCTTTATCTGATTTGACTTTCCGTTCTTAGGTAACCATAATGTTGACCAGTCCGTGGCAAAGAATCCATTTAGTTGTTGAGACCAATCCCTACTTAAAAATAGCCCATATGCATCTGGAATATCTGCAACAACAATATCTATAATTTGATAAACCGAAGGGTTACAAGCAATCCTGACTAAGACATCTTTCATTTCCCCCACAACCTTTACATTTGTCCTATCTAATTGAGTTATTTTAGAATTCATTAGAGGAATTTTGGGGTCTAAAATGGGCCTCCTAAGGAAAATAATAAAATAATAGTTAAAATAACAGGGAAGAAAGAAAAAAAATACTTTTTGTGTTCGTATTTTCGACATATCTCCTTGTGTTTTTACTCAAATTTCGATCAGGAGAGCTCGTTGGATGCAGAATTTGATTCTGCATCCAACAAGCTCTCCCGATCTAAATTTGAGTAAAAACACAGGGAGATATGTCGAAAATAAGAAGAAAAAAGTAATTTTTTTTAATGACAAATATGTCAATTTAACCATTATGGTTGACTTATTTTATTGAAATTCTATTGGTTCTTGAATTCCAACTCACAAAAACTTATTTTGGCACGTTTTCTTATAAGGCCCATTTTAGACCCCAAATTTCCTCTAATGAGATGGAACATATTTCCCATTCAATTTCTTGCATACTGATAAAGGCATCACATTGGAGGATGCTCCGGAATCTACCATGCAATTATGAACATTCCTATTGAAAATTTCAAAGGTAAGTAAGAATGGAGGTGTGGTTGATTTAGAATTCTTACCTATAAGTGAAGCTTTGTCATCCGTTGCTTTTCCTTTTTCAATTGTTGTTGAATCGTTATTAGAACTATTTGCAGCAGCATTTTGTTTTGCATTAGGAATAATAGAACTCATGGCTAGATTTATAACATGATTATTAGGCATAGGGTAGATTTGAAGAAGATCGTACATACTGATGTTTGCATGAGTCTTCTTTAAATGTTCAATTAAATCATATTGTAAATCTAATTTTGGAGCATTTTGAATAGTTTGGGTACCTTTGGTTGATTGGATTTGTTTTTCCAGTATGAGTCTGTTTGTTAGGTTGTGAATTATTGTTGTCATTATTTGTAGTAGAACTTGATGAAGCTCCAGGGGTATTTGCAAATGTTCTACTATGAGTATTGTAGGCATGTTGTCCTATAGGCGGACTTTTACTCTCATGTTCTTTCACAAGATTGTCCTAGAAATGACCGTTAACTTGTTGAGGTTCCTCTGATTCTTCATCATTTTCTGATTCCTCTTCTTCTTCATTTTCAGTTATTTCTTGACTAGAAGGAGTTTCAAACACAGATAAAACAACTCGAATTGTATTAAAAATCTCTTCATTTGCTGCTATGGCAGGTGGTGTATTTTTATTATTTGTATTCGGGTTTTGTCTAAACTGGTTTCTGAAGTATCCCCTAGAAGGAGAAGCTTCAAAATTGGTTTTCTTTAACCCTACAACTTCATTGGTTAATGTTCGAATAGCGTTTTGCAGCTGTTTTATATCAAATGCTTTGTCTTTATCTAAATTGAGTTTTTCGGTCTTCCTACGAGGAAAAGAATCATATTTCCCACTTCTATCTGGTTCATAGGACATAGAATCCTTCTCGACTTTAATGGCTTCCTCAAACGTTTCTACTAATGTTGTTTTTCCATCTCTCTTAACGAACATCCCAGAATATTTTGGTAAAGCTGATGTATAATTTTCAATAATTATATCCTCGGGAGGTTGAGAAGCAATTGGAATTTTGTTTTTTAATGTCAGAAACCTTTGATTGAAATCTTTGATTCTTTATTTAGGCTCCTTTTTAATCCTAGATAACTCTAGGGCTAAAAGAGCGGGTGTTTTATCTTCCCCAAATTTATCTAGAAAGGCTTTATTAAATTCCCCCCAGTTTGTGATTGATCCTTGTACTAACAAAAAATACTAGGTAGAAGCTCTTCCTTTGAAAGTTAGAGGAAACAATCGACAAACTACATCTTCATGCTGAACATTCAAGGTTTGAACAGCCAACATGAATTTGTCAATATGCACCTCTGCAGGTTCTTTGTCATCTGGGTTGAACTTTGGGAGGAGTTTATCTAAGTGTTTAGGCAAAGGGTGCTGTATACCAGGGACTGCTGCACTATCTGTTCTTAGCCAAGGGAGTTGTGGGTTTGGTGGATTAGGTGGAGGATTGCCTCCTCCTCCTACAGGTACATTTCCTGCCATTGGACTTCTTTCAGAACTTGAAGAACATCCTAAGTCGGATGGTCTTGGACTATCAGGTGGTGATTCAGGAGGAGAAGGTGGATGATCAAAACCGCCTCCTGCAATTAGTCTTCTAGCAGTATTTGTTTGAGTAGTCCGCCTTTGATGTCTTTCAACCTGATGGTGGGGAGTACTATCAGCTACTTCCAAATTTTGTGTAACTATGGTCAATTGTGGATTATGTCGCTGCTGTCTAGGTAGACCATAATTTATTGGAGATATACCAAGCTGATTAGCGTATGCTCATGTAAGAATATGTCTTGATTCTTCTAAATTTTGAGTGCTTTGTGCAGGAGTAAAGGGAGAGGTGACAGGATCATGCTCGAGAATGTTCCTAACAGTTTCTAAAAATGGTGATCTACTGACTTCTGGAAGTTGTTGGCTGGTTGTAAATGTTTCCTTAGTTTCACCTGCCATTACTCATTAACAGGCCCTCCTTCTAGCACCATTTGTTGGCCTGATATTCTGACCTAGGACAATAAGGAGATTATGCCCACACAATCAATTTAAAGCAGCGTCCGGTGTGTTTGGAGTAGCAAAATCTCGCAGGTTATGGTCCTACTACCAGCTGAATTTTTCTCTTAAGGAGAAACTAAAATTCAGCAAAATCTATCCTAATGCTATTTTTCTGTCTAACTAAACCCTAAAGATTAATTGAAACTACCTATGTTATCCTATACTTGCTTTCTTAAGGAAAGTCTTCGATTGTTTGAAATTTGATATTTAACTTTTCTGAATATAAAAGACTGTTTAAATTATTCTAAAATTGCGCAAATTCTATTTAACAGCTATTAACTAAAATATACTAAATAAAACTAATCTGAACTATCTTGACTATCCTATCTATCCTATCTCAGCTGAGAGGGATTTTAAGATACTATATCAATTATTAATTAATATAAGATGAACAGAAAGATAACTTGTATGATCTAAATAAAAATATTTAAGCCATACTCATCAAACTATCTGTTATAACATAACTCGTCAAAGAAACTGAAAATAAACAGTGACTTCAATTTTCTGAAGAGTTTAATTAATTAATAACTAATAACCAACATAGATATTTGAATAAAAGATAATGTCCAGTATGAAACCACTGTAAAAATACAAATGATGTCTAACGGACATAAATGAATATCCTTATATCTTGAATTTATAGTAAAAATACTAATAAATTCAGTCACAATGAAATATTAATTCAAATATAATATTGAGCTGACAAAGTGATAATTACAAGTAAACACAAGTATAACAAAGCATATTGTATTAATATTAAAATATAATATCATATACTGAAATATAGAGTGTATCCTAAACAATACCAGTCACGATATCGACTTGGAGATTTCCAGTTACATCCCACATCCAAAGATCAAACTTCAGTAAGGAAATAAACTAGCATCAAAATATATCTCAAGTATGTCTCTCTTCAGTCACTCCATCTCCTCTCATTTACAATAAGTTTTCAGAGTTTTTATAACAAAGGCTAATAACTGCCTTTCCTCATTCTATGAACCTAAAGCTAAAAATAGACCATTAAGTTCATTAACTATCGAACATCTAGGAATTAATGTTTTTTTAATTATAATCTCCTTCAATAGTGTACCTGCAATCTGAATCATCGATTCTGTAACTTCTTTCTTATCTTCAAATGTGAATTTGTCCATGCAGCAACTGTTATTTGACATCTAGCATCCAGATCATTCAAGTTTGGAACAACTTCATCATTTGCTGGAAAAATATAAATGAGGAGAACATCATCAAAATCGAGGATCCATTTAATTATGACACTTGGAACATTTGCTGGCTTAAAGGAACTGGCCAATTCGTGGCTAGTTCGAAATTCCAGTCTTTAATGAACAGCCACGTCTTCAAAACTGAAATCCAACATATTAGAAACATCCTGAAACTATGGAGAAGAGCAATGACATATCCACCTGTTTTTAGACAAGCAAAGGCATCTTATTAAAACCCAATTGAAACAGAAATAACAAAAGAAACAATTCATATATGTGTGCCTGTAGAATCTGCAATTTTACAGGTATGCACAACAAAGTTGTTTTTCCTGTTGACAGAGAGGCAAATTATGTAACCGAAAATGGAAATAATCATTAAAATCCCTCTTAACGAATTAACCACTTCGTCGATCGGGGCCGGAAACAAAATATGACCTAAAATATGGGTGGGAAAGCTCCCAATCGGAAGTTGAAAAAACATGTACATCGACAGATGAGGGCTTTGCACAGCCGCAATGACGGAAGATAAAAGACTACGGTCGTGCGACTAAAATATCGGCCTGCATCAGTGGTCAACACGCTTTACGTTTCGTGTGATTAGTCATTTTGGGGGCCGCAACAGCGGAACATAAAGTGCTTTTGGAGCTGCAACAGCAGAACGTAAAGGGCTTTGAGAGCCACAACGACAGGCGCTTTTACGTTTCGGGTGACTAGTTGTTTTGGGATCCGCAACTGCGGAACATAAAGGGATTTGAGAGCCACAACATCAGAAGATAAAGGACATCATGCACCATTACATAAGGTCTGAAATCGGAAGAGAAAACAAATAACATGTCGGAAGGGTTTATTCTTTCTGTGGCCACAACATCGGGTGATTAGTCACTTTGGGAGCCGCAACGACGGAACATAAAGGGATTTGAGAGCCGCAAATGACAGAAGATAAAACCCAAGGATCAACGAAATGACAAAGAGGATCTTGAAAAGTCAATACGATAATCGGGGGGCTTTCTATTTTTCTGTCCACAACAACGGAGAAAGTAGTAACAAAACGTTCCGATGTGAAAGTCAAAGTTAGCCAAAAATGCGTCGGAAACAAATATTCTGACTAAAACTTATTACTTCTCCGCAACGGCGGGGCGTAAGCCTAAAAATCTTCCGATTCAATCATTTCAATGAAAGAAACGTTGGGACAATTCACTTACCATTCACTTAGAAACTGGATTATGGTCATTTCAATGAAAGAAACGTTGAAGTCATCTGGTCATTCCAAAACATTGGGACCATAATGATTTTTGTCAAAATCTCGCAGGTCATTGGTCTTCTGGTCATTCCAATGAAATATGTTGAGAATAATAATAATGTTTATATAACTTTGTCTTCATAATATATAAATATTCTCATTAAATATATTGGTGAAAAATGAGTTTTCAAAATGATGATCCACCCAAATACCCAGAATTTTGTTTATGTATAAAGATTGAAAATCAAGGAAACTGTTGAAATATGATTTTAATCCACTTTAGCCCAAACTGAAATCCTGTAATCAATAAGGAAATACAAACATCAATAAATCCAAAGGACCAAAATAGCATAGATCTACCGAAAGACCATAAACTTGTTGCACGATCTTAAGACACAATAAAGAGAAAAATGTCAATCATGCACAATCAAAGGATGTCATCATACCATACCAGCATAGATTATTCATATCACTAAGTCCTTATTTCATAACTGGCAAGTCAAAGAGAAACAAACATAACAAGTCAAGGATCAATAAGAGATCATCAAACGTTTGGTTGAATCAAGCAAACAAAAGCTAAGTATTTACAAAATTATATGGGGGCCCCTTTTATTTTGAATAAAATCAAGGGGAGTTGTTGGGGTGCCAACAAGCCTATAGCCCTAAGCTGATGTTGTTGAAGTATTTAACCTTGTGACTTGTAGCTACTATAGGCCATTTTCAAACCCTTCAAAGTTCATACTTGTAGCAAGTGTTGTCAAACCCTATGGGCCTATAGCCTTGACATTCAGTATGTGAAGAGAGGGAATGCAGTGTCATTTAGCTTTGGGTCTATAACTTTGTGTGAGGAATGGACGGGAGCATTTCTTTTGTGTGATGAACAATGGAATACTTAGAGGAATGAATGGGTCTTTGAGAGGTGAGAGATTAAAGAATGGAATGCTACATGGCTGGAGGAAGAATGGAATGCAGCAAGTCAGATCAGACTTAGGATTTAATAATGAATTTATTCAAATTTGAGTTCATCTTGAAGTTTACCTAAAATTTTAGCGAACTTCAACAATTTTATTTGTAATTGCTTGAAGTTTGGCGGATTTCAAGCTTGAACCTTTAAATTCACCAAACCTAGTAACTTTGTGTACAATACATACTTTTTAAGTTTTTTCATTCTCATTCACAATGGTTTCAATTGTCAGAATACATTGTATGACATGGATTAAGATGCAGTCTATTTTGTGGAACAAGAGATTGTGTTCGATGCACATGTTTTAAGTAGTTGTTTTTTTAACATTACTACTGCTAGTACCTTAGATGCTTAAGTCGAAGCTAGTCAGGTTGTTGCCAATTTGAGATATGGGTAAAATATGGAAGTGTAACAAATTGATATTTATTTTTGTATGATTCTATTAGTTTAGCCAATTGTCATAAATGAATTACCACTTCTATCTATAATGAAATATCCAGGTGCCACATTCAAGGGTGTAATTTATCCAATTAGACAACTTTCTCGCAAACATAGCTTATGCACAAGATCATGGAATTTATGGCTTAGAGCAGAAGTACACTAAGCTGACTCAACGCACAGATCCCTTTTAAATCAATACAAACCAGAATACAGTCAGATGGGAATAGGTCTAGTTTTTATTAATCATAATATAATACATGTACAGAATACAGTACGTGCTTGAAATTTGAATGCTCCAGTCAACTCTAAAGTCAACTTGCTAGTACTAACAAATTTTAAATCATTGGCTAATCTGATGCTAGTGGTTTTCATGCTATTTATTCCCTACACTGGTTGATTGTCCAATGTACTCAAACTCTTTAGCTCCCTACACATTGATTCATCATGTATTTTTGTCTCTTCAGTTTAACATAGTGATTCAGATTTGCCCCTAATGATTCATATTCCCTCATGTGATCTTTGATCTTCCTTTAGTGTGTTGACTAGCATGCACACTTGCTATGCTTCTCATGTGCATTTTCTATCATTCTTGTACTAACGCTATCATCCTCACTTTGCTTCACTCTTCATGAGCTTTAACTTCTGCTCCTGAACTACCATGATTTTCTCTTGTCATGCCTGCACTTTAATTCTTGTTGTGCATGGTTTCTGTCATGGACTTTTTTTGATCATGCTTTCCTCTCTTTGTTTCTTGTGTTGCTTTTTCTGATGTCACAGTTTTCTCTTGTGCTTTCTTGGTGTGTTCCCATACTCAATATTTTCATCCATGCTCCATCACTGGGCTACTGGTCTCTTTTCACTGAAGATCATGTTAGTGGTCAAGGATAGCCTCTGGATATTTAAATAGTACATACTTTGTCCCTGACTTTGATAGACATTATTATGATTGAGTATTTGTTTCCTATTTTTCACCAGAAATCCTATATTATTGCTCTATATTGATGAGTTTGGAATTTGACATGTCTTAATATGCCTTATAAACATGTATCTGAAATTTACTGGTGTCTCCCATTGATAATGAAAAATGAAATCTAGGATATGTCTTCATATTCCAGGGCTTGCAATAAGATTCATTTGGAATTGTAATTGTTTTTTCTTATGGCCTAATTTAGAAAGAGATATAATGGTAGGTTTTATTGGATCATGGTCTGGTTTTCCATAAAGGAGAATCAACGATTTACAGAAGACAATGGTTTTGATTCATCAGAATTTTAATAGTTAGATTGGATCATAGTGATGAAGAATGGGAATAGGTACTCATCACTAAATCTCTTTGGTAAGAGTATTTGTAGTATTTTTATTAGCTTTAGTTACACAGAAAATTGTACATAGCTCTCAGGGATTAGTTTATCATAAACACTAGTGTTGGCTACTATGGGCAGACCCAGGTTTACTATAATCAACCAACAACACCCCTAGATCACTGGCCCTTTAGGCGACAGACCGCAAAGCGGCCTGAAGTCTCACCCAAAGTGACTCTAATGGGTTGGCCAAGGACTCAAGTGTCTTGGACCAGGTTCTGTGGCGATCCCACTAGCGGCTCGCATTTCCCCTGGCTGCAAGGTCTCTCTCTTTGTGCGTCGCATGATCTCCTAGTCACGTTACACGATTTCCTCATCTCGCAGCTCTCTTAGCTGCGAGATATCCCTTTAAACCATCACGCAGTCCCTTTCTGCGGTGCGCACTCTCCCAAACTCGTGATATCTCCGGCCTTATCACATCACCGTGCACCGTTCGACACACAGCTCCTGCCCAATGCTAAGTCCCCAACCTGCGGTATCGCGCACCGCAGCTCCTCTGCCGGTGCGGTATCACCTCTCCGTGATATCCTACCTCCACGGTTTAGCGCACTTAGTGTTGCTCGTGTCGACGTGCAAGACTTAACATACAAAGCTATTCGATAATGCAATAGTGACTGTTTCACGCAAACCATAAATGAACCATATACAGCATGCCAAAGACTTTAACTTATGTTTACCCTTCTATATTGCTGTGAACTGATTAGCACATTCATTCATTAAACTGTAAACAAAGTCCATGAACTGACTGAGAAATGCCTAAGTAAACATAACACATAAACCAATCACATAACACTTGATTTTAACGTGGTTCACCTCTAGAATGGAAGTTACGTCCACAAAACTGTGTTTTCTTATAGCTCAGGGGAAGGTAAAACACAGTTCTGCTACACCGCATATGTAGCTCAAGATCTTCTCTCTTAGATCTCTTTTCTCTTCTATATTGCTCTCCTACAATATACTCTTCCCTCTCTGTCGATCCCTGCAGATTGTTACATGCATAATCTATAAGCCAGCTACTGGTTACAGTAAGATTGCTACCACTAATAACAGAACCAGAGCTAGGCTTTTACAATAGTCTAATGTTTTGCCACAACACTACTAACCACTGAATGATCCAACTAACTAACCAACCCTTTTACAATACAAAATATATCCCTTTATAGGCAGCCCGAAGGTCTCACCATTACAACACTGTGGGCCTGTCCCAACAGTAACCCAAAACCCTAACTAGTGACATTCGGCCATATCTGTACTTGAGGTAGCTGCTTTTCGTCACACCACAGGTCTCTGTAGTCTTCCATGCTTCCCGGCACTGATCATGGGTACTATGCACCGCTTCACTTTTCTGTCATTCGTCTTCAATGCTTCAGCCTCGTTGCTCCTTCTCCTTTATGAGGGTCGCTGAGCCCTCCTGTCTTCCACCGCTGCCTTTAATGCAGTGGTTGAGCTCTCTCTTCTCGGTCGCTCAGGTATCGTTGCCTTTCTTGACTTTTCTATCTTAAAATTCATGGTTTCCGGCTCTGCTCTCCAGCTGGAAACATGCTACGGCGTCGTAGCTCTATCTTATCTTCTTTTCGCCAAAAATTATCTCTCCGCTAAACTAGTAGCTTCTTCTGTAGCTATGGGACCCTGCTCCAACAGTCCCCTAACACTTACTTGTGGCTCGCCCTCGAGCCACCTCCAGTGGGATTCTCCTACTGTAGCTTTGCCTTGGCTTCCTGTGAAGCCCTCTGCAACCTATCACAAAGTCTTGTGACTTCCTTCTGCATCACTTCAACACTCTCTTGTGCCGAGTCAAGCAAAGCTTGATTAATACTGGCGTCTTCTGTGGCGTCAGTTTTGTCTCTGGTGGTAGTGAACTCATTCATTTTTTGTTCAACCGTATTGAATATCTCTATGATTTTCTCTTGATACGGTTGAAGCAGGTCATTAATGTACATCTCCTTGGTTCTTAATTGCTGCGCTTCCTGCTGCAAACAATTCATCTCCTTTGTTTTCCTCATCTTTTGAAGGGCTGCCAAGCCCTTAATTTATTCTTTCATTGCCGCAGCAGTATTCTCTATCTGCTGAATACTTTGCTGAATTTCTACTTTCTCCGGCGGCTCATCTAACTCGACCCATGTGTTCGTCGCATCGGTTAGTACTAACCGTGCTTCGTCGATGCGATATTGCATCTGCGCAGAAGTGAGTCGAAGGGCTTCTACTCGTGCTTTCTGGTCTGCCTGGGAGGTGTCTCTTATGCGAGCCTCAAGCTCAGCGATCTGCACCTCATGGTCTGCCTTCATCTTGGCCACTTCTACGTCCATCCTAGTCACGGTTTCTTCCAGAGCCTTTGCTCTATCTGCTACTCTTCTTAGCTTCTGCGGAACTGGTAAGGCAAACTCAATGTTACATTGGGGCAGTTCCAATGCAATTGTCTGCAAAACTTGAGAAAGATCTTGCTCTCTTTCCTCATATGTTCGTACTTCGTTTCCCTTTTTCTGAACACTGATAGAAAGTGCTGCATTTTGTTTCTACAGCTGCGTATTTTGTTTGTAAGTCTCGAGCTCTCTACTTTTGAGCTCTGCGCCTAGCTGCTGCTGGATCATTTGCAACTGGTCAATATGAAACTTTGCAAGGTTAACCTTGATGGGTTGTCTAAACTGAACTGGTGGGTCCTTCATTGTGGCAGGGAATCGGATACTCCCTAGTGGAATTAACACAGTATTGAGGCGATCTTTTGCTAAGCTTTCCTGGCGGGACATTGGCGGTGCCGAGGTTTCTCCGGTGGTTGTCTTTACAAGTGGAATGTACCTCATGGCAGTATTCTCTGTAATGATTTTTAAGTCTAGGAGTTGCTTTTCGACTGCGCTCTGTCTCTTTTCCTGTGACTCCTTCATCACATCAAGTGAGTCCTTCAATGTGTCACACGTCCTTGTTGCGATGAGTTCATAGTCATCGTCTGTCAATGCGGTCTTCAGAGTTGGCTTTGAGGTTTTCTATTTTTCTTCTGCTATGTCCCTGGTGGCCCTTCTTCTCCAGTCTTCGTCGTCTATGCCTGTGGTGGCACTTGCTGTTAAGGTTTCCTCTTTTTCCCTTGTAGTGGTACTTCTGTTGAAGATTGCGTCTGGGTGTCTATGGTATCTTTGTCCTTGTCCTGGTGTTCTGTCTCTGCACTATTTGATGATAGTGGTGTGGTATCTTCATATTCCTACTTCCATTGGTCTTCGAAGTCTCTTGTGACTGCTTCGACGTCCCGTGCTGTCATTCTAAATGAGCCAAGAGCCCAATCATCCCGCTTAGTCCTTTTCGGTCGCAGATAGATTAAATGGCTGGCTGCCATGAAATTAAGCCGGCTATCGTATATTTCCATAGTCTCCGTGCTGAGCCGTGGTGTCTCTTGAATGACCTTCATCAACAGCTTATAGTAGTCATGGAATACCATTGTATTGATCGTTTTCTTGGCTGGGAAGTTGGTCTCCCATAAGCTGGCATAGCGCACTCCTCTGGGCGCGCCACCTGCTATATGTGGAAACTGGGTATGGGGCGGCTCTTTCCATCAGAAAAATGCACAAAGTATAAGAAACCACGAGAAATGGAAAGGGTGGTTGGCTTCATCCTGAGCTGCCAAGCAATCTGCTTGCAGCATATTTAATAAGAATAAAGACCAATTGAACTGTTCCCCCTCTGTGACCTGTATGGCAAGGTGAATTACGGATCCTGTAAATTCCTTTGGTCGAACCTTGGTTAGCATTCTACCCATGAGCAGACTAGCGGTGAATCTAAGTGTCTCATTTGGTATGCTTGAAATGTCGTAAGCCTGTCCTCCTCTCTGTAGATGATACTTAGTTACTAGGGCTTGTGGTAACTTGGAGTCCTTGGTTTTTCCTACTGTCTGTATATCAGGGTGTCTACTCGTCTTGGATAGGCTGGTGATACGATGTATCAAATCAATGTTCAGGTCTACCTTGTTTCCTAGCCAGAGGTACCCTCCGTGTATGCAAGAGAATAAAATGCGCACCACAGCGTTAACCTCTGCACCTCGTCCAAAATGAGGCAATATCAGCAAATTGAGCAGACTTGACCGCTCAAGAATCTGAACATGTGGTAGGGGAACATATTCCTCTCTCCCTATCCTTGGGTTCTTCTCAATATTTAAATAGCTGTCCAGCTTGAACTGAGGGTATGTCTTACCCTCTCCCAGGTTATAATCTACAAATTTAACAACAGCAACATATCCTACTAGATCTCCATTTTCTTTTACTTGAGAATCAATGGGTGGTATGGGAACAATATACTTAGCATTCTTAGGAATTATTGGCTCTGGTGCGCCTTCAACTTGTGGTATCATGTAGTCTGTTCCGCTATGAACTTCTTCCTCCTGCTCGGAACCGGATTCATTATTGACCTGAGATTGGCTCCTCGTCTGTGGTTGCTGTCTGGGCTGTGATGAACTTGGCGGAGCACCCTTGTGTGGCGTTGTCATAGCTCCTGCAAGGCCGTGACGTTGAAATATTCTCAAAATGTTTGCTATAGGTTTGTCCTCGGACATAACCCACTCAGTAGAAATTGGCGGACGTGCACTGGCTGCAATGTCCGAAAATCATAGCACTCTGTAACAAACTTAGCTCTTCACAAGGAATTCTGAACAATGCACTCTACAGCTCTCGGTTTTTCTATAAACGTAACCGTCCCACTTGAATACTTGCTTCTTTTATGCCCAATACGATAATCTCGGATGCAACGGTCATCTAGAATGAACCCGTCGGTCATCATTAATGCTTGGACAAGACCACACCCGTCATCCGATCCTTAATAAATGAGGAAATCCGATTGAATTTCCGTCGAAGCGTGTGTGCATAGGCACCGGTCTCATCAGAGATTTGCCAAATCTGGAAAAATTTATTATTCTACTACCAAATCTATGGTAAGATATATCGGTCATTACCTCATTAACTACCTATCAGATGCTGACTTGACGGGCCTTTGTCGGTTGCAAAAATGAGTACGTGGCACGTGGAAACATCGCGCTGCTGCGATGTGACTCCGCATCACCTACGTAAAACAATACTACACATTTTTTTTTTTGACTCGTCCTGATGTGATTCCTCATACTTAGAATAATACCTACCGGTGTAGACTAGTTCCCGATGCGATGCCTCCTTTCAACTACACTGGACATCTACACCTCTTAACTGGCTAAGCTAGGAATGTGAGGTGGGGTGGCTATCACTATAGGGCTTAAGCCTACTGCCATTAATCCATGTGGGAAGAAGCTCCCCATTCAGCTGGCTAAGCTGAACGGCACCTCCCTCTGTGACTTGTTGTATTTGATATGGCCCTAGCCAATGTGTCTTGAACTTCCCTCGAAACTTAATGAATTTGCTGTCATAGAGGAGCACTAGGTCTCCGATCTGGAAATTATTATTCTTAATGTGTCTGTCATTCCAAGCTTTTTCTCGTGCCTTCTGCACTTTCTGATGGAACCCGGCGATGAATCTGTCTTCTTCTAAGGCAAGTAGCTGTGCTAGACTTTCCTCCACTATGTCTGTATCAGTCATCTTGGTAATCTGAGCGATTCTTAAACTGGGAAGAATATACTCCATAGGCATAACAGCCTCCTGTCCATACACCAAGCTGAAAGGTGTGTGTCTCGTAAGTTTCTTGCATGTAGTCCTGTATTCCCATAATATAGCATTAACTCTGAGGTCCCAATCATTCCTCTAGCTATTGCAGATATTAGTAAGATCATTTTCTAAAATCTTATTAAAGGCCTCCACCGTACCGTTAGCCTGGGGGTGGTCGGGAGTGCTCTTATGGTCTTGAATCTGGAATTCTTCTGTCAATGCCTCAATAGTGCTATTCAAAAAATGCGTGCCTTGATCACTTATCAAAATTACTGGGCATCCAAATCTACTGATGATGTTTTCAAAGAGGAATTGTGCAGCTGTAGTAGCATCACAATTTCTTACTACTTTGGCCTTTACCCATCTGGTGAGGTACTCTGTTCCCGTGATAATATATCTCGCACCAGTGCGCTTTCATGGTGGGTTGATAAGACCCACAAAATCTATAGCCCATTTGTCAAATTCGCGCAACGTGACCTGCGGTCACAACGGCATTTCATCGCGTCGCGAGGGTTTTCCTACCCTTTGGCAGATATCGCAGCATCTGCAAAAGTCCTTGGTGTCCTTATGCAACGTAGGCCATCATAATCCTGCCTCCAGGATTTTCTGCGCAGTCGGCTTTCCTGCGAAGTAACCTCCTGTGGTTCCTGAATGTGCCTCTTTGATAATAGTGCCTTTTTCATGCGACATTACACATCTGCGCAGAACTTCATCTGGACCTAACTTGTATAGGTGTCCTGCGATAAGGGTGAAGTCTACTTCTTTAACAATCAACTGCTTCTTTTGCTGCTTAGTAAACTCATCAGGTGCTACTCTTGTAGTAAGAAATTGAATAATATCGGCATAGTACTCATCTGCGATATGGATGTAAAACAGTGGCACATCTGGTAGGTTGTCATCTAGGTTACTTGGCTCTTCTCCTGAGTCTATCCTCGATAGATGATCAGGTCCAGCATTTAGTCTTCCTGGTTTCACGATGATTTCAAAATCATACTCCTGAAAGAGGAGTAACCATCTGCAGATTCTCCCCCCTAACATTGGCTTATTGACCAACTACTTCGAGGCGGAATGGTAAGTGAACATCTTGAACGAGGCACCCAATAGGTAGTGCCTAAACTTCTGGAGCGCATACACCATAGCTAGGCCTTCTCTTTCAGTTGTGGTGTAGTTCTTTTCTGCTGTCGAGAGCTTTCTGCTGGAGTATGCGATAGGATGGTCAATGTCCCCTTCTCCTGGTTGTGTTAAAACAACCCCTAATGCGATGCCAGATGCATCCACATGTACATGAAATGGCTTAGTTCAGTCTGGAAATACTAAGATCGGTGCTGTAACCATATTTTCTTTAAGTGTGTCTAGACTCTGCTGACATTCCTCATTCCATAGGAATTTTACATCTTTCTTTAGCAATTTCTCCATTGGTGTTGTAATCTTTACGTAGCCCTTGATGAAATTTCTGTAGTACCCTGTATGACCAAGTACTGTGCTCAGTTGCTTGACTGAGTTAGGTGCTGGAAGGTTTACAATGATGGCAATCTTCGCGGGATCTACCTTCAAGCCTTGTCTGCAAACAATGTGACCCAACAAGATACCAAATGGTGCACAAAATATACATTTCTTCAAGTTTAGAGAAATATGGTACTGCCTACATTTCTCTAACATCAGTCTTAAGTATCCTATATGCTTGTCGATTAGTCCAAATACAGTCCAATCATCAAAATATACTTCTAAGAATTTATGAATGTATTCTTTAAATACAGCAACGACTACTCTAGAAAATATAGCTGGTGCATTCTTAAGACCAAAGGGCATTACCGTATACTCGAACGAGCCCCATTCTGTTACAAAGGTGGTCTTGGATCGATCTTCTGGATGTATTCTGATCTGATGGTAGCCTGAAAAGCCATCAGTGAAGGACTAGACCTCCTGTCCTCCCATGTTGTCTAATACCTCATCAGTGAACGGTGTCGGAAATGGACTGTGAAGCGATGCATCGTTGAGCTTGCGCAGATCGACACAGATCCTGATGTATCCTTTTGTTTTATTTTCTTGTACGACCATGGGGCTAACCCATTTGCTTTCTTCTACCGGCTCAATGATGCCTGCTGCTAGCATATTATCGATTTCGTCCTTTACTTTTTCTTTGTAGCGCGGATTCAATCTATATGGGCGCTGCTTAACTCGTCTAGCATCCTCCTTCAATGGTATCCTCATAACTCCCAGGTCTCCAACTATTCCCTTCATCTCTGTGAACTTGGTGGGAAATAAGTCCTGATAGTCATGTAACAAATCGGCAATCTGTCCGACTGTTTCATCGTTCTAGTAGTCTCCAATAGAGGCAAACTTAGGTTCTGCATCTGTGCCAATATTGATCTTTTTAATCTTGATAGGTTCAGTGATTGCTGAAATCTCTAACTGTGGTCCCCCAACATCGTGAGTCCCTTCTGACTCTGGAATGTTGGTGTTGTGAGGATCCTCATCCTCATCCTTATCTTCATTGTCTGGCTTTGCTGCGAAGTTATAGCACTCAAGCGCGTCTTGTAACTGGATGTCCCACTCAAGTTGAGCCTGCATTGAGGTGGTACAGTCCTCAAATATCTTGATCTTGATTATGTCTTGGGCCTGAGCAACACTTGGATGTTCTGATTCAAACATGAAGGTAAGTAGGAAACTGTCTATCATAAGTGACCATGTGGTCATCCCCTTGCGCAACTCAGTCTCTATGTACCAGTTCCTTGGAACTGTGTCCAATGTGTGAATGAATCTATGAACCCATTCATCCTCGGGAATGTTTGACCAGTTCTGTGCACATGTCTGAATGTGTGCCCTGGGGTCAGTTTCACCTCTGTACTTCTACTGGACATACTCTTTGTCGACAAAAAATATGATCGCCATCAGTCTTTTAATATCATCCCATGATGCGATATTCTCTTTATGCGCATACCACCATCTTGCAGGTGTGGCTCGTACTGCAAGGTCCATAGCTGCGTTCGTCTACTCGTAAGGAATATGTTGCTCAAACTACTCAAGGAAGTCCTGAATATCTATTAGACCATGGTCTGATGGGATCTCAGTGATCTCTGCGCCAATCCATCTCAGTGACTTACTCATAAACGCACATCTGTGTGCTGAAACTTCGTAAAGTCTGTTCTGCCAGTTCTCTAGACCAATATCGGAATCCGATGCACATGAGCTATCGCATTGCCAACTAATGTTCCCTTCTACGGTTGGATTGATGTAGTTGTTCTGGTTCACAGTCATCTGGTAGAGACTATCCATGTTATGTGCCTCCTCCTCTACTTGGATAGGTTCGATGTATCTAGGACCCTGGTGAGGATCCAGTGGTGCGATGACCTGGATCTGCGCATCCTCAAAGGTCATTTGTCTTCCCTTTAGGTCAATGACATCCTTGCTACCGATCGCCCAATCGATACTTAATAATTCTGGATACGGTCGACTGTCGCCAATGATTTCTATAACCTCGAAGTCTGCAAAACTACAAACTCCGTCAATGTCAACTGGCACCTGCGGTAGTCGACCCAAGGGTGATACTCGCTGCTGGTTAGCTAATCTCAGGTGGATAGGTGATCTGACTAACTGAGGAATACCCATCTATTCCCATGTCTTCTTAGTTAGAACATTCACCTGTGATCCCAGATCTAAGACGAATTCGTCCATTTCAAACTCTCCAATATGTGTTGTGAGCTTCATCTCTCTTCCAGTCCTTGTATGTCCTGTAATATTATGAACAGCACGGTGTGCACTGCCTGAGAGAGAAGGTTGTTGACACTGGTCTATGATGCATTGTAGTTCATCGATAGCTTTTTCATTTCTCACGAGTTTCAAGCAACTACGTAGGAAGGATTGTACACTTCTTGTCGATTCATCCTCGTCGCATCTTCCCGATGTGGTAGCCTGCGGTATCTGTTCTGGGCTATCACCATAAGGTTCTTGCTACGGTACGCCCCTAGACGGCAGTACCTGTGATCTTGATTGCGTAGGTTCATCAAAGGAAGCCTTGGATTCATGAAATGTCTCTTTATTCTTCTGTAGGTCGAGTGCTGTTGCTTTACTAGGAGCTCTGCGCACCCACTCCTGACTTGTGTTCTTTTCGATCTCCTGCGATGTCCCACTGGTGGAAGCACCGCTACGAGTCACAATACTGACTCTTGGTTCTGGTTCTGCTTGCTCAGCAGCAATAAGCTGGATGTTCTGGTGTACTGCTGGCTTTGGATCTTTGATCTTAGCTATCAAGGTAGGACACTCCTCTATGGTATGATCATAAGATTTACAGTAATTACAAGTAGTAGTGGGGCTCTGGAAGTCCCTATCATAGTATCCTACAACTCTGCAGTTATAACAAGTGATTGGTTTGCGACCATAGCCAAAACCCTCTCCTCTACTGAAGCCTTCTCCTCTTGCAAAGCCTCCTCCATGACCTCGTCCTCTGAATCCTCCTCCACGGCCACCATAAGTCGGATCCGGCTGTGGTCCTGCTGCTGGACCTTGTTTTTCTGCTTGGACTCTATATACGTCATGTTTTCTATCTAACATGAGATCATAGGCTCGGCAATTCTATTCATCATGTCCGAAAGAGCTGCAGAAGACACAGTATAGGTTCTTAGGTGTCTATACATACTTCTGAAGCAAAGGGCATTGCTGAGGTGGGTGTCCCTGTATTTTGTATATTTCACACCATGGCCCTTGCATTCGTGGTAAGGGGTTAGGAGCCCCTGACGCTAAATATTCTGCAAAGACTGGATATTTGTCTTTGGTATGACCCTATGCTCTACATCGTAAGAACCATATGTCTTGCATAACCTCTTTTCCTTTCTTAAGTTCGTGTATCTGTAACGTGAGATTGGCCAACTGGTTCTGTAGGGTTGTCATGCCTGCACTGGTTTCTACTAAAGGTGAAGCTTCTAGCTTCATCGCCATTTCCAACACGTCATCCTGTGTCTGGAGTTTCTGCTGCATTAGTGGCACTCTAATGTGAGGGAGCAGCACTGCAATAAACCATTCCTTACGCTGCTCCGGCGCAAACTCAAAGCTTACTTGGTCTATAAGAGCTTTGAATTTCTGGTCAAAGTCCCATATTGATTCTGATGGTAGTTGCTTAATATCCTTGAGCTCTGTAATGCACTGAGATTCAGACTTAGGTTTCTTGAACTCTTTGATCATGGCGTTCCTGACCTGGGCAAGCATCTTGGGTACTATGGTATACTTTATGTACCATGTTAAAGCTCGATCTCTGAGTGTAGTGAGCAACTGTACAAGTTTAAGGTTATCGTCGTTGATTGTTTTAATGGTCCACATGGTTTCACATAGAAACCAATGCTGTTCTGGGTCCTCCACTCCTGTACCCTTAAAGGTAGGTAGCTTCATATCATCTCCCATTCTATTTCTCTACGGTAGGTTCTGATTGAATGGATTACTACCACTCAGCGATGTAGGTGAAAGTGATGTAGTGGTAGTAGGTACTATCTGTGAGCTACTGGATGGAGTACCTACGGGATTACTCTGAGTCCCGGTCTGTTTCTGTGGGGTATAGGGATGGTAGGGGATACCCCCCTCTGGTTCTTCTATGGTACTAGGACTTGGTTTCCTACTATTGTCTGAACTATCTCCAAATACAGGAGAGCCAAAAGCTACTTTATATTTATTTCCACTACGTGTGCGTCCAATGTCATCAAAATCACTTTCAAACTCTTGTGACATTACTATCTTTACTTATTCATCTGAAATCATGTCCATTACTCCTTTTTCATGTAGCAACATCTTAATGGACAAGTTTAGAGACTTTAGGTACTTACCACGATATCCTTTGAAGAAGTACCGCTCATCCTTGCTGAAGGTTTTTCTCTAGTCAACTGCAAATTCTGTGACGAAGCCTCCTAGCACACTCGCAAGCCAGAAGTCCACTGCTCTCGTAATGGGATTGTCGAGTCTCTGCACGGTATGAATCAGCTCGGGTGTCCAGACAATGTTTCTTTTCTTCTTGAATATGTTCCTATCTGTCAACTTTGATAACCAGTTGTAAAGCTCGTTTCCATAGGTTGCAAAAAATATAGCGTGTATATCTGAAGCGATATGCTTTTGTAACCAGTCCTCTATGCTCAGTTTAGGGCTCCGATTTTCTTTCTTGGCAAACTCCCTTAGATTTGAATCCAACCACTGGTGAAAATATTCCCTGGTGGGATGCCAACAGAACATTAGCACTCAGTTGTTCAAAACCGGCAACGGAACCATTTGTTGGCTACTATGGGCAGACCCAGGTTTACTATAATCAACCAACAACACCCCTAGATCACTGGCCCTTTCGGCGACAGAGCGGAAAGAGGCCTGAAGTCTCACCCGAAGTGACTCTAATGGGTTGACCAAGGACTCAAGTGTCTTGGACCAGGTTCTATGGCGATCCCACTAGGGGCTCGCAGTTCCCCTGGCTGCGAGGTCTCTCTCTCTGCGTGTCGCGCGATCTCCTGCTCGCGTTACACGATTTCCTCATCTCGCAGCTCTCCTAGCCGCGAGCTATCCCTTTAAACCATCGCGCAGTCCCTTTCTGTGGCGCGCACTCTCCCAGACTCACGATATCTCCGGCCTTATCGCATCGTCGTGCACCGTGCGACACACAGCTCCTGCCCAACGCTAAGTCCCTAACCTGCGGTATCGCACACCGCAGCTCCTCTGTCGGTGCGGTATCACCTCTCTGTGATATCCTACCTCCGCGGTTTAGCGCACTTAGCGTTGCTTGTGTCAACGTGCAAGACTTAACATACAAGGCTATTCGATAATGCAATAGTGACTGTTTCACGTAAAGCATAAATGAACCATATACAGCATGCCAAAGACTTTAACTTATGTTTACCCTTCTATATTGCTATGAACTTATTAGCACATTCATTCATTAAACTGTAAACAAAGTCCATGAACTGACTGAGAAATGCCTAAGTAAACATAACACATAAACCAATTGCACAACACTTGATTTTAACGTGGTTCACCTCCAGAATGGAAGTTACGTCCACAGAACTGTGTTTTCTTATAGCTCAGGGGAAGGTAAAACACAGTTCTATTGCACCACATATGCAGCTCAAGCTCTTCTCTCTTATATCTCTTTTCTCTTCTATATTGCTCTCCTACAATATACTCTTCCCTCTCTGTCGATCCCTACGGATCATTATATGCATAATCTATAAGCTAGCTACTGGTTATAGTAAGATTGCTACCGCTAATAACTGAACCAGAGCTAGGCTTTTACAATAGTCTAATGTTCTGCCACGACACTACTAACAACTAAATGATCCAACTAGCTAACCAACCCTTTTACAATACAAAATATATCCCTTTATAGGCATCCCGAAGGTCTCGCCATTACAACACTGTGGGCCTGTCCCAACAGTAACCCAAAACCCTAACTAGTGACAGTCGGCCATATCTGTACTTGAGGTAGCCGCTTTCCGTCACACCACAGCTCTCTGCAGTCTTCCATGCTTCGTGGCACTGATCATGGGTACTATGCACCGCTTCTCTTTTCTGTCCTTCGTCCTCAATGCTTCAGCCTCGTTGCTCCTTCTCCTTTATGAGTGTCGCTGAGCCCTCCTGTCTTCCGCCGTTGCCTTCAATGCAGTGGTTGAGCTCTCTCTTCTCGGCCGCTCAAGTACCATTGCCTTTCTTGACTTTTCTATATTAAAAGTCATGGTTTTGGGATCTTCTCTCTAGCTAGAAATGTGCTATGGTGTTGTAGCTCTGTCTTATATTCTTTCCGCCAAAACTTATCTCTCCACTAAACTAGCAGCTTCTTCTATAGCTGCGGGACCCTGCTCCAACAACTAGTTACTGGTAAGTTCTAATAGTATTAATTATGTAGTTTGTAGATTGATATCTACCATAAATTTGTTTGAATATCATCATTATCAAGAAATAACAACTTCTTAAAGGGTGTTAGCTCAATGGTAGAGCGCCTGCCTAATTATAGGCAGGAGGTTGGTGGTTCGATTCCTCCGTGCCCTATCATAAATTTGTGACTACAAAAACAACTAAATTCACTATATACAACTATTAGTAGCTAATTTCCCATATCTTAGTCGTATTTATCTTAGTCATTAATATGTTAACATCTAGTAGTTTATTTAGTCGTATATTTGGTCATTAATGGTTGCAATCAATGACTAAATCAGTGACTAAATCAGCGACTAAATCAATGACTAAATCAGTGACTAAATCAATGAATAAATCCATGACTAAATCAATGACTAAATCATTAACTATCAATGACTAAAACAATGACTAAATCAATGACTAAATCATTGACTATAAATGACTAAATCATTGTCTATCAATGACTACTAAGTCAAGCTATTAATGACTAGTGAAATACGACTAGCTATAAGATAGTGGAAATTTGCTACTATTATTCACTGACTCAAAAATAGTCGTTTATAGCCTGATTTTAGTCATTTTTTAGTCATTAATTTCTCATTTTCTACTAGTGAAATCCATGCCATTCTTTACCTCCTCCAAATGTTCCTTACCTGGACCTTCAACTCCATTGCCAATGGTCCCTTACCCTGATAGTCCCACTTGCATCTCACATTACACACTTCATTCGATTCAGGAGTTTGGCCTCGTGACTGCTCTTAATCAAATATCCTACATGAAATAAACCTGAAAACAAGCGAGAGATCCCTCTCTGACTGCGCAGGGCCAGAGGTGTAGTCGAAAGTGGTTCTGTTGCTTCCCAGGAGAGAGCCCTTTTTTCCTCCCAACCTATGGGCATGATCCCGGTGCTAACAAACTAGCCTCGTTGCTGGGGATGAGGTTGAAGATCATCCCTAGGAAGAATGACATGGTTTTAGATCTAGTTATTGATGGTAAACAATGATCAGACATCAACAAGGTTGAGCACTTTTCCCCTGGCGACTCCACTCTTGAAGGATTCAAACTTTAGCGACTCTGCTCGTGGTATGACCTAGAAATCAAATGGTCATAAAAATAAGCTGGCGCTATCTGCAAAAATGGACCCCTTGTAAGGCCTGAAAATGCATGGTGAAAGGATAAGATACTCGATTTTACATTTCTTCCAAGAGGCCATGTCTTGTCTTGTAAGTTTGTTCTTATGCTTTCCTAGATTTATCAAAACATCCTTCTATGGTTCAATTCATTCAGAACAGAGCTATGAATATATTCCTGTTTATCCTTCTTTACGAACCGAAAGCATTGCGTCATCTTGTACTTTTGGTTTTGACCGAGGTTTTTCTCCTGGAGCTCATGACATTAAAGGTCACCCCTGTGAACCTCATGAAACCTCGGTCGATAGCGTATCTATTGCACCTAACCTGGTCTCTCCCAGTTTTCCAAGCCGGTACAAACCGTTACAATTTCCTCCTATCCTCCATGATTTTCCTGCGAAACATTACAACTACCTCCCCAAATTTGATGGAGAATCCAAAGACTTCACTGCTGAGAAACATTTACAAGCCTTTGGACATTTCTCTAACCTTTTAGAAATAGAACATGATGATGTCTGCATGAGGGATTTTTCCCAGTCTTTACAAAGAGGTCCTAAAGAATGGTTCAAACACTTGTAGCTTAAGTCCATCAATACCTGGGAAGAGTTTTCTTGCATCTTTTTAAAGTTTTGGGGTAGGAGAAGGCCACTGGATCAAATACTTTCAGAATTTTATTCCCTGAAGAGGCATGAGGGTGAGACCATATGTAGTTTTAATAGAATATTTGCAAGGTTTTATTATAACATGCCTAAGAAAGTCCAACCTTTTGAGAATGCTGCTAAGATATATTATGCAACCACCTTTCTTCCTGAGCTGTCCTTGCTTCTTTTGGAAAAAAAATCAACCACTCTGCAGCATATGTTTACTGGTTGTTTGGAGGTTGAGGAAAACCTTAAGATTTCCAAAAATTTGTCAAGTCAGGACAGGGATGGTGAAATAAAAGATACATTAAAATTGGTTGGGCCCTATAAGTAGAATGGGAAAGTCCCTGTTTAGCTAAAGGTTTCCCTTGGTAGACAGAAAGATGATCAGCCTGCTATAGGAGCATATGGTTCTGCAGGCCTGTTTTCTGAAGATTGCAATCTGCTCAGCACCGGATTCGTTAAGGATGATTTTAAGAAGGATTTCGATGTGCTTGTGTATGATGAATATGAGGAAGAGTACATGTGGGCTATACCTGAAGAGCCGGTTATAGAACCAAGGCCTGTTGATGGAGAAAATAAAGCTGCAATGCAAAGTCATAAGGTTGAAACAGGAAAGGGTGATAAATGTGTTGAAGTTGATAGCCTACCCCTATATTATTCCTATTTTGAACTAATACAACACATGATTAAAGCTTCTAAGTAGAAACAGAAGTTAGAGGGTATGGTGCATTCCATAAACTTATGCGGAAAAGAAGATGACAAAGATGAACAGTCATGCAACCCCTCTTTGTCTACTGATGCATCGGGAATTTGTTATGAGGTGTTGATTCATGAAGAAGGAGGAAATCGTCCTCAAATAAATACATTTTTTAATGTTCTGCCTTCAGGAATATCACCCGATAAAAGAGGAATATGCCTACTCGGTTCTGTTGAAGAAAAGGAGGACCTCTCTCCTAAGGAACATGAAGAAAGTGAAGCTCTAGTTGCAGAAATTTTGAGTGAAAAGATGGATTTTTCATTGGAGAAAGATTCTGTGGGCACTCTTCTACAATATTTCAAGTATCATATTGACAAATCACGAGAGGAAGGGAGTTCTGGACAGCTTTCCCATGAACAGGTGACAGAATATGCTGGAGGTTGTCGTGTTTTCTATGACCCCATAGTAAAGTACATGGAAAGGCTGGGTAAGGGTAATGAATAGTCGCATATATGTTTTAAAGATCAATTTATTTTTCATTTCCTTCTCCCATTATCTATTTCATTTATGTTCATCAAGCACGAAAACAGAACAAAACTATTAGGCAAGTTACTCCATTGGCTTCATTGGAAGTCCGATTTAACTTAATCAGACTTATGCACTAAATTAGGTAGAGTAGGTAGGACAAATAAACTCAGCAATCATCAAGCATTTTATTCGTTGTTATTTTAGTTTGTTTTCATTTTCAGTTGTAAGCAGAGCTTTGCAGTCAAGAGCATGGTTTGCAAGAGTGACATAAATTTTCTAAAGCAGTAGCTCAGAGCAGAATGGAGGCTTCAAAGGAAATATTAGGGATGGCCCAATGGATTTGGCACTTGGTCTACGGGGTTTCTTTGCTATCTCACTGGGAGGATAGCATCCCTCGTGGAGCCAGATATTAGCACTCCATTTGCAACAGTTGATTTATGTGCCCGACAGAGTCTGAAAATGGTCCTATTCATTTGAACACTATGTGAGTGCCCTTCAGATTATCAGAGGCACATTTTCCATGTTTTGAGACTGTCAGATAATGAAGAGAGCTCAATCTATGGTGGTAGATTCCTTTGTAGGTTAATACTTGCAACAACATAGACGATAGAGATAAGCATCATAGACCAACGATCCGGGATCACAAGGAAGAAGAGCGATGATAGATCATGGTTTTTTCCCAAGACGCAGGAGAATGGTCAAAGTTCATCATTCGCAAAGTCCATTAAAATGGGAGAACAAATGAAAGGCTAAGATCAAGGCGAATCTCGATTGACGGCCCGAAACAGTTTCACTAAGCAAACATGCTCGATAGAAGGAGCTTTCCCAAATGACAAAACAGGTTAAAGGTCGGAAGCATCTAATGATGAAAATGAAAGCAGAAGCAGATCTACGGTCCTAGCTGATTTCACAAGGTAGACTTGTGCGGATAAATTCATGATTTAAAATCGTGAAAAGTGGTACCGACTACAAGAATCAACAGTCATGAAAAATAAGGGAATAGATCTATGCTCGAGGTTCTTTTCATGATCTAAACTAGCATGGGCAACGTCAAGGTCCCAATTCACAAAGAGATGGTAGGACCCACATAGATCAATGGTTGCATGGAGAGGTCGATCATGATTGATGGGTAAGAACACACCACAATCCAAAGTTTCTCGTTGTATCAAGAGAGGAGAAATTGGCGGTAGAAGTAATGAAACATGGACGATGGATGTGAAAGGTTCCCCCAAATCGGAGGGCTGAGGAGGCCTCAAGGATGCAAGTTTGGCATCTAGTGTGGAGATGACAGTGGAAGGGACATTCATATGCGTGATATTCCTACAAGAAGATTATCCAATTCCCTGACGCCATTTGTAGCATGCGTACAGGCATCCCCGTGGAAGACTCCTATTGCATGAAGATATGCAGCTTCTGTGTGAGTTGACCTGCGGAAGTAAAAAAATAACTAGCGAATCCACTACTCACATGGGGAAAGGACAACACGAAAGGGGAGACCATTCCATTTCCTACATCACAAGAGCGAGGAAGCATGGAAGCGTCCACTTCATGTGATTTGCAGCATGGATCAACTATACAAGGTGGCGTCTGAAAATACTTCCCACAGCAAATGGTAACGTGTTGCAGTCGATGAGGCGATGTGACTAGATTCCCTGTAAGTAAAGAATCACCATGACCTCACCCTCACACATGCTAATACCAAAGACACTCGATAGTAGACTATGTAGGAGTGCTGATCAGTCATTGCAAAGGTTAGTCTATAAGCCTTATATATATTGCGTTTGGAATGCTAAGGATAAGATAACATATTTTCGGAGCCCAAGTTTTCGTTTTGTCGAGAGTCCATAGAAGTTCGAAGGGTGTGGCGATGGCGATCTGGTTCAAAAATCTTGTCCATCTATGTGTGCTGATGATTGGTGAGAAAATTTCCACACTCACCCATCACCTTGGTGTTCCATGCCAAGGATGACAGTAGTCATCGGGGCCCAGACGTGAAGAGTTTTGAGAGATACACCCACCTTTAGATACCCACACCTCCAGCAAAGCATTGCCTGGACACTTGCTCCATGTAGTTGTTTTTTCAGGGATCCCTGATACCATTGCTACCCCCAAAGCCTCCACAAAAATGGATAGTCCTAGAATGCTCTTTGTAGGAGCATTTGTTCGGACGGGAGCATCAGGGGCCTAATACCTGCACAGCCCGGTTTGTGAATACCACTTGCCAAGGGTGATGGGGTTGGTGGAGGCATGTTGCACCTTATTTCTTGTGGGAGATCCTACCTCATTGTAGGTGAGGAGTACAAGAATGACAAGCCACTACTAAGGCTTGCCTCAGCCAGGAGAAATGCGACCCTTCTTCAAGACCCCATGCCTAATAGTATTAATCGGAGATGAAGGAGGTGGCGGATGAGGTTGAGTAGGGTAAATATGCAAACTGCCCTGCCAGTGTGTGCCCATGCAGAAAGTTGCATTTGAACACGATGAAAACACATGCTTTGGATAGAAAGAGGGCATTATGTTGATTCATCAGGCTGGCTAAAAGGTCCAAAACCTAGTAGCTGATGACTCACTTAATAGCAAATGAAAGGGCGTCATACTCAGAATCCACAATAGTAGTCGAGCACATTAGGTTGTAACTTGGGCTTACCATGCGCTACAGCTCCATGATGTTTTTTCACATTTGTAAATCATGGCAATAGTTCCACTCTCTAGACTGCTAACATATGATTGTGATTGGAAACAATTTTTAGGTTTGTTTCGGAGAGTAATCTAAGCACTGAAATAGTATAAATACACTCCCGATGGGGGGAGATAGGAGTTAGCTGGTTGGTTGGGAAACTTTCAAGGGCTGAGGCTCTCCATTGTAAATAGGATTTGATATCCATGTTATGAATAAAATTGCAGAGGAAGGATTTTATTTCAAGACAAAGATTCCTGTGTCGTTGCTTCTTTCAATATGTATTTTCTTTACGTGAAATGTTCATCCTATTTTCATTCTAGTTTGTTAATTTATTTCATGTCTAAAATGAGTGTATAATAGTTCGGAATTCACACATGCTATGCTCCATCTGTTGTTTTAGACATTCATTAAGTTTTATTCTAAAGTTACGTAGAATTCATCTTGTTGGTGCTCTGCGTGATGGGCTATTCCCTCCCATCTACTAATCACCCACTAAATATCTCCTGATTGCAAGATCGACGACTATATTGCCTATGTTTGTAAATCCATGCCATTCTTTACCTTCTGTAAATATTCCTTACCCAGACCTTTGACTCCATTGTCAGTGGTCCCTTACCTTGATAGTCCCACCTGCATCTCACATTACGCACTTCATTCCATTCAGGAGTCTGGCCTCCTGACCGCTCTTGATCAAACATCCTATGTGAAGTAAACCTGAAAACAAGCGAGAGATCCCTCTCTGACTGCACATGGCCAGAGGCGTAGTCTAAAGCGGTTATGTTGTTTCCCAGGAGAGAGCCCTTTTTTCCGCCCAACATATGGACACAATCCCGACACTAATAGATAGAACCCAAGATATTTTGGAAACTCTGCAGGGAAGGATGGCTTGGGTAGAATCAAACAAAGAATCTTCCATAGATATATTACTCAAAGATCAGGAGACAATAAAGCAAGAATACGAGATGATTGGGTTTTCCAGTAACGCAACAGAAGAATTAAAGAAGATAGTGAAGAAAACACAGAGTATCTGTGCTGAATTTTGTACGAGAGTGCTCCTAACCTATAATCGATGTTAGACCTCTGCTACAAAGAGATTGGAAGTGCTCCTAGAACATGAAATGTTTTTGAAACATTTATAGGATAGATGCAACGAGGATGAACAATCCATCCAGCAAGTCAAGGAGTTGAACGAAAAGATACTAAAGATTGAATTAGCACATGCAGCTATGAGTATTCACTTGCTAGAAGACCAACTGTGCTTGATTCCTGCCAGGATAGTGGGTATAAAAACCCAGGTTGCTCAGCACAAAATTCCTATCATATTTCTTGAACCTTCTAGTTTCAAGAATATAGCAGCTGAGGCAAATGCATGGAGAAAGTTCATGAACGAACAAGCTAGGCCCTCCTAGTTGAATGTTTTGGAATGTTGATAAATACTGTAATATATTATATTTATCTTTTTGTTCACAAGCTAAAGGACAATTTTTTTGTAAAGGAAAGGTTGGGGAATCCCAAAAGGCAACAGGGGGCATCCCAAAAGTTTTTTCTTTTTGTATAAATATAGGCAAGTTTTAGGTAGAAGGGACCTGTTTTCATACCATCTTGTTGGAAGATTATTGTAATAAGAACTAATTCATCTTATAATAAAGAGTTATATTTTTCAGCTGGAGAAAGTATTGTGGAGTTTCAAATGTTTGCCATGGGCTGGTTGGATGTGAACTATTTCTGTTTTAGCTTGTTTCCATGAACTGTGATATCGTTCTAACTTATGAATACTTTCATGTTGTGAATGTGCTCCTATTTATTTCTGTGAAATTTACACAATCGTATTTGAGTAATGAATGTTTTAATTAACAATGAGCTATCTCTTTGTTCATCTGTCTATTGATATTCATGTATTTAGAAATGTTAACAACTATCTATAGTTTTTCTTAATGCATGTTATACAATAAATTGCTCACCATTAATTAAAGTGTTGCTCCCTAGGGATAGGTTAGTTAGTCTTAGTTAGTTTTTCTTTATTTAGGATTTAGAAGCAAGAGAGGTAAGACTAGAGGTAAGAACTTGCGCATCACATTGTGACACTCCTAGTTATCTCTATCGCCTACATTTAGTTAGGCACTTGCACATCATACATAAAGATAAAAAAATAAAAATACACTTAAACGGTGGACCGGGCCGCAACTGGTAAAACATTTTAACCGTTACTTGGCCTACGGTAGCTAGACCGTAAATCGGACATATTCCCCATACCAAACAATAACAAGCTAATTGAGAACATTTATTGGGGAGAATCCCTACTATTGTTACTTGCGATTTTCCAGGCCTCAACAGACTGTTTCCCTCTCGAGGTTTTTAACCACGTGATAAAAATTGGTGTATTAATCTGTGATATTTTTGTGTGAGTAGATTGTCTTGGTGTTCAGTCTTTTGGAAGTACCTTGTGTACTCGAACATGGTATCAGAGTGTTTATGAAGAGCTGCTTCTGTTTGTGATCAAGATCTGGAACCAGTGTTGCGGAAAATTTGAAAGGGTTTCTGGTTCTGGAGTTTTTGCACATTTTTGTCCTGTGGGAGCTATTCCTTTGTGTCTGGAGTGCCATTTCCATTGGGAAATAGTTTTTGTTTCATCGAAAATTGTTTCCGTTTGTTCCAAAAACACCCATTTCGGCAAATTTGAAGCTATAATGTTTCAGTGACGGATTTGTTTTTAAATCTCTCATATTTTATCAGTTTTATCAATAGATATTGATTGTTTTTAGTCTCGGACTCTTTCCTTCTCTGTCTGCGTATGCTATTTTCCATGCACCTTGTGCAATTGCGGAAAATTAGAAACAGAAAGGGATTTTTTTTTTTGTCTTCTCGGCTACGTATGCTCTTTGCTGTGCACCTTGTGCGATCATGGCGAATCAGAAACAACGAGAAAACTTGAAAATGCAGAATTTCAGGGAAATTTAACCAAGATCTAACCCCATAGTGTGGAAATTTTTTTTTTTTTGTTTTTCATATTTTTTGTGATTTGCAGGAATCAAAGGCAAGCAAGAAGAACGAGAGAGAAGAGTAGAAAAAATCCCCCCTTACTTTTTTTATTCTTTTATGTACCTTTTAAACTTAGCTCACTTGGTCCAAAGTTGTTTTATTTCTTAATAGGTCTTGAGTTCAAGACTTATTAAGCTACTTTTTAGTGCATGCAATTTCTATTTTCAAGTTACTTTATTGTAAAAGTGCATCTCGCTTAAAAGTAACATTATTGTAAAAGTGAACATCACTTATTCTACAAAAGTGATTCACTTAAAAGCAACTTTATTGTAAAGTGATTGTCAAAGGTTGATCTTGGGAAGAGCGGGGTTCTTTTTTTTAGTTGGTCAAGTTAATATATGCCATGTCACTATTGGGGACACCTTCAACATTTTCTTTGATCAAGCATAACTTCATCATTCAGAATCAATTTTTAGTTTCATTTTTTTTAAATAGCCTGATTTTTCAAAATGTTTGCATCCATGCAATTAGTTTCTATTCTTTCAGGCATTATTTTCAAGTATGGCCACCCCTCGTGGTATTATACTTACCAGTTCTAACTATTTCTCATGGAAATCTTGTATGGAGGATGTTCTAAGAAGTAGGGGACATTTCAGAATTACCTCAGGGAAAGAAATGGAACCCATTGATGATGATAAGAAAATAAAATAGGAAAATAGATGTCATGAAGCTCGTGGATTTATTGGGATGTCAATATCTATTGATTTGCGATTCCACATATCTGGAATTGATGAACCTGATAAATCTTGGTAAAGTTGGAATCTGTTTTTGGTAAACATAATGAAATTTGAGGTCATCAATTTGAGAATGAGTTGATTTCTTTGAACCTAAGTAATTTTTGATGCATTCAATACTATTTATCTAATTATAAAACTATTAGACTCTTATGTGAAGAATGCAAGATTAATAAAGAAGACAAACAATGTATTTATCATATTCTTTCCAAACTTGGACCTGCATATTCTGTTTTTGTATCTACATTTTACTCCATGAAAGAATCCTTGACTGCGTCTAGCTATCAAGAGCCTAGTCTTGAATCCTTTTGTGATTCCTTAATTAGAGAGCAAGATAATCTCATTCATCTTGGAATAATTAACAATGCAGATACATCTGGGAAAGCCTTACTATTCCAATAGAAAGAAAAGTCCAAGCCTCCCAAGAAACATAATTTTCACAATAATAAGTCAAACAAGGGTGCAAAACCCTCTTAGTCAGCTCCTTTAAAAAATGAGAAAGAATCCAAGCTAAAAGGAAACAATACTAAGTGTCATTGCAATTTTTGTGGAAAAGATAATCATGATGAATCTAAGTGTTTTAAGAAGATGGCAGCCTTGGAAGCAGCAATGAAGAAGTACCACATCAGCCTAGATTCATCTTCGGAATCTACCTCTCATGGACATGCACTTTGTGCTTCTGGTTTCTCTTATACTCCATCTTCATCTTCTACTTCAAATGAATGGCTCATTGATTCTTGAGCATCTTATCATATGGATAAGGATCAAGCCATCGTTTCTACTATGCATGAATGTAACACCAAACAAATATTTGTTAGTGATGATAGAGCTCTAAGTGTTGTAGGATCTATAACAATTCTAGTAGAAAATGGTAATTTCAGTGACGTACTATGTGTTCCAAAAATTTCCCGCAATTTGTTATTAGTCTAGCAAATTACTCATTTCAGTGAAGGTAAAACTGTGACGTTTACACCTCACCAAGCTGTAATCAAGGATTTTAAAAATCCTCAAAATTTCCTTGCTACTGGAACTGTTTATGCTATTACTAGGTTGTACAAATTTAACAACTTTGGGTCATCACCTTTTCCTTCAAATTTTGTTGCTCATAGTGATACCTTGAGCAAACTTTGGCATGAGTGATTTGGTCACTTAAATTATCGCTCATTGCAACAACTATGTAAATACAATATGGTGACTAGTCTTCTGATGGTATCTTGCAAGGATGGTGTTTGTTCCAGTTGTGTACTCAAAAAAAATCATCACGACAGTTTTGACAAACGTGCATGTTGGCACGCCTCGGTTCCCTTGGAGCTTGTGCACAGTGACTTGTGTGGTCCTCTTCCATTTGCTTCCTTTTCTGGTTTCAAATATTTTGTTAACTTTCATTGATGACTACACTAGACTCACTTGGGTTTACTTCCTAAAACTTAAGAGAAAAGTATTTAACATGTTGTTGGCCTACAAGGCCCTTGTTGAAAAACAATCTGGTAATCAAATTATTAAGTTAAGATCTAACAATGCAGGAGAATATGTTAACAAAACGTTAACCACTTTCTTCACTGAACAAGGAATCAAATAAGAACACACTGTTCCATATACACCACAATAAAATGGTGTAGTTGAACATGGAAGAACCGCACTTTAAAAGAAATGGCTAATTATATGATCCAATCTAAGGCACTAAGTCTTCAATATTGGGCTGAGGCCATAAATTGTGCAAATTACATCGTTAATGGCACACCCACTAAATTTTTACAAGTTATAACACTGGAATAAGTATGGATTAAAATTAAACTAGATGTATGTCACTTCCATGTGTTTGGTTGTGAAGCATGGGCTCACATTCCAGATGAAAAACGGAAAGCATTGCAGCCTAAAAGTGAAAAGTGCACATTTGTTGGATAGTCTAAATATGTAAAAGGTTATATACTTCTTGAGCCACATTCTCATGATATAATCATTAGAAGAGACATTAAATTTGATGAAAATCTCTTGGCCTGCAAGCATAACTTGGTGGGTGTGCCATCTTTGGCCTACAAGCCTGATTCGACGATTGTGACTTCTTCTTCTTCTTCCAACTTCCTTGACAGGTTTCCAACTCCATTTTTTGATGATGAAAATCAGGATGAAAATCCACCTCTGCCTACTCATGTTCCTCCGTTTGCACTAGCACCAATGCTTCCTCGATGGGTCCGTTCAACATTTGAAGCAACTGGTGATCTTGACGGAGATCCTAGAGATCAACATCAAACACCTTCTCAGTTTCAGTGAGCCTCTTCTATTTTGTCTCAATTCTTCGAGAATCATGATTGAGAAACTTTTGCAGAAGCTTCAAGAAATCCAGATTGGGATACAGCTATGGATGAAGAATATCGTTCCTTAATGGCGAACAATACTTGGGATCTTGTTCCTCTTCCAAAAGGAGGAAAACTTGTCAGATGTAAATGGATCTAAAGACCTAAGTATGCATCAGATGGAAGTGTTGAAAGACTTAAGGCAAGGTTAGTTGCCAAATATTTTTCCCAAGTTGAAGGGATTGATTGCAATGAAACCTTTTCCCCTGTCGCAAAAATGAACTCCATCCACCTTGTTCTTTCCCTTGCAGCCTTACATAACTAGGAAGTCCATCAAATGGATGTCAATTCTACCTTCTTACATGGTGATTTACTATAGCGTCCCCGAACCTCCGACCGGAGAAGAGAACGCTACCATGTCATTAACCATCCGGGCTACCAGCCCCATGAACATGTGAATTCATCAAATGCTAAAATGCTGAAATAAAATGCTTTGAACTAGAACATGCATACATTGTCATTTATCATACACAACGGAAGCAACATACATTCATGCAAGCATTCATTCAACATCTTCATCATGATCATTAACAGTAAAAATGATTGCAGAAGTAAAATAGACAAGATTACTTATCTTATGAAGAACTCATTCCGCAACCAACTACGTTGCTGCAACGTTCCACCCAACCATAGGCCAGCATGCTCCTTAATCTCTCATCAACAATGCCACCCCTAAGTTGGGCATGATTCTCCAAGGAATAAGGGAACAAGCAGGCTTATACATAGCTAAGGATACACAAAACACAGCCAAGCTAACACAGTTGGGTTTATCAGGCCATCAACAAGACAGCTAAGCCAACATGGTCAGGTTTATCAGGCCACCCAAGAGTTGGGAAAGGATAAATGCTAAGCTGGTGAGCTCATTATAGAGATAGGAACACCTACACCAGAACTAGCCTGACTTCTAAGACACCCACACACACCCAACACAAGGAATCAGTCCCTTCTTCGCTACACAGTCCCTCAGGCCTTTCCTTCCCTTCCAGTGCTATTTAGGGGTTGTGGAGAAGAAATACAGCCCTCTAGCTCTATCTGTGTGGTTTCCAAATAGACCAGGTTTATCAAGCAAACCAAGCCCCCATCCCTGCTCCCAAAACAGTCTGAAGACCAAACATTGCACACATGCAATCAATCAGCTGTTACAGCTTAACCAAGGAAAATGACTCCTGAGTCGTTCTTGGCCCTATCGTGGCCAAATGACTCCCAAGAGAATTATAACAGTCCCAAATGTATCAGTGAACATAGCTCACAAGATGGGGAAAACAACAGTCCCAAAACGTATCAGCATACACTACCAACAAATCTGGAGAACAACAACCAGTTCTATACAATCGAAGCCGCTGGGGAAAACTTATGCAGAACACACTGGGGAAGAAATTACAGTCTCCTAGCCTGTGCATGAGAGAAACTTGCACCATACCCCAAAACATAGAGGAAACACATATGCATGGCCACAAATCAGTAAGGGAGACCCCAACAACACAACAAGTCTTGAGGATAACGGTGGCAACCATAACTCACAGGAAGAACAACGGTCCCAATCTTAACATTGAAATGACGGGAAAATTACACGGCCATACCAGTCTGTGAGGAGGTCATACAGCTGAAAACGTGAATGGCCCTTCATAGGAAAATCATGGATGAAAGAGCATGGCACCCAGCTCATTGTGTGAGTCAAAACCAAGAAAAATCCTATGCGTGAGAATGAACAATAATCCCACCCCTGCGTGAGGATGAACGATTCTGCCGATGCAGGAGGATGAATAAACAATGGAGAGGATGCGCAGTAGTTGAAAGTGCGTGAGTGTTCAATCTGCTGGTGGAGTGTGCGTGTGGGAAAGGAATGACAGTCCTGCCACAATCCACTCCCAGCCATAACTGCCCCAACTAACAGCAGCAATTCTTAATGGTGGTAGTTGGGTAAGACAAGGGAAGGTGACACATGGCTTTTTTCCTCATTGCCCAAGGTTTGACAATTTCCCCACCCTTATCCTTGTGAAAATCATGCCCCTTCTCAATTTAGTTGCTGCAAACATAGTTGGTTGGGTTATTTATTTAAAGATGCATATTTACATGATGAAAAAACTCAATATGTATGCCGCTTGCCCCGATATACTATCGGTGACAATTTTAAATCCGAAACATAGCATAACCAATCAATGGTGGGGCCTTGGCCTTTAGCTTCGCACCATGATAATTTACAATATATACATCATATACATCTAATGCAACGGGGTCAAAACTAGGGTGTTACATTCCCCTCCCCCTTCAATAGCACTATCCTCAGTGCTTTACAAAATTTGAACAAAATGCTACGTTGGTATAGCCTCAGTGTTCCACAGAATTGAACAAAAATGGATGTACCAACTGCATGGCATCCTCCAACTCCCATGTAACCTCTTCAGGTCTGTAGTGCTCCCATTGCACCTTTACCTGAACTATGGCCCGGTTCCGAAGCATTGTGACCTTCCTGTTGAGGATGCGCATTGGCTCGATTCGGAACTCTCCCTCGGGTTCCACCTGAATCACATCCCAATTTATCACATGGTTAGGATCATGTACATATCTCTTAAGCAAAGAAACATGAAAAACATTATGATCCCTAGTGCTAGCAGGCAATGCAAGTCTATATGCAACTGGCCCTATTCTTTCAAGCACTTCAAATGGCCCACAGTATCTAGGTGACGACTTGGCACAACGTCCAAGCTTCAAGGAACTCTTATTTTCCCTCAATTTGAGGTAAACATGATCCCCAACACTGAACTCCCTATTCACCCTATGCTTATCTGCATAGATTTTCTGTCTGTCCCGTGCTGCTTTCAGATTCTGCCTGATCTTTACAACCTCTTGCTCCATTTCCCTGAGCAATTTTGGTCCAAGCACAATCCTCTTCACTGGATTATCCCAAGTCACTGGTGTCCTACACCTTCTTCCATACAAAGCTACATACAGACTCATCCCCAAGGATTCCTGCTGTCCATTGTTGTAAGCAAACTCTACCAAGTGTAAGTAATCTTCCCACTTGGTTGGTTTGTCCATCACGTACATGTGAAGCATGTATTCAAGCATCTGATTAACTGTCTCTATCTAACCATCTATCTGAGGATGGTATGCAGTGCTGAAGTTTATCTTTGTACCCAAATATGCAAACAACCCCTTCCTAAAGTTGGAAGTGAACTTGACATCTCTGTCAGAGACTATTGCCTTTAGCAATCTATGCAATCTTAAAATCTCCTTCATGAAGATATTTGCAATGTCAGCAGTCTTATGCGTAGACTTAACCGGTATAAAATGTTCTCCCTTAGTCAACCTGTCTACCACAACCATGATGGAATCATGTTGTCTCCAAGTCATCGGCAATCCTGTAATAAAATCCATGGAAATAACTTCCCATTTCCATTCTGGAACTGGTAAAGGCTGTAACAAACCTGCTGGATGTTGATGTTCAACCTTTACCTATTGACATTTCATACACCTTGAAATGTACTCAGCCATATCCCTTTTCATTCTTGGCCAAAAATACTGCTTTCTAGCTGTAGCAATTGTCTTCTGATATCTTGGGTGACCAGAATATGGAGTTTTATGGATTTCATCCATAACAACTCTCCTCAAATATGCTACATTTGGAATATAAATTATACCTTTATAAGTGAGAAGTCCATCTTTTTCCAATTTATATCCCTCATACCTCTTTCCAAGACATTGTTGTTGCAATTTGTCTTTTACCTGCTCATACAATTCATCTCTAGCAGCATGATTAACAATCTGCTACCTCAAATCTGATTGGCAAATACTAAGAGATGCCACATGCATTTCCTGTACCTTCCTGCTGAGTGCATCAGCTACCTTGTCCTCTTTCCCCTTTATGTGCTTGATTTCAAAATCAAATTCACATAAAAACTCCAGCCATATTGCTTTCCTATCATTCAGAGTAGGCTGATCAAATAAATACTTCAGTCCACGGTGATCTGTTCTGAGCTCAAATCTCCTGCCCATCAAGTAATGTCTCCACATCTTGAGAGCATGTGCTATGGCTGCAAGCTCTAGATCATGAGTGGCATAGTTCTTCTCATGCTCCTTCAGCTTTCTTGACTCATAACATATCACGTGGTTGTCTTGCATAAGGACACCTCCAAGCCCTTGTCTGCATGCATCGGTACACACCACAAAATATTTCTCTGGATCTGCAACCTTCAATACCGGTGCACTAGTGAGAATATTCTTCAACCGCTGGAAACTTTCTTCACACCTCGATGTCCATTCTAACTTCATCCCCTTCTTTTGCAAAGAAGTGATGGCATGTGCAACTTTGGAGAATCCCTCAATGAATCTCCGGTAGTATCCTATAAGTCCCATAAAAGATATTAAATCTGTCACGTTTCTTGGAGTAGTCCAATTCATAATGGCTTCAATCTTTTCTGGGTCCACAGATATACCCTCCTCTGAGATAATGTGACCCAAATACTGAATTCTATCTCTATAGAAGTCACACTTGCTTAGTTTTGCATACAGCTGGTGCTCCCTAAGCAATTGCAATGTCAATCTCAAATGCTCTTCATGCTCTTCCTCATTCTTAGAATAAACAAGAATGTCATCAAGGAAAACAAGAACAAACTTGTCCAAATACCTGCTGAAGACACTATTCATAAGGCACATAAATATAGCTGGTGCATTTGTGAGACCAAATGGTACCACTACGAACTCATAATGTCCATACCTTGTCCTGAAGGCTGTCTTATGAATGTCTTCATCCTTGATTCTCACATGATGGTAACCAGACCTCAAGTCTATCTTGGAAAACACCTTTGCTCCTCTCATTTGATCAAAGAGGTCATCAATCCTAGGCAAAGGATATTTATTCTTCATAGTAACCTTGTTCAGCTATCTATAATCAATACATAACCTGAGTGTACCATCTTTCTTCTTAACAAATAGTATTGGTGCTCTCCAAGGAGACACACTCGGTCGGATATACTTCTTTTCCAACAACTCTTGTAGTTGCATCTTCAACTCTAGCATCTCTGGTGTGCTCATCCTGTAGGGTGCCTTGGACACTGGTGCTGCTCCTGGCAAAAGTTCAATAGTGAAATCAATGTCCCGCTTTAGAGGAAGCCCTGGAATCTCATCAGGAAACACATCCTTGAATTCCTGTAACACCTGATAGTCCTCCAACCTCAGAGTTTCTTCTCCTAATGTCTCCAAAATATGAGCTCCATACAACTGGAAACCCTTCATACAGAACTCCTTTAACTGCATTGTTGAAACCTACCATACTGAAATCACCTTTGGAATACCTTTCACAACTACTAGGTTCCCTTCTTCATTCATGCATTTGAAAGTCTTATTGTAATAGTCAAGCTTCACCCTGTGAGCTTCTAACCAATCCATTCCAATGAGAACATCATAGGAACCAAGCAGTAGAACATTCATCTACACAAGTGACCAATCCATTCATGACCAATGGACATTTCTCTACCACCTCACTGACCTTTTTCTTAGTTACAGTGGCTAGCTGAACTAACCAAGACTTCCTATGCTTTACCTTCTTAAAAGCACAAATCTCCACTACTCTAGGAGTAATGTAACTGTGTGTAGAACCAGGGTCAATCAAAATAGAAACAGATTGTTCAACAATCTTACCTGCTACTTCAACCACAATTGAATGGTGGTCTGCCTGGTGGTCCTCCAGTGCTGCATAATATTAATTCTTGCACATGATCTAGGAACTTGGAATCAAAATTTTAAAGAATAATTAACAAATACTCATGAGTTGGTAATAATCGGAACCAGAATGGTTTCCTCTCTGTATATTCAATAAACAATGAATAGTTACAATAACAATGTCAATCAATAGCTTGAATGAGTGAGGAATTCGAATACCTAAGGAGGAAATTCGAAATCAATGAGTGAGTCTGGCTTAACTGACTCTGAGCCATTCAATCACACTCAGTTAACCACTTGAACAAAACCCTAATTGACTTACCAAACCCTAACTGAAGTCAAAATGTAATAAATGACTGAATCTCAACTGAAGGAGATCAAACACATGTCATAGCAAGCCAACCATCAAGTGCTAGTGCTCCATGACTTCAATGAACCCCGATGAGGTTAACTGAAGCTGAACTGACCATCAGAAGTTGGTGGAGGTGCCATGTTGACTCCAGATCATTAAATAATAATAAATAATCATTAAATAATATATTTAATGAGAGGAGGCACCTTAAGTGACTGTTTGAACTGATTGTAACCACCAGTTAGCAATTAGGTGAATTAATATCACTCAGATCACCCCCGGAGTGCTCCAGTTAGCCTCCTTGACTGTAGGAGAAGGATAAGTTAGCCTCCTTGAATATAGGTAGGCGTGGGTGTGATTGGATGATGGCAATTAATGCTCCACTAATGTCAATTAATGTCAATTACACTTAGGATAGTGGTTTAACTAGGCCAATTTGACCAAAGAGAGTGTGTATGATGGTAAATGTCTCCAACACCCCCCCTTCAGCTATACTCAGGAAGAGTTAGAAAACATATATGCATAAAAATGCTAGGGCCCTGGCAACAAAGGCCATAGGTCACCCTGTACAATAAAGTAACTGCATAATATAACCAAGGAAACGAGGAAAACCTCATGGGAAAAATACCCCCCCTCAAACTAAGCAGTAAATCAAGAATTGGTTCTTCAATTCAGCAGCATCCTGAGACTGTGCATGTGAACCTATGAATCCAAACTAAATGAATATGTCTAGAGGAATCTTCCACTTTGGAAGAAGAACAATGCACTCAACTGAATCAGAAATATAAACAGCTGCACGGTGAAAATTGAACCCATGTAGAGTAGATGAAATCATTTGAAGAGAGAGCAAAGGTTCTTGAGGATTTGAAACATGTGTGGAACACTCAATAAACTGATATGTTGCAGCCTTGAAAAGCAAACCATGAGTGGTAAAATCAGCCCCAATTTTTAGGAGCAAGTGTCCAAGCGGATGCATAATGTCTTCCTCTTTACTAGTTATGTGAGGAGATGAGCATGTGACCAAAGGTAGAGAAGCCCTAGGACTCTGGAGAGTGAATGCTTGAGCTCCATAATCTGATATAGCTTCTAAAATAGCTAATGAATCACATAATAAAATATCAGCAACCTCATAATAGGAAACTAACACCGAATTCCCATCAGCGGTTTTGAAGAGAAAGTGTGGTACTTGATTTTTCACACCGGAATTGGTGAGAGCAACTACAAGCATGGCTGAAAGCTCTTGGATTTTAAAATATGAACAAAATAATATCATATCAGAATTTAAATCAGATCTAAATAAGTTCACAACAGATCCAAAACTATGAAATGAAATCAAATCCCCAGCAGCAGTTTCGAAGGAGACTTGCGGTATTTGTTTCTTCACACCGTTGATGAGAACAGCTACAAGTAGTACTAAAGGTTTATGAACCTGAAATTTTGAACCGAGCAATATCAGATAAGATCCAAATAAGATCATATAAAATCCAACAAGGTTCATATCAGATCCAAAATTATGGTCAACCGAGACGGTGGATGCACAGTTGTCTTTTTCTTCAAAATTCTGAATTTTGGTGCATGCAATCTTGTAGGATTTTGCTGGAAGATCTAGATCACGGGGAGCGAATGTGTCACTCTTATAATCTGATATTTCTTCCAAAATATCCAAGTTTTTACATATTTTCACACCAGCAGCAACATTAGAGGGAGAAAATTCAAATTTCTCTTCACTTTTGGAAGCAATTACTGGTAAATTTTGCACATAATTCAAAGGAAAATCACCGGTGAAGGTTTGCATGGAAGTGGAGTAGTATTTTTCTTCAATATTAGAGATTCGAATGTATTCTTATATTTCAGCAATATGAGGAGATGATATATCAGAGATCTCATGAACTTTCGAAGCATCAGGAGAAGGAGTCACTACATGGAGACTTTCTTCAATTCGAATTGAATGTGTAGAAGATTCTACTTCATCTTCATCTTGAAAAACTTCATCAGAGAGAGTAGAGGCCAAGACTTTTGAGTAAAGAACTCTTATGGTGCTGGCTGTGATCTCCAAAGTACTATTATGATCCTCATTGTGCTTGCCAAAGGTTTTGTCCAATATTGTCCAAACTTCCTTTGGGTATTCAACAGAACAAATAAGGTTGTACAAGCTAGGAGAAAGGACCATACCTATTGCTCCAAAAGCTTTGTCACCGTCATTTAGCTATTCATTCTCATTCTCATAAGACTCTTTTCCAAGTCCAATATACACCTCACAGAGACCTCATCTCTTTAGAGATGCAATCATCTTCAACTTCCATTCTGAATAGCTTGTGAATGGGGTGAGAAGAGGGATTGATGAGTCCATTTGAAGTTGTACCTGTTAAAACCTACAAATCAAAACAAAAAGGGCACCGTAAGGTCAGAAAACCTACACATTTTAGGCTTTCATCACACCCAGCATAGTCAATCAAGCAAGCTTGATCAACAAGTTCTTTACTTGGGATATTGAGTGGTAAGCCTTGGCTTCTGGTGCAGTGTTGGATTTTTGAGCTATTGCTCAAATTTCATGGAGAAATCTATCAAAAAGCTTGTTTTTGAGAGATAGATCTTCAATCTGCCGTATGATATGATACCATATTAATTCTTGCACATGATCTAGGAACTTGGAATCAAAATCATCAAAGAATAATTAACAAATACTCATGAGCTGGTAATAATTGAAACCATAATGGTTTCCTCTCTATATATTCAATAAACAATGAATAGTTACAATAACAATGTCAAGCAATAGCTTGAATGAGTGAGGAATTTGAATACCTAAGGAGGCAATTCAAAATCAATGAGTGAGTCTCGCTTAACTGACTCTGAGCCATTCAATCACACTCAGTTAACCACTTGACCAAAACCCTAATTGACTCACCAAACCCTAACTGAAGTCGAAATGTAATAAATGACTGAATCTCAACTGAAGGATATCAAACACATGTCATAGCAAGCCAACCATCAAGTGCTAGTGCTCCATGACTTCAATGAACCCCGATGAGGTTAACTGAAGCTGAACTGACCATCAGAAGTTGGTGGAGGTGCCTTGTTGACTCCAGATCATTAAATAATAATAAATAATCATTAAATAATCATTAAATAATATATTTAATGAAAGGAGGCACCTTAACTGATTGTAACCACCAGTTAGCAATTAGGTGCATTAATATCACTCAGATAACCCCCAGAGTGCTCCATTTAGCCTCGTTGACTGTAGGAGAAGGCTAAGTTATCCTCCTTGACTGTAGGTAGGCGTGGGTGTGATTAGATGATGGAAATTAATGCTCCAATAATGTCAATTAATGTCAATTATACTTAGGATAGTGGTTTAACTAGGCCAATTTGACCAAACAGAGTGTGTATGATGGTAAATGTCTCCAACACATAAATCCTAGGGACTGCCCTTGCTACTTGACCCACTATTTTTTCTTCTTGAATGTTATAAGCTGGCCTTGCACTCTCATTCTCGAGTGGACAATTCCTATGCATGTGGGGTCCTCCACATTTCCAGCATTGGAGTGGCCCTCTATTCTGTTGTGGATCTTTAGGTTTTTCAACTATCACTCCAACTGGTTTAATCGTAGCTTGGGATGGCTGCTTCTGCTAGTTCCTGAAGCTAGAAGGTTTGAAACCTTTCTTTATTTTGTCAAACTTCTCATTCTTCTTGTCCTTCCATGCCTTATGGTAATACGGCTTACCTTTTCTTTGCTCATAGCAATACTTAGCCTTCCTTATTGCTTCTTCAAGAGTTCTAGGTTCATAAAACTTAATTCTATCTTTGTAAGACTGAGGCAATCCACTCAGAAAACGCTGGACCTTCACTTTTTCGTCTCTGATGTACTGGACATACCTTAACAGCTCCAAAAAATTATTTGCATAATCTTCCATGGTCTGCTATCCCAATCTCAGCTCATGGAACTCCTTAATCTTGTCATCATAATATCTGTTGGAGAGGTATTTCTGCTTGAAATACTTCTTGAATTGTTTCCACTTAAGTCTCCTTTCACTAATCCTCTTTACTTGCTTGAAGTGTTCCCACCAAATGGATGCCCTTCCATTCAGATTGAATGTGGCAACTCTTGCCTTCATGTTTCCTGAATAATCATGCACTTGAATGTACTTCTTTATTCCAAGAAGCCAAGCTTCAGCCTCTTGTCCAGTCTTTACCTCACCATCAAATGTAGGAGGTTTAGCTTTCTTAAATTCATCCCGAGAGTGATCCCTATGGTGTCTCTTTCTTTTCCTTTTATGAGAAGAAGAACTTGAATCCCCGCTGGATTCTTCAGAATCAGATGATCCACTAGAGGTCCTTCTCCCTCTCCTAGTACTGCTCTTACTGCCTTCTGGTCTTGCTGTAGCTCGCCCAAAGTCTATCTTTCTCTGCAAGTCTATCAAAATTTGCAACATTGCAGCATTCAATTGATGCTACTCTTCCTGGGCTTTGATCAAGCTTCTCATGGTGGCTGCAAGATCTGATGATGTCTCTTGGAATCTCCTTCCATTAGAATCTATGTCATCATTTTCGTTACAGACATTTTCTCCTATGGCGTCTCGGGCACGCTCGTAAGAATCTCGAGCATCACATCCATCATGGGTTCTCATAACTAAACCACCACTTACTTATCAAACTACACTACCTGGAATACTGCTCTTGAAGGCGACTATGATTCTGCAAACGTGTTAGTAACACAACTATTAGGTGCATACATTGATATAAATCAAAGTTATTTACCTTCTCTTGGAAAAATCATAAAATAAATTTTTTTCCCAAACACAAAATTTTCTTCATGAAAGAACGTCTGTCTGAGGGGGACGACGAGGGTCAAGGGGGCTTTCCCCCTTGTGTCTTCCCTACGCCACTACAGGGCGGGTCGAGGGAAGTGCCCTCGTTTTTTTTTTGTTTTTGTAAATCTATGATTTTCGCGCAATATGGTGCATAAGATCTTTGCCACTTCCTCCTTTTCATCCCTGAAAATCCACCACAAAACTGCTGAAAATCCCACTGAAAACAGTCAAAATCAACTAAGAAATCCCATGGAAAACTCAAGATTTCCTTGTGCAGAATCGGGTCTCATCCCAACTATCAATTCGACGTTTAGGTGGTCAAAACAACTAGCTTCCTCTGCTGCATTGGATCTGCATCCAACTATCCGAACCCAATCAGCGATGAAACCAGCCTATGTGATGCATCAGCGGTTGGGTGTCTTATGCATCGGGTGGTTAGTCATCTAGGTATCCGCAACGGCGGACGTTCAATCTGCTAACCATCGCCAATGGCTGACAACTCCAGGACTTAGAATTTTTTTTGAAATTCCCCCCCCCCTTTAGCCTTCCTCTTCGTCGCTTGATCTTCTTTTCATCGATGAAATAGTTCCATCAGTAGCCACAATGGCGGCCCACCATCTTCGCTCTTCCCGATCGGGGGCCCAATCCACTGTGGCATAACCTGATCGATATCGGCAGTCTCTTTTCGTCGAAAGACTACTGCTCTATACTTCCAAAACGGTGGCACATGAAACACTATCTTCTTCCAATAATCAAAGATTTCATGTCTTAGAAAAACTTTTAAAATTTCTTTACAACATCGGCGGTCGGAGGCCTTACCCGTCATCCGCAATGGCGGGCGCTCGATCAACTTTTTTCGTCGATGGATGTCAAGGAATTAGAAATTTTTTTGCAATTTTCCTTCCAACTGTCCTCCGTCGGGTATGCTTCCGCCTAGCGATCCGCTACATCAGAAGTCCTTCCTGCGAAGTGTTCCGATGAACCGACAGTTCAACACTTAGACAAATTTGTGGAAGTTTTCTGTCATCCACTTCTGATCTCTGCTGGGTAGAAAGAAATCCTGCCTCTATCACTACATCTTTCATGTCCCCATTCAGGCCCATGCTACAACATGAGCTTTGATACCACACTGTAGCGTCCCCGACCCTTTGACCGGCGAAAAGAATGCTACCTGCATGGAGTTAACCATCCGGGCTACCAGCCCCATGAACATGTGAATTCATAAAATGCTGAAATGCTGAAATAAAATGATTTGAACTAGAACATGCATACATGGTCATTTATCATACACAGCGAAAGCAACATACATTCATACAAGCATTCATTCAACATGTTCATCATAATCATTAACAGTAAATATGATTTTAGAAGTAAAATAGACAAGATTACTTATCTTATGAAGAACTCGTTCCACAACCAGCTACGTCGTTGCAACATTCCACCCAACCATAGGCCAGTTTGCTCCTTAATCTCTCAGCAACGCTGCCACCCCTAAGTTGGGCATGATTCTCCAAGGAATAAGGGAACAAGCATGCTTACACATAGCCAAGGATACACAAAACAAAACCAAGCTAACACAGTTGGGTTTATCAGGCCATCAACAAGACAACCAAGCCAACATGGTCAGGTTTATCAGGCCACCCAAGAGTTGGGAAAGGATAAATGCTAAGCCAGTGAGATCATTACAGAGCTAGGAACACCTACACCAGAACTAGCCTGACTTCTAAGACACCCACACACACCCAACACAAGGAATCAGTCCCTTCTCTGCTACACAGTCCCTCAGGCCTTGCCTTCCCTTCTAGTGCTATTCAGGGGTTGTGGAGAAGAAAGCCATCCCTCTAGCTCTGTCTGTGTGGTTTCCAAACACACCAGGTTTATCAATCAAACCAATCCCCCATCCCTGCTCCCAACACAGTCCGAAGACCAACCATTGCACATAGGCAATCAATCAGCTGTTACAGCTTAACCAAGGAAAACGACTCCTGAGTTGTTCTTGGCCCTATCATGGCCAAACGACTCCCAAGAAAATTATAACAGTCCAAAACATATCAATGAACATATCTCACAACATGGGGAAAACAACAGTCCCAAAACGTATCAGCATACACTACCAACAAACGTGGAGAACAACAACCAGTTATGCACAATCGAAGCCGCTGGGGAAAACTTACACAGACCACACTGGGGAAGAAATTACAGTCTCCCAAGATGTGCGTGTGAGAAGCTTGCACCAGACCCCAAAACACAGAGGAAAAACATATGCATGACCACAAATTAGTAAGGGAGACCCCAGCAACACAACAAGTCTTGAGGAGAAAGGTGGCAACCACAACTCACGGGAAGAACAACGGTCCCAATCTCAACATTGAAATGACGGGAAAATTACACGGCCATACCAGTCTGTGAGGAGGTCATATGGCTGAAAACGTGAATGGCCCTTCACAGGAAAATCATGGATGAAAGAGCACAACACCTAGCTCGCTGCGTGAGTCAAAACCAAGAAAAATCCTGTGCGTGAGAATGAGCAAGAATCGCACCCCTGCATGAGGATGAACGACACTGCCTATGTAGGAGGATGAATAGACAATGGAGAGGATGCGCAGTAGTCGAAAGTGCATGAGGATGAATAGACAATGGAGAGGATGCGCAGTAGTCGAAAGTGCATGAGTGGTCAATCCACTGGTGGAGTGTGCGCGTGGGCAAGGACTAATAGTCCTACCACACTCCACTCCTAGCCATAACTGCCCCAACTAACAATAGTAGTTATTAATGGTGGTAGTTGGGTAAGACAAGGGAAGGTGACACATGTATTTTTTACTCATTGCCCAAGGTTTGACAATTTCCCCACCCTTATCCTTGTGAAAATCATGCCCCTTCTCAATTTAGTTGCCGTGAACGTAGTTGGTTGGGTTATTTAACTAAAGATCCATATTTACATGATGAAAAAACTCAATATGTATGCCGATTGCTCCGATATACTATCGGTGACAATTTTAAATCCAAAACATAGCATAACCAATCAATGGTCGGGCCTTGGCCTTTAGCTCCACACCATGATCATTTACAATATATACATCATATACATCTTAATGCAATGGGGTCAAAATCGGGGTGTTACATTTACAGGAGCAAATTTACATGGAACAACCTCCTAGATATGTTCAGAATAACTCTAGCCTTGTTTTTCACCTTAAGAAATCATTATATGGCCTTATGAAAGCACCTAGAGCTTAGTATGCCAAAATGGATAGCTTTCTCCTTGACACTGGGTTTTCTAGATGCCATTCTGACCCCAATGTCTATACCAAGAAAGCAGGAAAACATCTCATCATACTTGTTCTTTATGTTGATGATGTTATCCTTACTGGTAGTGACCCTAAACTTTTAACCCATGTGAAATCCAGTCTTAAGCAAAATTTTGAAATGTCAGACTTAGGACATTTGCATTATTTTCTTGGTCTCCAAGTCTTGCAAACCAAAGAAGAAATCTTTCTTTCCCAGTCTAAGTATGCTTGTGACCTTCTTCGTCTCTTTCACATGGAATATTGTAAACCAACCCCTTCTCCCTTCTAGTCTAGAGTCAAAATTTTTGTCACTTGTACTTCCCCTAAACTAGATGCCACCTTGTATTGACAGCTTGTTGGTAGTCTCTTATAATTGACTCATTCCCGCCCTGACCTTTGTAATGTCCCGGTTTTGACCCCGTTACATTATATGTATATGATGTATATATTGTAATGATCATGGTGTGGAGCTAAAGGCCAAGGCCCCACCATTGATCGGTTATCTTTTGTTTTGGATTTGAATTTGTCACCGATGGTATATCCGGGCATGCAGTATATATTATGTTTGCCATCATGTAAATATGCATCACAATTAATTGAAATAAACACAACCAGCTATGGTCATGGCAACTAAATCGAAAGGGGCATGATTTTCATCAGGATAAGGATATGGGGAAAAGCCAAAATGTCTATGAGAAGACCCATCAAGCTGTCAACTACCTTTCTTGTCTTTTTCCCCAATCATTTATTTCTGCCAGAATGTGGTTGAGTTAGTTATTGCATGGAATGGGAAGAGTATGGGAAAAAAAATTCGAATTGGACAGAGAACCATTTTTGAAAAATGTGTTCTGACTTCCTTGGCAAGGAAAATGCCCAAAAATGTATGCCATTCTGCCATGCATCCACGTTTTCCATTTTTTCCTCACCATTCTCCTTCACGTTGGGGCTTTTGGGAGCAGCTAGAGTTTTTCCTGTGTTTTTTATTCCACGTTTTTGGTGGTTGGCTTCATTTTTCCCATGGATGGGAGGTCATTTTTGTAGTGCTAGGGATTGGGCTATTTTCCTCATGTTTTGGGAGCTGCTGGTGCATTTTCCATTGACGTTTTTGTAGCTTCATGTGTTTTTACCATGGCTGTGAAGGGTCATTCACGTTTTTGGCTGTCTCACCAACTATTAGTCTCACGCACAGACTATTTGGGGAATTTTTCCCCTGCTATGAGTTGTGCTCACTGATAAGCTTCAGGACTGTGTGTTTTCCCCCATGTTGTGATTCGTTTTTGCTGTTACGTTTGGGGATTGTTGTAGATGGGTTGAAGTCGTTTTTCCCTGGTTTAAGCTGTAATAGTTAAATTAATTGCCGAAGTGCAATGGTTGGTATTCAGACTGTGAGAGGAGTAGAGATGTTGGCTTAGATTTTCTTGATAAACCTGGTGGCTGGAAACCACACAGACAGAGCTAGAGGGATGGCCTTCTTCTCCATCACCCCTGAATAGCACTGGAAGGGAATGCAGGGCCTGAGGGACTGTGTAGCAGAGAAGGGACTGATTCCTTGTGTTGGGTGTGGATGGGTGTCTTAGAGGTCAGGCTAGTTCTAGTGTAGGTGTTCTTGGCTCTGTCATGAGCTCACCAGCTTAGCAAATTGCCTTCATCAACTCCTTAATGGCCTGATAAACCCAACTTTGTTGGCTTGGCTATGTGTTTTGTGTATCCTGGCTATGTGTAAGCCTGCTAGCTCCCTCATTCATTGGAGAATCATGCCCAGTTATGGGTCGCAGCGCTGCTGAGAGGTTAAGGAGCACGCTGGCCTATGGTTGGGTGGAACGTTGCAGTGACGTAGCTGGTTGCGGATCGAATTCATCATAAGATAAGTGATCTTGTGTATTTTACCTCTGCAATTCTATATTTACTGTTAATGACAATGAAATGAACATGTTGAAAGAATGCTTGTTTGAATGAATGTTGTTTTCCGCTGTGCTTGGTAGATAATTGCATCTATGCATGTTTAAGCATTCTGTTTTATGAACTTTTAAGCCTGTACATGTTTATGGGGCTCTTAGCCCGGTTGGATAATGTTTGGGTCGCGTCCTCTTTGCCGGTCGGAGGTTTGGGGACGTGACAGCATGGTATCAGAGCTTTGGGTTGCAGCAATGGGCCTCTATGGGCCAAGAAAGAGCCGCTGATAGAGGACAAAATTACCCTCTATGTCCAGTAGAATAGCAGTGAGGAGACGGACTCAGAAAAAACGGTCTAAGTGTTGAGCGATCGGACCATTGCAGGAATTGACTTTCGCTGTTACGGAAGGTTCCGCGAAGTTCCCGTCCGTCGTTGCGGAATGTTCCACGAAGTTCCCGTCCGCCATTGCGGAAGACCAAACCATCAAGTCTTCCGATGGGAGATCCCTCCGATCGTTGACGCGTCAAAAGGTTTCATGGAGTTAACCTCCGCTGTTGCGGGAGAGACAACGATCTTCCCCTCCGCTATTGCGGACGGCGAAGAGAACCTGTATTCGACGTGAAAGTTGTCCGACCGCCGACTGGAGCTACATTTGGCGGGAAGAAGAAAATTTGAAAATTTGAAACTTTGAAAATTTGTCTAAGTGTTGGAGAAATCAGAAGGGAAAGTGGTCCGACGTCCAACGTTACAAGAGTCCATCGACGTTTGACTGTCAAGTGGTTCTAAGTGCTAAATCGAAAGAGATGGTGAAGTGGGCGTTCGCTACTGCGGACGAATTGGTGAAGTTTTCTGTCCGCCGTTGCGGAAGCCAAATCCATTTGGCTTCCGATGTGAAAGTCCGCCGACGTCCGACGTAAGTGCCAAGGCGGGAGAAGAATGATCCGGGAGCCGATTCGGCGGAAGGAAGAATGATCCAGCAGAAGGAAGAATGATCTGGGAGCCAATTCGGCGGAAGGAAGAATGATCCGAGAGCTGATTCGACAGAAGGAAGAATGGTTCGGGAGCCGATTCGGCGGAAGAAAGAATGGTCCGGGAGCTGATTCGGCGGAAGAGAGAATTCTTCCGACTTTCGAGAGTCATCCGAATTCCAATGTGGAATGACAGATGACACCAAGAGCCACCATTGCGGAAGGATTGGAGCTTCCGAGAGCCGCCGTTGTGGCTGCCTAAATGACTAAACCACCTGAAGCACAAAGGCTTCCGATAGCCGATCAGAAAGACAGCCGACAGCCGATTCTGTGCAAGAGGAAAATTTGAGTTTTTCATGAGATTTCTCAGCCAATTTTGACTGTTTCCGAAGGATTCTTTAGCTGTTTTTCAGTGAATTTTCAGGGCTGGAAAATGAGAAATTGGCAGCGATCTAATGCACCAGAATGTGCGAAAACAAGGGGGCAAGCCCCCTTGACCCCCGTCGTTCCCCTTAGATAGACGTTCTTGGATGAAGAAAAATTTTGTGTGTTTGGGCATTTGTAATTTTATGATTATTCCAGGAAGAAGGTAAGTAATGATGTTTTATATCAATGTTATGCATCTAACACTTGTGTTGCTAACACATTGCAGAATTATAGTCACCTTCAAGGGAATTAATCCAGGTAGTGCAGTTTGGTAAGTAAGTTGCAGTTCAGTATGAGAACCCATGATGGGTATTATGCTCGAGATTCCTATGAGCAAGCAGAAGGTGCCATGGGAGAGAATGTCCGTAATAGAAATGATGACATTGAGTCTAATGGAAGGAGATTCCAAGAGACCCCGTCAGATGTTGCAACTACTATGAGAAGCTTGATTAAAGCCCAAGAAGAGCAGCATCAGTTGAATGCTGCTATGTTACAGAGTTTGACAGATTTGCAAAGAAAGGTAGACTCTGGACGAGGTGCCGCAAGACCAGAAGGCAGTAAGAGCAGTACTAGGAGGAGGAGAAGGACTCCTAGTGGATCATCTGATTCTGAAGAATCCAGTGGGGATTCAAGCTCTTCTTCTCATAAAAGAAAAAGAAAGAGGAACCATAGGGATCGCTCTCGGGATGAATTTAAGAAAGCTAAACCTCCTACGTTTGACGGTGAGATAAAGACTGGACAAGAGGCTGAAGCTTGGCTTCTTGGTATTAAGAAGTACTTTCAAGTGCATGACTATTCAGGAAACATGAAGGCAAGAGCCGCCATATTCAATATGAATGGAAGAGCATCCATTTGGTGGGAACACTTCAAGCAAGTGAAGAGGATCAGCGAAAGGAGACTTAAGTGGAAGCAGTTCAAGAAGTATTTCAAGCAGAAATACCTCTCTGACAGGTAATATGATGACAAGATTAAGGAGTTCCATGAGCTGAGAATAGGACAGCAGACCATGGAAGAGTATGTGAACAAGTTTTTGGAGCTATTGAGGTATGTCCGGTACATCAGAGATGAAAAATTAAAGATCCAGCGTTTTCTAAGTGGATTACCTCAGTCTTACAAAGATAGAATTGAGTTTTATGAACCTAGAACTATGGAAGAAGCAATAAGGAAAGATAAGTATTGCTATGGGCAAAGCAAGGGTAAACCTGATTACCATAAGGCATGGAAGGACAAGAAGAACGAGAAATTTGACCAAAGGAAGAAAGGTTTAAAACCTTCTAACTTCAGGAATTAGCAGAAGCAACCATCCCAAGCTGCGAATAAGCCAGTTGGAGTGACAGGAGAAAAGCCTAAAGATCCACAACAGAATAGAGGGCCACTTCAATGTTGGAAATGTGGAGGACCCCACATGCACAGGAATTGTCCACTCGAGAATGAGAGTCCAAGGCCAGCTTATAACGTTCAAGAAGCAGAAACAGTGGGTCAAGTAGCACGGGCAGTCCCTAGGATCTATGCAGCACTGGAGGACCGCCAAGCAGATCACTAGTCAGCTGTGGTTGAAGTAGCAGGTAAGATTGTTGAGCAATCTATTTCTATTTTGATTGACCCCGATTCTACGCACAGTTACATTACTCCTAGAGTAGTGGATATTTGTGCTTTTAAGAAATTAAAGCATAGGAAGTCTTGGTTAGTTCAGATAGCCACTAGAACTAAGAGGAAGGTCAGTGAATTGGTAGAGAAATGTCCATTGGTCATGAATGGATTGGTCACGTGTGTAGATCTGAATGTTCTACCGCTTGGTTCCTATGATGTTCTCATTGGAATGGATTGGTTAGAAGCTCACAGGGTGAAGCTTGATTGCTACAATAAGACTTTTGAATGCATGAATGAGGAAGGGAACCCTGTAGTTGTGAAAGGCATTCCAAAGATAATTTCAGTACAGCAGGTTTCAGCTATGTAGTTAAAGAAGTTCTGTAGGAAGGGTTTCCAGTTGTATGCAGCTCAGATTTTGGAGGAAACGAGAGATGAAACTCCTAGGTTGGAGGACTATCAGGTGTTACAGGAATTTAGGGATGTGTTTCCTGATGAGATTCCAGGTCTTCCTCCAAAGAGGGACATTGATTTCACTATTGAACTTGTTCCAGGAGCAGCACCAGTGTCCAAGGAACCCTACAGGATGAGTACACCAGAAATGCTAGAATTGAAGATGCAACTACAAGAGTTGTTAGAAAATAAGTATATCTGACCGAGTGTGTCTCCTTGGGGAGCACCAGTTTTGTTTGTAAAGAAGAAAGATGGTACGCTCAGGTTATGTATTGATTACAGACAGTTGAACAAGGTTGCTGTGAAGAATAAATATCATTTGCCTAGGATTGATGACCTCTTTGATCAAATGAGAGGAGCAAAGGTATTTTCCAAGATTGACTTGAGGTCTGGTTACCATCAGGTAAGGATCAAGGATGAAGACATTCATAAGACAGCTTTCAGGACAAGGTATGTGCATTATGAGTTTGTAGTGGTACCATTTGGTCTCACCAATGCACCAGCTACATTTATGTGCCTTATGAATAGCGTCTTCAGCAAGTATTTGGACAAGTTTGTTCTTGTTTTCCTTGATGACATTCTTGTTTATTCTAAGAATGAGGAAGAGCATGAAGAGCATTTGAGATTGACATTGCAATTGCTCAGGGAGCATCAGTTGTATGAAAAACTGAGCAAGTGTGACTTCTATAGAGATATAATTTAGTATTTGGGTCACATTATCTCAGAGGAGGGTATATCTGTAGACCCTGAAAAGATTGAAGCCATTATGAATTGGCCTACTCCAAGAAATGTGACAGATGTAAGATCTTTCATGGGACTTGCAGGATACTACCGGAGATTCATTGAGGGATTCTCCAAAGTTGCACATGCCATCACTTCTTTGCAAAAGAAGGGGATGAAGTTTGAATGGACCTCGAGGTGTCACTAGTACATGTGATCAATTTTGCCACGTTAGTTTTCCACGTTAGTTTTACTTTCGTGGAAAAATCAAGGGTAAATTATGCATTTTTACAATTTTTTTAACGAAGCCCCGACTTTCGTCGCTGTATCCACGCCAGACCGTCGCTATAGCGATGACACCGTCTTTTGTTGACTTATAAAACGGTCAAGGCTTCGATACAGTGACGGCCAGTTTAAGCGCGCGGGTTATGTTTGATTTTTTTGTGAATTTTGTTCAGCGCGCGCGGTTATGTTTGTTTTTTTTGGTGCGAAATCAAGATTAGTTTACCATTCACCCGATCTGTACTGATGATTGCTTCAGAGACAGACTGTGATTGGTGTTCTGATGCGCGAATTGGCCCGGTCGGTCCACTCTGGTTCAGCTCTTGACCGGACTGGAATAAGCTTTGGCCCAAACCAAATTGGTTCAGCTCTGACCTCGAATGAAGTAAGCTGTGCCCCAATCTTCCTGCGCCCCTGCACTATATTTTGAGAATAATAAGGATGGATTGATCCGAACGAGGTAGCTAAGGAAGGAAGGTGTTCGCAACACCAAAGCCAGGTGCACTACTTGTTTCATGGTGCTCGCCACTCTAGTATATTTCAACGCTTCTATTTGTTGCTGTTAGGGCCAAAAAAACCACTTGTCCTGTCGTCTATGTTCAAAGCGATCTTACACTTTGACTTTTTGTATGCCATAACCGGCCATGGATGATCTTTCGAGCCCGAAACAGCATCTCTCATGGAGGAGTGACCAGGGGGTTTCCGTTGGAGTTGGTAGTTGAGAATTTTGTGACAAAGGAGGTTCCATTTAACCCTGATTTCTTGAATCATATGTTCCCAAAGATTGAATGGAAGGCTCTCCACGATGCAGCAAAGAAGATGGATGAGAATGATCTACAGTACTCCGTTAGGGAAATACATTGATAATCAGCTGAATAATGTGTGGTTTCAAGCCGAAGAGATTTTTCTAGTGAATGGAACTCCAGAGGTCCGGGAACAGGTGTTTTGGATTCCCATTTCACAGTCCTATTATGAGCTTGCACAAAAAATAGAGGTATTTGTTTTGGGGGCCATGGACTGCAAGGGTTAATGAAAATTTGGCTCAAGTTGTGTTTGCCTGCTATCAATTTTGAAATCTTCTTGACATGTGTTATGCTTGCTTATTTATCATCAGGTGAGGATGTGAAAATCAATGTGGACCAAAATTCATCACAAGTTTCCCACGACAAACCCTTTCCAAATAAAAGGCTATTTCAGAAGTGGAAAATCTTTCATGCTGGTCACACATATGACGACGACAAAGGATTAGTAAAGTCAAGGCGGTGGTCTCACACACCATCAGGAGATATTCTTCAAATTGCTAATAAACCACTTCCAAAACTTGCAGAGGATGAGGAGATCGTGGGTATAATAACAATGGAAGATGTTATTGAAGAGCTTTTACAGGTTTCCACCTCAGGCCCTAACTTCATCCTTGCTCTTTTCTTAGTTCACCATCATTTTCATGGGTGGGTAAATATCTTTTGGGCCAGAAACCTTTGGCTTAGATGCTGCATCCAAGGGTTTTTTATTACGCAAGACCATTCAGGACTTGCACATGGATTTCTCCACCTAATGCTTAGAACAAACTGCCAAGGCTCAATTAAGGAGTATAACAAGATGGTACAATTTGGCTACATAACTGCAGCAGCATAAGCAGAGCAGTTGAACCTATTTCTCCCAATGAAACCATTTTTAGATTTACCACTTGACTACAACCTGGTTGAATGTGCACAGTAATTTAATAGATTCCTTATATTTAGTAATATTTTCAGTGAACTGAGAAATTTGGATGAGAATACCCTGTTCACTAAAATGACAAGTTTTGAATAGTGATTATGGTTATAACTCATTTGTATGGCATGGGCGTTATTCCCTAGCTCAGAGTCGAGTTTTCCAAATCATGTAAAGGATCTGGGTATTGCCTTAAACTTCATGTGTCATTTAGATTGCAGGTGAAAAATACATCATGTCATTGGCTTGCATGACTAAGCAAAGAAACTATCAAATTGTCTTGGTATCATAAATCGATTCCAGGATTTTACTTCAAAATACATCTATGCAACGTTTTGACATAATGTTTCTATATTGTGAGGGCAGCAGCTATTCTTGATACTTGAAGTTTGTCCATTGCATCCCACTCATTTTAGAAAACCAACTTTTTCAATTGCATCACCTGATCACATTTATTACTGAGGGTTGATTCCTACAATAGTTACATTGTTTAGGAAGAAAATATCTTGATACTGACCTACTGTTGTCAATTGGGAATATGGAAGCCCTCCTGTAGTTGGGAAAAAGTGAAGGAAATTTCTTGTGAAATAATATTTGTCTTGGTTCGCACTAAAAAATATATGCACTCACAGAATATCTAACTTTGATTTCTGGCTTTCCTAGCTTAACATCCTCTTTCACTATTTGATCTTAGTGACACATATTTTAGTCTCTCTGTGAATGTTGGTTGGTTAGACCATTCCTATCAATGGATCTATAGACCTGTTTCAAGAGGTTAGGTCGGGAGCCACTAAGCCTGAAACAAAATAGATTTTTAATTTCAACCTTTATGAGATTTAGTTGGTCAGCACGTGCACTGGAAATGGTTAGTTCTCTTAGTGAGGGCCAGGATTTGTTGCTTGGTTAGTATTAATACAGATATATTTGCTTTTTCTCTGGGGCTTGACCAATGATGTAGGTTAACTTTGTGTGTGTGCAGGAGGAGATATTTGATGAGACGGATGCTCATGACAATACCACTGCAAAGTAAACATTATACAGCTGAGAGAGTATATATAGAATGATATTTGACAGCTGTGATAGCTCCCCTGTATGGCCAAAATGAAAATTATGGCACAGAATTCTGCTAAAACTTATGAAGTATTCAATTTCAAGCAACTTGTCTCTGCCCAATTCAGGACTCCATGGCAAAGAACCAGCTTCCTTAACATCAATATCTGATAGAGTGATCCAGCCAAGTACAAAACAATATCTTTCAAGTATAAGTTCATGCATTTGGGAAGCTTCCTATTCTGCCACACTTCCAAAATGCAACAAACAATAGAATAGAGATCAGACCAATTTAAACCCAGATCTTGAAGAACTTTGTGTTCTACAATACCCCAGGTATGGATCTTCCATTTTACATGGTAAGTATGATCCTTTTTTTAGAGATGATTAATGCACGGAATTTATTTTCGTGTGTATTTTTGTTGTATGCTAGATGGTCTTTAATGATGGAATTTGTTTTAATTAATAGATGGTCTTGTTCTGGCCATTTGAAGAGGGGAGCATTAAATAGCTAGTTCCTTAACTATCTTAATAAGCACATACTTCCTGTTTTTGATAAGGTATTTTTTTTGAGCCACTCTGACTATGTCCTTTGGCTTCATTTCTGGTTATATGAATGTATATGGTTCTACTGAAGAATGTATCACTTTTCTTTCCACATCATTATCTTGTTCACCTTTTCAAGGGATACTTGTCACATGGGCTTCCAAATCTCCTAACCATATGGGAACTGGTGAAAATAATGAATAATGACATACTATCATAGATATTGTTGTCTGAGCTCTTTCTATTGTGCTACCTCATTTTTATGAACTGTCAGACATTGAATTGGTAAAGCAGAGCACAAGGAATATGATTCAGGTGCATGAAATCGACCAAAATGGAAATTAGACTGAAAGGAAGTGGTCTTCTTCCATTCTAATCTCTCTTCATATATATAAAATGGGGCCTATACCTGGTGAAGATGGAAAAGACCTTATTTGTAGATTGTAGATTAATATGATCACGTTCTTTCACTTGTTTTTTATTTTTCAAAATCAAGATAATTTTTGTTACAATGCAAAATAAAAATTTAGCTTCTAGCATGGATATTGTTTGAATTGTTATTGTGAATTATGGCCTTTGAGACACATTCCTTCTAGATAGATTATGGGATGTAGACTGTAGTTACACAACTAGTCAGATCCTGTGATTACACTGACTCCAAACTCGACAAATAGCCTATGTGGCTACAGGATAGTAACTGGTCAGCCATCTGATAGGCTTGGGGAGGATTTTTCTGAGAATTATAAGGATTTTACTGAAAGGTTAGGAGGCCTGATTTTTGAGTTTCTTTTTCCTTCAAATAATACTATTCTCTTTTTGAGCTTGCAATGCATTATCCATAAACAAATGAACTTTTCTGTGTTGTTCAGTAATTGTCCTAACCAATGCAACAGGAACAAAAAATATTATATGGTTACTGGCTTATTTGAGAACTTATTCACATTATATTGTTTACCATTTAAAATCTTTGAAGGACTTCTTCTGGTTTGCTGTGACAATGCATCAGATCTAAATATCATTCTATTAAAAAAATTCCACCTCTTTCTGAGATTGTCTATCACTGTTTTGGTTTTCTAGTATCCAAGACGTGGCTTTATAGATTGGAAATTTTTTTTTATCTGATGTCAGGGATTACTTAGTCTCTGAGATATATGTAAGACTAGAACATTGCAATTTGTACCGATTGAAAGTAGTCCTCTGTTCGGACACAGGATGGGGTTAGTTTCAATATAATTGCAATAATTTTATACTAATTTAATGGGAGTTGTGCCAGTTGACCAAGCAATGTTTCTCAGTGAGCGTGTTCGTGCCATTTCTGCAATGTCTGTAAATGCAACATTGGTATTAACACAAGGTAGGATTGAACATTTCTTCTGACTACGGGCATTGGGTGTACAATAAACCCAATTATTGCAACATTAATTTTTTTTCATATGATATGCATTCAAGTACCAGCGGGAAATACATTAACTTCTGCATTTCTGCCCCATTTTTTTACTGGTTGGTATTATGAACTTGATCCTTCTTTTTTTTGCAGGAAGTATTACTGCATATTCTATAGCTGGAAGTTGATACCTCATTATTAATTGCAGTGCACGGTAATTATGGTGTACATTTGCTCTTTGTCAACTCATATGTGATTATTAGTATAGTGTGGTGTATTTTGCTTTAGTTTTAGTGGAATGATAGGTCTGATATTAGATGCATTGCACTTAGAGTATTGATATCAGAGCTCTCTAATGCTTTTTGTGTCAACTTGTTGCAGTATACTTAGCGTGATGGTAACAGCAAAGAGCTTAATCAACGGGAACTTCACAATGAGTAAGCTGTGGCTGGTCGATCTTGCAGGCAGTGAGAGAATAGCAAAAACTGATGTCCATGGGGAGCGTCTAAAAGAAGCGCAGTATATCAATAAGTCCCTTTCTGCACTTGGTGATGTCATAGCTGCCCTGACAATGAAAAGCAGTCATATACCATACAGGTTTGTTGTTCTCATAAAAAATAAAGAGCAAGAGAGTTTTGCAATACTGTTTTCTAGTTCTCTCTTCTGCACTCTATGATTTGTTCTATTGGATTTTTTTTGTCAACATAGAACTGATAGTAATGGTTTGGTGACAATAGGAACTCTAAGCTTACGCATTTGCTGCAATATTCACTGGGTAATTGTCTTTAACCTTACTACATCTGGTTGCATCTCAACGTTTCTTCCTTATTGGTTACATCATATAGGTTATAAACAGGGATCTCCTCCACTCCCCATTTTTTAAACTCTTTCATCCATGAACCCAAAATGCTTTTGGGTGCTACAATCAGTGGCCTTTCCTCTGGGTACTTAATCAAAAAACTTTGAATAAATCTAATCATAAGGAATGTCTTCCCTGTTCCTGGTGCATGTGCCAAAATCCAGCCACCATGTTCTTCAGCTATAAGGTTCTTTTGCAAAAAGTTAAGTCCATCAACCTGGTGTGATTTCATGTGTTTTTTTAGACGGGGATGCAAAACAAGTTTCAGTACAGAGGTACTCTGCTCTGAGCTTTTGTAATTAAATGACTCAGCATTAGGAGATATGACATCTCTAGAAGATTTATTTCTCCTGTAATGGCAAGATTGTGTCATTTGATTTTCTGATTTTTCACAAATTTGTCATTTGTGTGTATTACTCAATCTGAATCAACTAACAGCCTTTGCCAAGAAATTCTTAGTCCTAAAATCCTGCTGAATGTTCAGATATTGTAAAGTACTTTTATAATCAATACAAATACAAATGCTCAAAATATCAGTACAACACTTTTTGTGTTTAGAATAACCATTCAGAAGCAGTACATTTTAAAATTGTTCTCTCCATCAAGTTCATCTATAAATACAAGAACATCTGAAAACTGGGCTTAAGTGGTGCCCGATCCTTTCCTTGGGGATATGGTGTGAAACTATTTTAAAACCAAATTATTTAGATTATTTTGTCCAAGTAGTTGATTTACGAAACAGAATAATCCAAGAGTTGCAGTCCAGAACCAAAGGGCGTTCATTAAGTTATGATGAGTTGTATCCGGTCCTATTCTGACAAATAGAATTAAACATAGGCCATTGCCTGGAAACTACAACTACGATCATGTGGTATTTAAAGTGATGTACATTAAACTTGTCTATGTTGTTTTTGAAATCATGCAACTATTTGTGTATAGATGCTAAACATGTAAGGGGCAATTGTCTGAGAGAGAGAGAAAGAGATAGAATGAAAAGAAAGACCAATCATTTATATGGGATAATAAACCCAAAACATAAGCATAAGATTAACCAAACAATTTCACCTCCCTTGATATGCCTTTGTTGTGCCTTGCTGGATGCATGTACCTGCTGTACTCATCTTGTATATTTTGAGTCCTAACAGTTGTCTTCTTTGTAAATATAGTTATAATCCTTTCACTCTTGTTTTATGAAGAGCTTCCACGGAATTTGAAAGCATTAATGAATTTAATTGACTTAATGCAACGAGAGCAAGAAAACCAAACCAAGATTAAGAAAAAGAAAATAAAAAGGCTTTGTTGGGTCAAGCTGTTATGCTGTTTATTACTACCCAAAGCATCAGAAGTTCAGTAATTGCAGGAGTCTACTAGGTTCACAGATGCTAGGAAAAACTTATCTTACTACGTTCCATGAACATGATAAGACAGGAAAATATCATGTTTGAAAGTAAGTTATACTTTGTGCAAGGAGGGTGAGAAGGATCCTAATTTGACCATTGGTATTTTGGTATCCATTTTAGCTATTCTTGTATCTTTCATTTACAAGCTTCTTTTTGGACGAAAGAAACCAGTGAGTTCGTCTTCATTATGCTCAAATTTTTTTTTAAAGGCTACTTGGATTGCACTTTCAAGTTCTGTTTCTCATTTTGTAATTGGAATTTTAGCTGCAGGTTCCTGCAGAGAATAACTGAAAGGGTCGTCCCAGACCTTGTTCAGATAAAAGCAGCATGGAAGAAGAGTCTAGGGGAGATGCAGAAGAGAAGGATGAAGATCCCTCTGTAGAAACTGAGAAGGAAGAAGAAATTTCTAGCACACACCATCGAAGGATAAGAAGGGAGACTTAGCTGGAAGAATTTGCAAGTGCCTGTTGCTAGTTGCCAAATATGATCTTTCCATAGCTTCATATATGCAAATGATAGATTGTATCTTCTGGACCTGCACTTGCAAAGTCTAACAATAAAGATGTAAACCTAAGTTAATTTGGAAGTTCCACCCACTGTCACCTCAATGGAAACTTCTCTCTTTAGTCTGGTTCTTTTCCAGCACAAGAGGATGTTCCCTAATAGAATTGCCAACCTGTTCGTACAACTCAAATAATTAAAATGAGTGACACAGTTGTTTATACTCTTCAATAAATATTTGATGTGAAATCAACTAGATCAGTGCCGTATCCTCAGGGTTTGGAGTCTCAAACAAATCTATGAGATAAGAGCTTGATTATAAAGCTTAGCAACCCAACAAACATGCATTAACAGCAATGTTCTGCCAGTTATAACAGATCTATAAATTGCACCCACATCCAAGTATAGATGTCCAAAATGACACATCAACACAACAATCAACCATTCGAATGAGTTTGTGATATTACATAAGACATTATCAACAAAAGAGGACAGTTTTCTATTAAACAATCAGCACTGAATACATACCTCTGCAATCTGGTATCACAAAAAACCATGAAGGTCAAGCACCTCTCTTTCAGACCTTCAAAAGCTAGCATTAACCCACAAGAATAGTACAACATTGAGGCCAGCTAAGAAGAAAACCCTAAAATTATGTGACGACGACCTTGGAATGTAAAATCAGCCCTGAATATTTCCACATTAAACAGCCCAAAATATCAAAACATATTTAAAAAGCCCGCAAAATACCTATATTCGAATCTTGCTACTATGCTCTACAGGTTGGTTGAAAGTTGCAAGCCTAATTTTATGTACCTTGAGAGGACTGCAATACCAAGTTTGTGGTATCCCAAAAGGTATCCAACAGGATAATTGCAACTCCCTATTGTATTGGGATGCTTCATTTAGCATTAGAACTACCTTTGAATATGGTGATACATCTCCCAAAATTGTCATAAATTTGGAATAATTCTTTCTTTGTTGATCTTGCACTAAAATGCTCTGCCACCTAATGCTCTGCCTCCTACAATTATGAGAATAATAATATTTCTGACTACTGATTTTTTTATCCTCCTTGCCGACTGAGTTTGTTTGACAACGAAGATACAGAGAGCCCTTATTTTTGTAGATAGTAAGAATCATAACGTTAATGATTTAAGACTTATAATTGATAATCACATAGATTTGAATCCATCTTCCTTCAACACTATATCATTTCAGCCTTCATAACCTTTGGTGGTAGTATTCTGGCTTGTACATGACTTTTAGCTTTCGGAGATGGAATAGAGTGTGCTGTTGAATCTACTCATGCAATGCCTACAATAGCCCGCTTAGGACGTGGCCTTGAAAAGTTGCGACATGCCTCCCAAGTTGTGCACCAGATGGATTCTGCACAGGCATGGGAAGCAATTTACAATTCATTGTATGTTCTCATAACAAGAAATGATCTATCTAAACATATTCTTACTTCAGATTACAGTAAGACTGGATCAGAGCTTCATTCTTCGTTAATACTAATGCGGTCAGGTGGGGAAAGTGGGATAAAATTGCTGCAAGGGATTAAAGGTAATACTAATGCGGTGATTTTCATGCTAGGTGTCTATTAAATCTGTCAGATGCTAGCAATATACAGGCACATAATTGATATGGAGAGGCATAAAGTGACCATAAACTTGTTTTACATGTTCCTGGAAGTCTCTGAAACTCATGCAACAACAGATATATCTGGCACTTTTGGTATGTTGCTTCAGAGTATGCTGTGACATGTAGTGTGTCTGATAAGGTCTCATGTTTATAGTTATGGAGTGGTGCTTTTTGAATTACTTTCCACCTCCGGTAAGAGGTCTCTGGATCCATCTTTTTCTTGCTATGGTTTGGTAATAGATTCAACAACAATCTGTAAAAGGTAGGGTGGATAATACAGATTGTAAGAGAAGATTTGCTGTGGCTGGCGGCCCTAATGGAACGAGTTACTTGGTTACAAACACACACCCTGACAGATCTGTTGCCACGCCGAGATCCAGAACTCTTAGACGTTCTGCAGCAGCAATATTAGAAGCTAAGAAGACACACTGTGTGCTGTCCAAAGATTGTAAAACAATAGGCATACCTGCTAGAGACGGGTTTAGAGAAATGAAAAATCAAGACAAGGAATTTTCAAGTAAAAATCCTTTTGTTGACTCATCTGATTTATGCCAAGTTAAATCCTTGGGAAGACACATATCAGTTGTGAATGAGGAAGTTCATGCTCAAGACAGAAATGAAAACTATTGCTTTTGCATCGGGACTACAGCTCCTGACACTCTGGAACGGCATAAACTGAAGTTGCCAAAGATCAGAACTGTAAGATTTACTGAAGAAAGCCCTAGACATTCTGGCTGCATCAAAAGAGAAATAGATCGAGTTGGAAATAAATCATTCTTTGCATCAGATGGAATCACCAGAACACATTCCATAGATAAGGGGGATGCTGGTAAGCCTTTAAGAAGAGAAATTGTGCATGAAATTAGTCATGCATTGTCTTTTGACGAAGGTGAGGAAGAGAAGTAATTATGGCAAACAGGAAGGGCTCTGCTACGAGGTAGATGGTCATACACTGAAGTTTGAACCCCTATTTAGTATTGATGACAAACTTTCATATTCTTAGTATATTTTTTCTAATGTTCATTGACAAGAGCATATTTAATGTAGTCGATTGCTTGCTTCATTATGCTGATAGAAGGCTTTGCTTAGAGTATATCATCTATGACCTTAATGTTATGAAGTTTGTCAAATGCTTTTGGGACTGCAATATATAGATTTTTCTACAGTAAACAGGTATTAGAGAGAACGAAGTTATATTTAGTCTAACAACACTGTTCGTGATGTTTCCTGTCTTAGTCTGAGTAGCTGTCTCTTGTTTCCTTA
>LPNX010771943.1:0-140087 GCA_001517045.1 Pseudotsuga menziesii | reverse complement strand
GAGGAAAAAGGAGGAAAACCCTAAAAAGGGCCAAAAACCCTAAACAAGCTGCCCTAAACCACATGGTTTCCAAAAACCATGGGCAAGCACTTCACCACTTAAAAACTATAAATAAGTGGTGAACCCCCCTCATTTCACATCCACAGTCAATAGCATCCTTACTCTGCCAAAACCTCTCGTGAAACCCTAGCTTACCATCAAGCTACTTCCATCATTGAGACCCCTTTTGGCCTATTTTCCACCATCGGAGAAGGAGAAGGACCAGCTCGGAGCTCGGAGCCACCGACATCGGACCAGCGCAACGGACTCCACCCAACCTCCACATTGGAGGTAATACAAATACAAAACATTTTTTATACATCTTCTTGTCATTTTTACTTCCTGTCATTTACTTTTACTGTCTTAGCTTAGCTTTTTATTTTCCAGTTTATTTTTAGATTAATCGAACTGCTACTAAGGATTCCAGATTCCTTAGTAGGTGCTCATCAGCACAAGCTAGGGTGAAAACCCTAGCTACAATATGTTCTTCCCTTCAAATATCTTGGTCAAGGAATCAAACCTCATCTTTGTCTTTAGGGAAGACACTTGTGGTACAAGTTTATCCATGACTGAATCAACCATGATCTTCTTGGCCTTGACCAAGTTCTTCTTGTGAAAGGCTTCTAGCCTCATCTCCCTCTGAAACTGGAACTTCTCTACTCATGTAGGTGTCCAATTCATTTTATTTAGAGAGATCATATAATTCCATGCTTGGAAGTTGTCAACTTCACCAAGCTTATCATCAAGCTGATGTGATATATCACTTTGAAATGAGAACCTCAAATGAAAATAGCAAAGGATTAGATCTTACCGATTTGAGGTGTCCATCTTGGTTCCGGAGCTCGCTAATCTAGGGTTTGTCACAGAAACCCTAATTCTAAAAACTTGGAATATTTCAGATCTGATTGGATAGACATATAGATATATTCAAATGGAGCTGTCCAATGTACTCCTTTTTCTGAAAACAGTGGAGGGAAGCTCCCGGAACAGGAAGCCCTAATTTTCCAATTTCTTCTGCAAAAATGCCTGTTACTATTTCTGTGATATCTCCAAAATTACTACTCCTCTACATCTGCAATTTTGTACTGAGGTAATATAGCATGGCCTTGCACCAACACCATAGGTTTCAGCAGAATTGGTTTCACCATTTGGGATGCATGATCCTTTTCCCAAGGTGACCTGTTATAGGACTGTTCAGAACATCAAATTTGTACGGCATGCCATGTGTCACTGGTTCATCTTTTGAGTCTGATCTTTGGACCACATAAATTAAATTCCGTGCCCATTCTGGAACATCTTCAAGAATTCCATTTGGGCATCTGTAGTCCAATATATTGCAATTATCCTTAGGTGTCCTGTTTAGGGATGAATTCTGGAAGAGGATGGAACCCTAACTTGGAGGGATCATATCTCCCATAATATATTGAATATGAGGTTGATGTTTGGAAACAGTGTGAATCCAGATTTTATATTCGGCCCCTGAAAGTTTCAGCTTCTGAGACTTCTCCAACCTCAGAATATAGCGAATGTACCAAAACTTAGCAGTTTTAGTATGTAGGGTTTTTCCTAGCCTGGGGTCAAACTAGGGTTTGACTTTCCCAGAGTTTCACCCAACCAAATTTATTGATCCAGGTCTCTAAAATTCAGTTTTTATGAGGAGAAAAATCCTATGCTAGTCTCACTCAAAAATTCCTCTTCTATAGAAATCCCTAATTTCTGCATCGAAAACTGAAAATGCTTGGAATCGAATTCTGCTTTGACAGAAAGATGTGCCCTTCAATGGAGAGTCAGCCTAGCATACTTTTGCTGATGGATTGTGGAGAGAGACCCAAAAATTAAGAAGCCCTAGCTTCTGTAGCTGCACAATGTCTTCTTCTCAGGTTAGCTCTGATACCATGTTAGTTTTTCATCATATAAGCTAGCATTATGATCTTAGGATCTTTTCACTGAGAGAATAACAAGCACAACAATAAAACATAAGCACATCACAAGAGACAAGAGACACAAAGAATTTTCCTTGGGAAAACCATAAAGGAGAAAACCCTGCAACTTCCTCTGAGATAGAATCAGCAAAAAATGGTAAAACCGAAAAACATTAAGATGATCTCCCGATAGTAGCAGTCTCTCTCTCTCATATTGAGAGGGCTTCTCCTCTCTCACTCATGCACCCCAATGAGTGAGTGTGAGTGTTTCAAGTGATAAATAGAGAGGCTCTCACTCTCTATTTATATTCTTCCATTCACTTGAAGTGCACTCCAACATGTCAGCCTCACTTAACAATTACTTACTAGAGCCGACATCTCTAGGAGTGTCTAATAACCCTAGTGCCCCACCACTTGTTGGGACTTTGCCTCTTCTGACCAATAGGAGGGTAACACAATGGTGGGGACTATTGCCCTGACTTACAATGACTCACCTAGGGTCGAATTCACTAGGATAGTCTAATAACCCAAGGGCCCCACAACTGTGGGGACTTTAACCCTTGACCAATAAGAGGGTTACCCATAATGACTTGACATGAATTTATCATTATAGAAACTTCCCGGAATAAACATCGGGGTATGACATGACTCAAATACATTACAATACATCCTGGAATAAACATTAGGTTACAATACATAAGAAATATGGATGAATACATTTTGAAGTTACAATTACATCAACATTGACTACTTTCATTCATAACTTTTACTTGCATAAAGACAGATAAAATAACACTTTGGAACCTGGTAACTTGTAGAGGAGACAAACAACCCAAGGAGCCCGTTCCACCCAACCTTTCCTGAAGATAGCTCACTGCTTGTCTTAGGACCCCTGAGCCTGTCCATTGATCCACCAGGTTGAAAGCATTGTGTAATAGGATGGGATTGAATACCCCTGCAACTCTACAGAAGTACTTAGTGGCAGTACTTTTTCACTCTGCAACAAAGGACTCAGCTAACAAGCTGTACTAGCTCTGAAAACAGTCTTAGCAGTCAAACCACTTCTTCCTTTCCCCTCATCAAATATTTTGTGCACATTTCCCAATTTCAGAAATTACACAAGGTAATCATTGAACAGCCTCCTGCTAAATTCGATGGGTAAATATCAGCATGCCTAGGTCTTTTGGTTAGTTTTTCACTTAATGAGCCACCTGCTCTTGTTCCACTTTCTTGGGGAACTTGACCACAAAATTAGGGAATTTACCCCCTGCAATAGCTAGAAGTGGTTGAGGATGTTGCCATGTGTCAATTTGCTCTCACCCCAGTCTATTCCACCTAGTGGGTCAGTGGAAACTCATTTAGCCTCCTTGGGCCATTTGTCTCATATTTTATTTATTAATAATAAAATATTCAACATAATTAATTACAGTCATCCTTGACCCCACATGGTCAATAGTCACAAACTTTAAAATAAAATAAAATATAATGTCTTCATTAACATAAAATGTTATTGAAATTGGGGTACGTTAAATCAACCCATCATCAACCACAAGCAATCGTTCTTAAGAAACACTAACCATGTTAAACATGGTACCACCTTTTACCATATTTACCTATAGTGAAATATGTGAGCCATTTCTAGCAATGCACTGGTCTATTGGACCATGTTCAAACCATTGTTAATCATACTTAGACATTATGAAGATTTCCCAGGTATGTGAAACATCGTTATCTAAGTGGTGACAATTCTCAAACAAAATTAATCATGTTGGACCAATCATTAATCGTAGTCAATCATAATAAGATTGGGAAACCATCGATATTCATGGTGAACCACAATAAATAATTGTCAACCCTAGTCAATCACTGTCATTTTTGATGAACCGCAGACAATGGCATATATATTTATAATGGCATTGCAATGCAATGTAATCATTGACCAACATCATGGTTTACAAAAAAACATGTTTAACAATGCCCAAACTTATCCAACAATAGCTAAAGAGACGTAGCCCTCAACAAAGCATGGAAAGACATTGTCAACTATCACTAGCATTTAAAATTCCAAACAATATTAATATTGTAACATTGCATATGTGTTCGGTCAATATGAAATGCATGCTACACCGTAAAAAAACAAGGTTAATCAACATGATTTCAACATTACTTTACATAGGAAATTTCTAGTAACACTCAATGAACCTCACATGATGTAAGAAGGATTGAGGAATATAGTCCTTTAACACCATCTCAAGGTCGTATAGCGCTTAAAAATTGTTCCAACCTATCATAAACAACAAACAAACATGGAAACCCACAAGGGCCACTAAATATGTGCATAGTGACTTGACACAATTGCTGGTGACTTTCACGAAGAATTTTAGATTCATAGTAAATATCGAACATTGCTTGTTATATACTTTGATTGAATATTGAATTTTTTATTTATTTCTTTTTGTAGTTATAGAAATGATTTTTACTTTTGTAACCTAACCATTTTTCCTTTTTCCCTTCTCAAAATTGCTTCATGAATGGGTGTCTGAAATGCCAACATACATGGATATTTTCCAAAAAAAAAAAAAACTTAACAAATATCTATGTATCCCCTTTATCAAGTAAATTTTCTAAAAGGTCCCATATTTACTTCACTTCTACAACTTTTATTTCATGCTATTTTGCTTAAAAAACCATTTCATATGGATTTCATAACCTAAAAACCAGTTGGTTGAAAGAAGTTAAATTCCCTTCTGCTGAATGTCATTTGCCACTTTAATGTCACTTTAGACAAACTCAGATCCCTCGAAGTTCATAAAATTGCTTCTATTCAAACTCTGCACATTAGAGTGGCTCCTTTCTTCATCTAACACATCACTATCAAGTGCATAAGCATAGATTTATTTTCCTTCTTCCCCTAAAATGGTCCCAATTCTTTCGCTCGTTCGAAGCCCTTGCCATTTTTCCAGTGGCAACAAAAATAATCTTACTTTGTATGGTAATGCGTCAAAGGATTTTTTAGGTTGTTTTCTAGACATGTATAAGCATTTCACCTTTCACCTATTTCAAATATTTGTTTCATTTTCTTTTCCTTGCAAATGGAACATTGTTAGAATAATCAACCCATAGTTAGCTACCTTAGACATTAATTAATCCAATTTTTGTCTTATTTGCCTGGTTTCCATATTCCACCTTATGCAAATTGTCCTCCACACATCCAAAGTGGTCAAAATTGCTAAATTTGAGTCATGGAGCACTTGGGAAACCACTTGGAATCAAATCTGCTTTATTCCTGGCCTTCCTAGCACATGTCTGCTTTGTATGCTTTATTGCCGTCTTTTTCTGAGTTTTAAGGCAATTGGGAAAGTTTGACTAGGTGAAGTTAACTTGTTTTTTGTCCTCCTCATGCTGCACTCTTTTATCCTAAGAAAATCATGTATGAGTTTTCCTTTCATCATCTATTAGCTTGCCTAATTGATTTTGCCAATTCGTGAGCTCCTAGACAGATTTGGAAACTGCTTTATGCACCTATGGGGGATTTTCTTAGATTTAGTAAGCCTGCTTTTGACCAAATTTGAATGGCATCCTTATGCATTCGAATATCTCATATAATTATTTATTGTGGCAGCCTATGACTTCACAGGGTTGGCTATTGTACACTTATTCAATACAGATTAGTGTTCTGCTCCATATTCAGTCTCCTTTGTGTGTAATTGGCAATTTTTGTGAGTGTAATTGTTCTAACACCTGGGTTCAATTTCCACATGGTATGAAATCCTTTGTATATCGATTTCTCTCCTTCCAATTTGTATTGCAGGTTCAACATCATTGACTAGGAGCATTCTGCTGACTGAAGGGGCAATTTCTGAGCTATGGATCAATCTCAGAAGATCATCTTGACTCCATTTAACTTATTTGAATGGAAAGAAGAGATGGAGATACTTTTGAGAGAAAAAGGACTCTATAGAGTGACTAAGGCAACAGAAGCAGAGCCCAATGCAGCTGCAGAGAAAATTAAATGGCACAACAGGAGGGATGAGGCCTATGGTCTCATGTGTCTGAGCATATCCAGAGACCTCCTTTTCCATCTTGATGGATTGACATCACCAAATGAAGTATGGGAGAAGCTTGTTGATATTTTTGGTAAGACAGATGAGATGAGGGGACATCAAAGTGAAAATGAATTGATCTCCCTGAGTCCCAATAGCTTTGAATCCCTGCAACTCTATTTTTTCAAGTTCAAAGCCATTATTTTGCAGCTAAAACAGTGTGGGATCGAAAAGAAGGACGAGCAACTAGTTTTGGCCATACTCTCGAAGCTTGGCCCTAACTATTCAGTGTTTGTCTCAACCTTATATGCCACAAAGTTGACAGCTCGAGCCTGGAAAATGCCTAGCCTTGCAGATTTCATGGAATCTCTCACACAAGAACAAGATAAACTGGTGATGATGGGCACCATCAAACCTTCCAAAGACCAAGCTCTGGTTACTGGAGATTCAAGGGTGGAATCAAAAGGAAATAAGAAATCTAAGAATCCACCTGAGCAAAAGAGGGACAAGAACAAGTCTCTAGAGGAGCCCCAAGGTTCCAAGAAGAACTTCCATAAGAAGAAGAACAAAGGAGAAATGAGCAAGTGCACATACTGCAATAAGGGAAATCATCCTGAAAGGTCCTGCATGAAGAATAAAATTGACATGCTGACCCAAATCCTGGAGAAGAATGGAATCTCCCTTCTTGATAGCTCAAAGAAGAGGGAAGGAGGATCAAATTCACAAGACAGAGAGAGAGTTCATGCATTGGTTACTGGCACATCAAGCTCACCTAGTTTCATCATTGATTCTGTAGCTTCAAGACATATGGTTTCGACCAAGGAAGCATTCACCTCACTTGACATGTCGAAAGGTCCACCAATAGTACTGGGAGATGACTCTCTCACTGAAATGGGAAAAGGGAGGATTGATCTTGACCATGGTAAGTTCAACAATGTATTGTATGTTCCAGGTCCTGCCCAGTGTATTAGATGACCCACATAGGATCTCCAAATAAGGTCATATTCTCCCCTGATGAAGTTGAGATCAGAGAGATCTCAAGTGTCAAAGTCATTGCAAAAGGAGTTGCAAATCATACTTCGAAGGTATACATGTTCTCACACTTCCTACCCTACTCGAACCCCTCTGCTCTTCTGATTCATCCTAATGAGGCAAGCAAGCTTTGGCATGAAATATTTTGCCACCTCAATTACAAGTATCTTTCTGATCTTTGTGAAAAATAAATGGTCATAGGGTTACCAAAGATTAAGTTTTCCAAAGGAGTCTGTCAAGGTTGCATCTTAGGAAAACACCCAGAGCATAAATTTGAGAAAGCTAGTCATGAGAGAACCTTTGCACCTCTTGAGCTGATCCACAGTGATGTTACTGGCCCATTTCATCATATGTCAATGAGTCAGGCCAAATATGCATTGACATTCATAGATGAAGTTTCCAGGTACTGCTGGGTTTACTTCCTGAAACATAAGTCTAAAGTTTTTGGCCTCTTCAAAGTCTTTAAGGCTTTGGTTGAAAACCAGTCTGGGAGGAAACTCAAGGTCCTCAAATCTGACAATGGTGGTGAGTATGTCAAGTATGAGTTCATTCAATAATGTACAGATGCAGGTATTCAGATGCAACATTCTATCTCTTACACACCACAACAAAATGGTGTTACTGAGAGGAAGAACAGATCACTGAAAGAGATGGAAACATGCATGATGGAGGCTAAGACTTTGCCACCAAAGTTTTGGGCCGAAGCTATAAACTGTGCAGCCTATATCTAGAATAGGGTGCCTCATAAATAGCTTGATGGTATGACTCCTTTCAAAGGATGGAGTGGGCACAAGCCAGATGTGGCCCATTTCAGGATTTTTGGCTCAAGGGCTTGGGCTAGAATTCCAACAGAAAAGAGGAAGGCTTTGTAGCCCCAAAGCAAAGAGAGTCTATTTGTTGGGTACTCTAATCATTCAAGAGGGTACAAGCTGATCAATTTGAGCACAAACAAAGCCTTCATTGAAAGGAGTGTTCAGTTCCAAGAAGCTCCCCTAGCAGCAGTGGAAGTTGGAGAATCCTCTTCACCACTAGAACCATTGAATGTAAGTGAAGAGATAGTTGAACTTGCTGATTCTGATATTTATGATAATGATTATTTAATTGCAGATCCTAACAGTCCTACAAGACCAAAATGGGTAGAAAAGACCATTCATGCAGCTGGAGAACTAGTTGGAAATCCTAATGATCCTAAGAGGACTAGATCTCAGTTTGAGAGTGCTCTGTGCATGAAAGATCCTATGTTTGCAGAGAAATGCTATGTGATGGTTGAATCAGACCCACAGACATATGAAGATGCAGCAAATGATCCAATATGGAAAACAGCCATGAAAGAAGAGTTCATCTCACTCCGGAAGAACAACACTTGGGAGCTGGTTGATCTTCCCCCAAGGAGGAAGCTAGTTCAGTGTAAGTGGGTTTACAAAACCAAATTTGCTGCTGATGTTTCACCTTTGAAATACAAGGCCAGATTGGTAGCCAAGGGCTACTCACAAGTACATGGCATAGACTACAATGAGACCTTTGCACTAGTGGCAAATATGGACTCCATCAGGCTAGCCTTAGCCATTGCAGCTTTGAAGCAGTGGGAGGTACACTACTACATTTTGACCAAAAATCCGACAGCCGTCATGTCGGATTTTCAACACTTCCCTGTCACATGTACGACACTTTGATTTTTTTTTAAGCGTCAGAAACTTGTCGTCGGTTATCCGACACCTAAGTAACCGTCGGTTAAGCGACACCTAAGTAACCGTCGGTTAAATTTAAAGCGTCGATTAAGCGACAGAATATCTTCGACGGTAGTGAATTTTTTTTGATAAAATAACCTTCATGCCGTCGGTTAAGCGATAGAAAGGCCGTCGATTAAGCGACGCTATTCAAATTTTTTTTTAAAATAACCTTTATTCCATCGGAAAAGCGACAGGAATAACTGTCGCTTAAGCGACGAAGATAGAGTATACACGTCGAATAAGCGACAGGTATAACCGTCACTTAAACGACGGAAGCGAATTTAAAAAAAAAAAAAAATTCAAATTGGGTATATTTATAACAGGGGTATATATTTAGCAGAGCAAGGTGCTGTCGTGCCTGTAAAGTATGGAAAATGTAATCAGAATTAAGTCATAAAGCATATAAAACAATGAATCAACATAAGACTTTACAGTTGGGAGAAACTATCAGTTAACATATATTACACTTATATTCAGGCACTATATAAACTTTGATTGTTTATGTATACATCTAACAATATTAATGTTCTCAAACACATATTCTAGGAAACCAAAACAAAGTACCCTCAGAAAACTTATAACAAAGGAAGATGCAGTAGTATTTGCATGAGAACAATCCTGCCATTTTCATAAGTCATATAAATGTGTCAATACAACATTGTTTCAGTGGTAGAACTAACCGAATTGGCACCACTACTGTCTCTCAGAATGTTCATCAGCATTTCTACAGTAGATGCACATTTCTTATCTCCTGCAGCAAGGAAAATAATTGCCACACACTGAGCAATTGAATAGAGAGCTTGCTTTGCAAGACCACCCAATTGTGGAGAAGGTTTGGCACTTGAAAGAAGAGCATCCAATAAAGCATCAAAGCTTGTGTTTGTTGACTGCACCAAAGATGCAAAAAAATTTTGCAAAGCCTGCAAGTTCAAACACACAACCATACTTACCAACCGCAAGAAACATGTAATCTGCTATAATGCCCCACATAAAAACGATGATAAAATTATTAGGTACAAAGCTTTCCTGCAGAGCTTGACCCTGCAACAATGAACTCCTGACTAGAACAAGATCTTGTGGAAGAACCCTGTCACGTACTATAGCACCAACATTTCGGTGACGATTTTGATCATCCATCATTGTACAGCAAAGTTCCAATGCTAAAGCAGTCATATGTAGGTCTGCATCATTGGAAACCATTAACGTACCATCAGAACCCAACCAAGTAAATAAAATAGCCATACGACTACATTATGTTATGTATAGAAGCAAGCACTAAATTGTCCATGGGCCCAAACCTGATAAGTGAGGGAAGCTCTGTGATAATAGCCTCAAATGTAGATGAAGTGATTTTATCACCATAAGCAACAACTAAACAATTAAGAGTCCCCAATGAAGCTTGCCTTAATGCACGATTGGCCTGTGTGAAAGTTCAAATGCAATAAGAAATGTTTTAGGAAGTAAAATAAAAAATTAAAGCAAAGTCAAGCCCAATGGCTTGTATTAACTTGTCAGCACGCAAGCCATCCGCTGTAAGACAACCAGAATTTAGGTTAACGATCCTTTAGAGAATTACCCCACATTTTTAAGTTTGCTACTCCATGCTTATGAAGGCTGCATGTGCATAGCCACTGTGTCTCGTTCCTATTAATAGTAAAAGGAAGCTTTAATCTCAAAAAATATTGCAAATATACACTTTGCCACTCTTCAACTTGTAGGGAACTTTTCAATTACCTGAATAGTAATCAAAAGTTCTAATTACCTGAATTGCAAATATACACTCTGCCTTATCCATCGAACTTGAAGAACACCTAGTAAATCAAGTTCTGAAGGTAAATCAAGTAACATCTACATATTCAGGGTGCTTAAATATACAAGAAGTTTGTGCAAGTCTTCCATCCCTATTTCATTTGGAAGTTCTTCTCATGGCTTTTCATTCTTCAAATGCATTTGAAAAAATCAAAATGGCAGAGAATATTTTTTCTACCCTCAGCAATGTAAGTTGTCCTCCAGTGGAACTTAACAGCACACAATTGGTTTGCTGGTCTTTGCTAATTTCAAGACTGATGTTGATTCTTCAGCACATGATTCTCCACTCTACAACCTTCCTATCCTGGTTGATGTTCAATATAAGAAATAAGTTAATACATATTACACAAGGAGGAACTTTTCAGCTTCCCACAGGAACAGGCTATTTAGAATCATGGGTATATCATGTGGTACAAAGTGTTATAAATAATAAAAAAAGGTGAACTAACTGGGCATATCACACTGCAATTTGAAGCATGCAATTTATCAGAGACAAAAAATACTAATAGTCACTAACCTGGTGGTCTAGTCAAAAGAATTCGAGAACAAACAGTGATCAAATTTGACACATATTTGATATACTCTGGGCTCTTGAGAAACACATACATGGCATCCAATAGTGCAGTCTTTGTGTGAAGTAGTAGTAAAACAACCTAAACTTCAATTCTGGGTGCATTTAAACCATCTGGCATTAATAACAATCTTAACAAAAAATGAAGACCCCAAGTGTTGCTGTGTTGACACCTATAGTTAGAACCTGCCTATGTTTTCTTCTGCCAATGGTGTTGTACTTAAGAGACCCATATTTTGTATAAAATGCCACTTTCATTTGCTGTTTGTTTATAATAACATTAAGGAAAAATTATATCAGAAAACTATAAAAGTGTGAAGTCGCAAAATAAATGGATTCACGCCTACAGAAATCGCCACATAGAAGCATATCAAAGTAAAAAGAGCAATAGATTTCTGGAGGATGGGTATCATTCTGTAACCCTTCCGTCTCAATGTCAGACTAGGACGGTAAGGATAAAAAACAATAAATATCAACATCAAGGATCTATGGTTCAATTGTTCAAAATTGTTCTTTGTAACCTCTTTTCTCCATTGCCCCTTCTATAGCAGTCCCAAATGTCAGTTCAAAGGTGTTCTATCTCAAGGGCGTTACTCTTACATGATGCCTCAAAATTCTAGCCCTATTTTTCACTAAAACTCCAAAATGCTCATCCTTCTCTGTTGATCCTCCCTGTTGATTGGGTGTTATACTCTGCTCTGTTTCCAACACCTCAAGCAGGGCATATAACTGTTTCCAGCAACATGATTTCATTTTCTGTTATGTTTTTTAGTTGTAGAGATGAGGATACCATGTGTTTCTGTAGTCTTATGATTTGACAACATTTGTAATTTAGAATGCCAAGGCCTGACACACAGCCATAGTGTATCACTAGAGTAGAAAGGACCTCGTACAGGGCTTTGATTATTTCCTCATCCCGAAATCTCATGTGTCCTATAGTTGTTTAGTGAAAACTTGAAAAGGTGCCTTCCGACACCTTTAGATACTTCCGTGTACGTTCCTTGACCCTTAAGATAGCATAATCTTCCAAAGGAAAATACCTTTCAAGTTTTAACATGATCCAAATTTGTTGGAGTGTATATATGTCTGCCTATAGGTTCATCTGTGGGAAACTTACCCAATATAGCCAACTTATATATGGTATATAGTATATACATTATCTTGTCTTGTAAGAAAGGATAAATACGTACCTATATAATAGTAAGAAACAAAAATACAGAACAGAAAATCATCAGGATTTGGCAGCTTAACATTCCCTAGTCCTAGCGATTTGGCAGCTTGTATGCCTGTTATTGAAAGCTTCAGCACCCTTATGAATGGTCTTTGCAAGAAGGGCAGTTTGGAAGAGGCTAATAATATTTTTAAACTAATGCTAGAGAAAGGTTTAGTTCCTAATGTTCAGATTTACAGTAAGATGATAATTTCAAACTGTGAAAGGGGATGCAATATGGTATAGACACTAGATACAACTTCAAAAAAAAATTTAGATCAATTTTGGTATCATGCTTTTAGTCCAGATATACCAAATGAAGGCTCGTGTAGTTTACCAGCATAAGCAATATTGGATTATCTTAATTATTTTAAGACAGTCCCATAAATAATGCCTACAATTTTCTGTTGCGCTAGATTCAACAATATCTTATCTGTAATAAACACAGTGAAGATTCGAAAGATTACATAAGAAATAACCAAATTAAAGATAAATGTATCATATCCTAAGCTCTAATTTGTGAAGTTGTATTCATTAAATGCATCCATACATAGTTTTTATGAATTGATATTAACCAGAGTCAAAAACTAATAAGACTTAAGTTATGTAACGATACCAGAGAGTGCTTGACAGTCCATAAATACTAGCAGGATTCATTATGAAATTATATACTAGAGCCTCTTGAAATGATATCAGTGTATTTTTATTTCTTATCTGTATTATGGATCTGAAAAGAGAAGATAGCCTGCCATAGTTGAATACATTTACCTTAAACTCATCATCTGACATAGCATAAAGTTTGCTCTCAAACATTTTGAGAAATGCTTCGACTCTCAGATCAAGTTGTGCAGGGTCCTGTGAATTTTGTAGAAACAAAATCAAAATTAAAAAAAGAAAATTCAAGAAATACAGATTGGACATGAGCGTGATATTTGGAGATTTTTCTAGTTACATAAACAGTAGATATAACTCAGGCACCACATCTATTAAGGCCAAATACCTTGACAGTGGATTGAATAATGAATTGTGCTCCTCGAACTCCAGAATCATTACTGTCTCAGAGAGCAAATTGTAAAAGGCTATGCCATTGAATTTTTGAAATAATTTCATAAAGTATAGAGACTGTATACACTGAAGTTAGTACTAGGAGAAGTTAGTATACATTGAAGTTAGTATGTGTGCCAGATGGTAATATTTTGCCGGAAACTCAAAGAGTCAAACCATTTACTGTGGCCATTTTTTTTAATATTATTGATACGGGAAGTTTCTACTCTATGAATTCACTGTTAACATTGGCATTATTGATCCAACTGGGTTTTTATTTTATCCAAGAAATTCCCGGAACTTGTTGGATTGGTTCAACATCAATGAGTCCTCAATGTTGCCCAAATAAAACTTAGGCAAAATGACTTTACTAGGATCCGTTCTCAGGCATTCCACCATATCAGTTGCACTTGTAAGTAGATGCTCTTTAATAGATAAGTTAACCTCCTTGCTTGAGTTCATTTCTTTTACCAGGCTTTCCATGTTCTTCAACAAAAATAGATCACTATACATACATCTCTCTTCTATAGAGGGAATTAAATTATTGAACAGGATTCTACATTTATCATGTATACCCTCAAATAGCCTGTCAAACTTTATGGTCATTATGACCTCAAGCAAACTATTGATTTTGGCTCAAGAGATTTTGAAAGTAAAACATATATGCATGGTTGTAGAAAGGCATCAAATATTAGTGGAGCTCAAAAATCCATTACGAGGCACACTACTCATTTCATATGCAGTCAAATTAATTTATTTCTAGCAAAGGCCTCTCTCTTACCACATGCACATCATCATATTCTCACATGATTAGAAGAAAAGAAAAGATTAAAGTTTGTTTACCTGGATTCCTAGCCAAACCAAGCAATAGTGCAGACCAATAAGGTTCACAAGAACACTACGCTTAGGTGTGAGTAGATACAATTGGACATCTTTGAATCCCATTTCAGTATTTTTTAAAAGTTCCATAGCTCTCTGGTAATCTCCTACTTCAAGAGACTCGTAGCGGGCACTCTGTTTTACAAGTTCTACTACAGAAACTGCTCTTTCAGCCATCTATGTCTGCCATTTGATATAGAATGCCCGCCATCCCTGCCTTGTCACCAAAAGAATGGGTACAAGCAACAGATCAGAATAAAAAATTACTGACAAAGATATTGAAACAAAAGCTTAAAATAATGTTTGAAAGATGTTAAATATATTGACAACATATGCTCACAAGTCACAACTCCCTCATGTTCTGTTGCTAATCTCTTAAAATTGAAAGTGCATTTAAAACATTTAAAACACACAACTAGAACAATGCTGCTAATCATCCTATGCTGCCTATACTCATTCAAAGGGAAGCATCCTCATTCATGTTGATTCAGAAGGAAAATGTCAAATGGAAAGAGAGCAGAGAGAACCATTATTCCCTCGATTCTTAGTTGACATAGGTGTTTAACCATGAAACCTGTATCCTAACGGGCACAATTATGAAGACAAAGCATAAGAATAAAGATGCGAGAGGTTTTTTGAGCAAATAGTGAACAGCTTTAGACCAAGACAGGGACTCAGTTGGAAAGTGGAATTAGAAGGAGCAAGACTGTAATGCAGTTCATCTCCCAAAACAGAGACTTCAGAAGTGTGGCCCAACCTAAGCACAGGTGAATGGAAAAGGAAAATATCACATCAAAAGTAGCTTGCAAAATTTGGATCCTTGACAGATTTCAAATTTATATAAAGTTACAAACAAAATGAAATCAAGTCCCAAAAGCATCTCAATCTCTTAGGCATTTACAAAGAAGCATGTCACCAAATTAATGAAGAACATGTCAGTGCTCTTTTTCTCCTTATCTCCATACTTTTGGGGTTCTCTTTAACCAGACCAGCTATCATATCCTTACTGCTGCTTTAAAAACTGAACTTGGGCTTTGGTTTGTTGGAGAGAAGATTTAAAAATAGGAACAGGCTATTTAGAATCATGGGTATATTATGTGGTACAAAGTGTTATAAATGTGAATGAGGGAGTCACAGAAGAGCATGGAATGGCTGATCTCTTTCAGCAATTGATTGACGTTAGTGGGGTTCATAACTGGGGTATTGTAGAACACAAAGTTCTTCAAGATCTGGGTTTAAATTGGTCTGATCTCTATTCTGTTGTTTTTCGCATTTTGCAAGTGTGGCAGAATAGGGAAGCTTCCCAAGTGGATGAGCTTATACTTGAAAGATATTGTTTATACTTGGCTGGATCACTCTATCAGATATTGATGTTAAGGAAGCTGGTGCTTTGCCATGGAGTTTTGAATTGGGCAGAGACAAGTTGCTTGAAATTGAATACTTCATAAGTTTTAGCAGAATTCTGCGCCATAATGTTCATTTTGGCCATACAGGGGAGCTATCACAGCTTTCTTTTGCATTTCTCCAAATACAAATGCCTGTGTTTAATTTACCTGGGAGTATTTTTTACCTGGGAGGTTTCTTTTCTCCAGATACAAATGCCCATGTTTAATTTATGGCGTGGATTCTTTTGCATTGCCTGTTTACTATCGGTGGTTGGGACTGATTGCTCATATGGTTCGCTGTAGCAGTTTAATTGGCACAGGTATTTGTCACAGTATTTTTCAAGAAACACACCATTCTACTTTCTGCTATTCTTTTTTATCACTTTGAACGATATAAAGTTTCATCACATTCAAGGCAGTATTATATAGATAAGATAAGATACTTTTATTAATGACCAACAAATGACCATAAATAGGTCAATGAGACTGCTAGGTACACACATGTGAGATACAAAGTGGGAGTGCAATAGCTGCTTGTAGAAAAGCATAAATTAGCCTATGATAGAAAAGACCTAAAGTCTACAACCTCTGAGGATGGTTTGGGGAAATGAATCAATAGTGCAGGTATCTGCAAGTTTTGCAGAGAACCAAAGAAAAACACCAACACTATCAGGGGGAATGGCTCACCTAGGGGGTGATCAACCTTCCGTAACAGAAACTCTCCTACCATAACATGGTGCACTGGATAATCCAATCAACTTCATTGCATGATGTTTGACCCTCGAACTAATACAGACCATAGGAATGTAGGGGATTATTTCATTGATGAAATCCATGGATAAGTGATATACTAAATATTCTGAGCCATAGGATTGAGGGCTGATCAGACGGCTGCAATTGCATATTGATATTTTTCCCGATGGCCTTTGGTTTAAAACAAAAACGCCATGATGTAATGTAGGCCGTTTGTGGCAAAGTAATGGATGGCTCATATTTTGTTGGGATTCAACACATGCTGGATCCCCGTGATGAAATGCAGATCGCTAGATGGACTGGCTGCTGATCTGACGGCTAGTAGATTCAGCGATGGTGCAGCCATGGCGGATGATGACCGAAGCTCCGACATAAAGTACTAAACATGTCCAGTTAATGCGAAATTAGGATACTGAGCAAACACATTCTACTAGTTAGCTCACGTATCTCAATATTAACCTCAACAAGAGCTCCCTTATCAGTATTTGTTTTGAAGGGCTAGGTGAACAAATGAGGAAATAAACAGGACGTTGGTTGGGACATGTGGATTTTTAGAGTTATCTCACACAGCTCAAAAATCAGTTTGACTTGTGTTTAAGGTAAGAAATGCACCAAATTTCCACCAAGTGAATATGGATACGTAGTGAAACGGGGTCACACATGCTCAGCATCACCAAAGTGAGACTTGCATGCTTCCAGCGTAAAGTGAATCAAACAAGTATGAGCAGTCTAGAAACCACAATATAGAGATCTAAACATGCACACAAACTGAATTAACAGTTCATTCACTCAACACTTTTATAGTAAGTAGTCAATATTCAAAGCAGAAAAATGCCAATTAATTATAAGAGAATAAATGCAAATCAATTCAATAAGTTTGAACATCATCCAACGGTTATGATGTCAAAACAAATTGACCATCCAATTTAGATCAACATAAAGGTAAATCTAAATTATTATTTAATATTAACAGTCCTAGAGTACATTCTGAGAAGGTACAAATGCAGAGCCCCTGAGAGGTAAACCCATATGTCCAGGCCGCCCCAACCCCACAATTATATTGTGTCCTCTCTTTCAGTTCAAAATTGAAAATAATGAGAGGCTACTAGCCTGTCAGTTTCTACAGATGACCATCCAACTACCTAACTACTTAGCTAAATAATAAATTACTTTAAGGTTGAAAGTTGAAAGTTGAAACTGTACAAATTTGAACCTAAACTACAAAATCAAGAAACCTTAAAAGGCCATATTGATTGTGAGTTGGGTTAAGAAGTCTTGGCTCCTAACATAGGCTGGCCAGAATTTGAATAAAGGTACCTCTGTCTAGAGCTGAAAGCAGTACCATTAAAACACATGCAAAGTTATATAAACATTCTGTCCCCATAAGTACAATCATGTTCAGTGCTTGCTGATGATTACCCTAATAGGTATAATATAAGCATGAGGAAGTACAATTGTATCAGCAATAAGGTAAGCATAGCTATGCCATTGTGTCAACATTTTTATTTTCCAAACTTCTTTCAACAATGTGTAAGATTTTGAAAGGCAGCTCACTATCTAATTCCTATAGAATTGACATTATAAATTCTGCAGATATATGGATGTGCGAACCATACGAGGACTGCTGAGGAGAGTTTAGTCTTTTTCTCCTTTCCACTAAAGCTGCAAAATAACTCTGTTCACTTATTAATGGATACACTCATTATTTTAAAAATGTATAGATTTCTGCTAAGTATAAAAACACTTATTTCAAGCTACTGACAACTTGCATGGTTCCCCTACACATGGAAATCTATAATCATCAAACAAATAGTTTTGTCAGAAAGTAAACTCTCCCTCTAAATATATTCTTAGAAACATAGAAACTTTTCCTGGGCAGTATAAAGCACAAAAATAAAGAAACCCTGCAAACTGCTTTCAGACCTTTGCAGCGCAACAATATAGAAATAAAGAAAACCAAGCAAACCGCATGCAGACTGGAAAAAAAGATCACTACAGCCCTCTGGAGTCCACCACGAGTCTTATGTTAAACTGCAACATAATATGGAATATAGGAAGAAAAGTAATTTCTCATAAATTGTCTCCGTAGTAACGCTTTGAACCCCATAAACATAAATAGTGAATGAGCATCAAGGGCCGACTTCAAAGCTACGTCTAGGTTTGAAAGAAATATTTTTTCTATGATTAATAAATTGAATGGAAACCAAAGCAGCACATAAGTAACATTCTTCAAACCTGCTGTATTAACCTTCAAATAGATGTTACTGAAAGATGCTGAACGACAAAACCAGGCACTGAACTCTATTCAAAACAACAATGTGCTTCAATACCATCTCACCAGAATAATTCCATTGTGGAGCAGATCTGCATGCAGCTCTTCAAAACCACAGAGAACAAATGCCCATAGAAGACACCTTTGATTTTGCAGAAGATGAGTAAAATGCCCAAAGAACACTTTTACACCTTAAGAATGGGCTTCTGAAGCCCTACTCAACAACTATGCGCTCCCCAAATTCCACCCCGATTGTCAAGTCATGCACTGGCTGGAACCTCTTGTCTGTGAATTGCAGCAATAGGCATGACTTCCCCACTCCTGCCAAACACCAAAACATTTATCGTTTCATTCATTCTAGTGAAAGTGCAATTCAATTTTCCATGGATACACATAGAATAGAATGAATGTATACAGATCAAGATGCCTACCAGTGTCTCCTATGACAGTGTACTTGAAAAGGTATGCGTAAGACATTCTATCCTGGAAATTGCAATTCGCTCGAAATCCAGTACTGTGCTTAATTTGAGCAAACTGTGCATACAATATCAATATGTGTGGGGAAAGCTATGGATCTATACGACCCCTGGCTCTGCAGTGAGTTGAGCTGTGCGATCTGTGTTTCCATTAGGTAGGCCAAACAGACAACCTTCTCATGGTATCCTCACTCGTTCATGCAAGGCGAAGCAATTTGGAGGTAGGACCTGGACTTTCCCTCCCCGGTGTGGGCAAATAATGCTAAAAGGTGAATCCTTTGGCGCCCTATGTGACTTTTGGGCGCTTTTCTTTGTTTGTTTGAATGACTTTTTTTTTTACTAACACGCCATTGGTTAAGAGACGGTTATGAGACGGTTATGAGACTAGTCATTGCTTAACTGACGCTTGTGGCCATATTTATAAAAAAAAAGAATCTTTGTGATTTTTTGTAAGTTTAAAAAGAGAAATCCACGCGTCGTCGGAAAAAACCGTCGGATTTTGGATCGAAATGTAGTAGTGGTACATCACATGGATGTGAAGTGTGCTTTCTTGAATGGAGATCTCACTGAAGATATTTACATGCAGCAGCCTCAAGGATTTTCTACTAATCCATCTCTTGTGTGCAGGCTAAAGAAGTCATTGTATGGGCTTAAGCAAGCCCCCTAGGGCTTGGTATGCCAAGATTGATAGCTTTCTGCTATCACTAAATTTTGTTCGATGCAAGTCAGATCCAAATGTATATTTGAAGCTGATTCATGGTTCATTAATGATTATTGTTTTGTATGTTGATGACCTTCTCATTACAGGAAGCTCAAAGGATGAAATTGCCTCCTTGAAGGATGAAATGAACCATGCATTCTCAATGACTAATTTGGGCTTATTGAGCCAATTCTTGGGGCTCGAGATTGCTCAAACAAAACAAGGAATCAAAGTACATCAATCCAAGTATGCCTTGGATTTGCTGAACAAATTCAACATGAAGGATTGCAAGCCAAGCAAGACTCCCTTCCTTTCAGGAGTTAAGCTTGAAGAAGCTGATTCTTCACCTATGGTAAACAATACACTGTATAGGAAATTGATTGGATGTTTGCTGTATCTTACACATACTCGAACCGATATTTCTTATGTAGTAAGTGTGGCTTTAAGATACATGGATCAAACTCATGAGATCCATTGGAGAGAATCCAAAAGGATCCTTAACTTTGTTCAGGGAACAAGGACTCATGGGATCTTCTACAAAGCTAAATATGATCTTGATTTGATTGGGTTTACTGATAGTGATTGGGCAGGTGACAACACAGATCGAAAGTCAACATCAGGATATGTGTTCATGCTTGCTGAAGGACCAATCAACTGGTCAAGCAAGAAATAGAGTGCCATTGCACTCTCATCTACAGAAGCAGAGTACAGAGGAGTTGTAAATGCAGCAACTCAATGTTTATGGTTGCAGGGGTTGCTTGGTGATTGTGGCTTCGAATCAGAATACTCAACTACTATCTATTGTGATAATTAGAGTACCATTCGAATCTACAATGATCCAGTTCAGAGACAAAGAACCAAACACATTGAGATCCATATGCACTACATCAGACAGCTTGTGCATGATGGCACCATTCACCTACTCTTCTGTTCATCTTCAGAACAAGTAGCAGATATCTTCACCAAAGTTTTTTGTGAGAAGACATTCAGAAATCTCAAATCACTACTGGGGATTTCTGATCATGCTCTGAAGCATGAGTGATGACAATATTTTCAAATTTTGTTTTACTGTCCATGTTTAAGGGAGGATTTTTCCCACTAGGTTTTTGCCTCTTTCCTTGGTTAAATGGACATGCAGTATGTAAAGGGTGACTAAGCCTTGTTGCTAGGCCCTATAATTTTCTGATATTTTACTCATAAGTCAAGCTTAAGGGGGGGTGTTAGAATAATCAACCCATAGTTAGCTACCTTAGATATTAATTAATCCAATTTTTGTCTTATTTGCCTAGTTTCCATATTCCACCTTATGCAAGTTGTCCTCCACACATCCAAAGTGGTCAAACTTTCTAAATTTGAGTCATGGAGTGCTTGGGAAACCACTTGCAATCAAATATGCTTTATTCCTAGCCTTCCTAGCGCATGTCTACTTTTTCTGCTTTATTGCGTGCTTTTTCTGAGTTTTAAGTCAATTGGGAAAGTTTGACTAGGTGAAGTTAACTTGTTTTTTGTCCTCATCATCCTCCACTCTTTTCCCCTAAGAAAAGAATGTATGAGTTGTCCTTTCATCATCTATGAGATTTCCTAATTGATTTTTCCAATTCGTGAGCTCCTAGACATATTTGGAAACTACTTTATGCACCTATGGGGGATTTGCTTAGATTTAGTAAGCCTGATTTTGACCAAATTTGAATGGAATCCTTATGCATTCGAATCTGTCATGTAATTATTTATTGTGCTAGCCTATGAATTCACATGGTTGGATATTGTACACTTATTCAATACAGATTAGTGTTCTGCTCCATATTCAGTCTCCTTTGTGTGTAATTTGCATGTGTAATTGGCAATTTTTGTGAGTGTAATTGTTCTAACACCTGGGTTCAATTTCCACATGGTATGAAATCCTTTGTATATTGATTTCTCTCCTTCCAATTTGTATTGCATGTTCAACATCATTGACTAGGAGCATTCTGCTGACTGAAGGGACAATTTCTGAGCTATGGATCAATCTCAGAAGATCATCTTGACTCCATTTAACTTCTTTGAATGGAAAGAAGAGATGGAGATACTGTTGAGAGAAAAATGCCTCTATAGAGTGACTAAGGCAATAGAAGCAGAGCCCAATGCAGCTGCAGAGAAAATTAAATGGCACAATAGGAGGGATGAGGCCTATGGTCTCCTGTGTCTGAGCATATCCAAAGACCTCCTTTTCCATCTTGATGGATTTACATCACCAAATGAAGTATGGGAGAAGATTGTTGAGATTTTTGGTAAGACATATGAGATGAGGGGACATCAAAGTGAAAATGAATTTATCTCCCTGAGTCCCAATAGCTTTGAATCCCTGCAACTCTATTTTTCCAAGTTCAAAGCCCTTATTTTGCAGCTAAAACAGTGTGGGATCGAAAAGAAGGATGAGCAACTGGTTTTGACCATACTCTCGAAGCTTGGCCCTGACTATTCAGTGTTTGTCTCGACCTTCTATGCCACAAAGTTGATAGCTCGAGCCTGGAAAATGCCTAGCCTTGCAGATTTCATGGAATCTCTCACACAAGAACAAGATAAACTGGTGATGATGGGCACCATCAAACCTTCCAAATACCAAGCTCTGGTTACTGTAGATTCAAGGGTGGATTCAAAAGGAAAGAAGAAAGCTAAGAAGCCACCTGAGCAAAAGAGAGACAAGAACAAGTCTCTATAGGATCCCCAAGGTTCCAAGAAGAACTCCAGAAGAAGAAGAACAAAGGAGAAATGAGCAAGTGCGCATACTGCAGTAAGGGAAATCATCCTGAAAGCTCCTGCATGAAGAAGAAAATTGACATGCTGACCCAAATCCTGGAGAAGAATGGAATCTCCCTTCCTGATAGCTCAAAGAAGAGGGAAGGAGGATCAAATTCACAAGACAGAGAGAGAGTTCATGCATTGGTTGCTGGCACATCAAGCTCACCTAGTTTCATCATTGATTCTAGAGTTTCAAGACATATGGTTTCGACCAAGGAAGCATTCACCTCACTTGACACGTCGAAAGGTCCACCAATAGTACTGGGAGATGACTCTCTCACTGAACGTTTGGGCAAAGGGAGGATTGATCTTGACCATGGTAAGTTCAACAATGTATTGTATGTTTCAGGTCTTGCCTCTAACCTCTTATCAATGTATCAGATGACCCACATAGGATCTCCAAAGAAGGTCATATTCTCCCCTGATGAATTTGAGATCAGAGAGATCTCAAGTGGTAAAGTCATTGCACAAGGAGTTGCAAATCATACTTCGAAGGTATACATGTTCTCACACTTCCTACCCTACTCAAACCCCTCTGCTCTTCTGATTCATGCTAATGAGGCAAGAAAGCTTTAACATGAAATATTTGGCCACCTCAATTACAAGTATGTTTCTGATCTTAGTGAAAAATAAATGATCATAGGGTTACCAAAGATTAAGTTTTCCAAAGGAGTCTGTCAAGGTTGCATCTTAGGAAAACACCCAGAGCATAAATTTGAGAAAGCTAGTCATGAGAGAACCTCTGCACCTCTTGAGTTGATCCACAGTGATGTTGCTGGCCCATTTCCTCATATGTCAATTAGTCAGGACAAATATGCATTGACATTCATAGATGACTTTTCCAGGTACTGTTGGGTTTACTTCCTGAAACATAAATCTAAAGTTTTTGGCCTCTTCAAAGTCTTTAAGGCTTTGGTTGAAAACCAGTATGGCCCGGAAACTCAAGGTCCTCAGATATGACAATGGTGGTGAGTATTTCAAGTCTGATTTCATTCAATATTGTGCAGATGCAGGTATTCAGATGCAACATCCTATCCCTTACACACCACAGCAAAATGGTGTTGCTGAGAGGAAGAACAGATCACTGAAAGAGATGGCAACATGCATGATGGAGGCTAAGACTTTGCCCCCAAAGTTTTGGGCCGAAGCTATAAACTGTGCAGCCTATATCTAGAATAGGGTGCCTCATAAATATCTTGATTGTATGACTCCTTTCGAAGCATGGAGTGGGCACAAGCCATATGTGGCCCATTTCAGGATTTTTGGCTCAAGGGCTTGGGCTAGAATTCCAACAGAAAAGAGGAAGGCTTTGCAGCCCCAAAGCAAAGAGTGTCTATTTGTTGGGTACTCTGAAGATTCAAAAGGGTACAAGCTGATAAATTTGAGCACAAACAAATCCTTCATTGAAAGGAGTGTTCAGTTCCAAGAAGCTCCCCTAGCAGCAGTGGAAGTTGGAGAATCATCTTCACCACTAGAACCATTGAATGTAAGTGAAGAGATAGTTGAAATTGCTGATTCTCATATTTATGATAATGATTATTTAATTACATATCCTAACATTCCTACAATACCAAAATGGGAAGCAAAGACCATTCATGCAGCTGGAGAACTAGTTGGAAATCCTAATGATCCTAGGAGGACTAGATCTCAGTTTGAGAGTGCTATGTGCATGAAAGATCCTCTGTTTGCATAGAAATGCTATATGATGGTTGAATCATACCCACATACATATGAAGATGCAGAAAATGAACCAATATGGAAAACATGCATGAAAGAAGAGTTCAACTCACTCCAGAAGAACAACACTTGGTAGCTGGTTGATCTTCCCCCAGGGAGGAAGCTAGTTCAATGTAAGTGGGTTTACAAAACCAAATTTGCTGTTGATGGTTCACCTTTGAAATACAAGGCCAAATTGGTATCCAAGGGCTACTCACAATTACATGGCATATACTACAATGAGACCTTTGCACTAGTAGCAAAGATGGACTCCATTAGGCTAGCCTTAGCCATTGCAGCTTTGAAGCAGTGGGAGGTACATCACATGGATGTGAAGTGTGCTTTCCTGAATCAAGATCTCACTGAAGAGATTTACATGCAGCAGCCTCAAGGATTTTATACTAATCCATCTCTTATGTGCAGGTTAAAGAAGTCATTGTATGGGCTTAAGCAAGCCCCTAGGGCTTGGTATGCCAAGATTGATAGCTTTCTGCTATCACTAAATTTTGTTCGATGCAAGTCAGATCCAAATGTATATTTGAAGCTGATTCATGGTTCATTAATGATTATTGTTTTGTATGTTGATGACCTTCTCATTACAGGAAGCTCAAGGGATGAAATTTCCTCCTTGAAGGATGCAATGAACCATGCATTCTCAATGACTGATTTGGGCTTATTGAGCCAATTCTTGGGGCTCGAGATTGCTTTCTAGACATGTATAAGCATTTCACCTTTCACCTATTTCAAATATTTGTTTCATTTTCTTTTCCTTGCAAATGGAACATTGTTAGAATAATCAACCCATAGTTAGCTACCTTAGACATTAATTAATCCAATTTTTGTCTTATTTGCCTAGTTTCCATATTCCACCTTATGCAAATTGTCCTCCACACATCCAAAGTGGTCAAAATTGATAATTTTGAGTCATGGAGCACTTGGGAAACCACTTGGAATCAAATCTGCTTTATTCCTGGCCTTCCTAGCGCATGTCTGCTTTTTCTGCTTTATTGCCTGCTTTTTCTGAGTTTTAAGGCAATTGGGAAAGTTTGACTAGGTGAAGTTAACTTGTTTTTTGTCCTCCTCATGCTGCACTCTTTTCTCCTAAGAAAATCATGTATGAGTTGTCCTTTCATCATCTATTAGCTTGCCTAATTGATTTTGCCAATTCGTGAGCTCCTAGACAGATTTGGAAACTGCTTTATGCACCTATGGGGGATTTTCTTAGATTTAGTAAGCCTGCTTTTGACCAAATTTGAATGGAATCCTTATGCATTCGAATCTCTCATATAATTATTTATTGTAGCAGCCTATGACTTCACAGGGTTGGCTATTGTACACTTATTCAATACATATTAGTGTTCTGCTCCATATTCAGTCTCCTTTGTGTGTAATTTGCATGTGTAATTGGCAATTTTTGTGAGTGTAATTGTTCTAACACCTGGGTTCAATTTCCACAAACATAAAATTTAAGCACATTCCATTGAATTGTTTCACAAAAAAATTGTTATATCCTCTCTTGTTTTCAATCCCACTTGTTGAGAAACATTTTCTAGCAACAAAATATTCTTCCCCATCTTTCGGATTACCAAAATCCATCTTTAAAAACCTTTCCTCTTTGGGGGGAGGGGGGCAAGGGAAGGAGGTCAATTCCTCATTAGCCTATCCTCTCCATGGGCCCTTGCATTATCCTACGACATGGAGGCAATCAACGTTGTCTCAAGTCACATTGACAAAGAAAATGCTATTGCAAATAAGGATGAACCTCTTCATGGAATTGATCTTTCCTTGTCAAAAAATCATTTATTTTGTTTGAAATATTCATTTTTCGGAATGGAGATTGCCTCTCCAATTCTCTTTTTGTGCTATTTCATTTTTGTTACACATCCCTTGTAACACCCCTGTTTGACCCCGTTTACATTAAATGTATATGATGTATATATTGTAATTAATTGTGGTGTGGAGATAAAGGCAAAATCCCCATTATTGATTTATCGTTGCATGTTCCGGCGATTAAAATCGTTGGCGAAGGTATATTTCATTCTAGCCAGCACAATATAATTTTAACATCATGTAAATATGCAATTTAATTAAAAACCCCAACCAGCTATGTCCATGCAACAAATAATGAGATGCGGGCATGATTTTCCTAAGGATAAGGAGGGGGAATTATTTAACCTTTGTGTTGGGCCCAGAAATGACCACTTTTTGACCACCTTTACCTACCTCTTTTTGCCTCATCTTACTCCATTATGTACACTAAAAAAATGTTTTTCCTTCATTTGGTCCCTCAATTCATACATGTATGGTTAATCATTGTCTTATCTTATTAATGCTTAGGATTGTTGTAATCAGGTCTCTATATCTTGAATTATGCTAATATATGGTGGCTTTATAAAGATAATTCGAGATGTAAAGGATACAGGTGTAGCAGGCTGAACATGCCAAGAGAGGGATGAACATTCATTGCTGAGATAATCGCCATCCATTCCATCGTTGCCCAAATAATGCGGTCAAAGGATACTATTCCACGCAAGCTATACAAAGGTAGTTGCAACAGGCTGCAACAGAGTTGGATGCAACAGTGCACAACTGCTCACGAATTGCTGCAATCAATAGAGTATCTTCTCAATTGACCATGATTGTCAATTCTAGATTGAGTAACAGCCTTCCTATATTTTCTACTTCTATCTTGCCACAGCTGTAACAACTTATCGTAATTGGGGAAGCCTGAAGATCAGAGATATTCATGGATGCCCGATATTAGTGGGAAGAAGTTATGATTGTAATTGTATAAATACTGGGAACTATTTCAAGCCAGGGGTTGGAAATTAATTGAATATATTGTATAAGTTGTGACAGGGGTTGTGTGTTCATCTTGCCATTTTAATATAAGGAGTTTGATTCTTCAGATCTCCGCATTCTAACGTGTGCTACTTCTAGCATCTCTGTGTGAAGGTTGGACCCGCCTTCCCAAAGGGATTGCTGACTTAAATAGGTATTTTATTTATTCTATTGTGTGGTTTGAATCTTATGATAAATTCATTTATTTTACAGTAAGCTGCAACATTCATCGATTTATCATGTGTTCCTTTGAATGATCAGTAATTGCATCCCCTTTAAATTGCAGTGGTGTGGTGTGACAGTCGACTATGTAGTTTAACTTTCTTTTATGCAACTATGTGATAGCTATGACAGCCTTGTTCATCCCTAGTTCTTTCAATTGTTGTTTTCTTTATATCTTTGCAGTTCATCCCTTTACATTTATAATTGTAGAACTTAATTCCTGCACTTTGAATTCCTAGATTAAGTTGAATTAAGATATTTGAGATGGATCTTTAGATGGCTTGGTAATTGAGGATTTAATTTTCTGCAAAAGTAATCTAGATGTCTATTTCTTGAATCTTTTAATTCTTGATTAAGGATTGTAACAAGGTATTTGTGATTGCATTCTTAAGAAGGTAAGCTACATTAAGTAGATCATGGGATGAGTTGGGTTAAACAAGAAAGTAGGGTAATTCATTTACAGCATCGGCTACTTAGTGTTTAAAGCATTATCCTTGAGATAAGAGACTTCCCTAGGTTGACAATTTATATTGAACACTCTGTATGTTGGCTTTAATTAACTTGCATATAGGGTGCCAAACATTTTGGCGTTGTTTTTATTAGACACCGTAATAGTTGTATCCAATAATTATATTTATTCATTTTTCTTCATTTTCTAAGTTTGCGTGTTTTGGGTTGCATGAATACGAGAAGGGTACAACGTGAAATTCCTATAAATCCCACAACCCCACAGAACACTAACATTACAGGTGGTCGAGGCCGTGGGTTAAATCCAAAATTGAGAAGAAGAACATTCATTGATGATCTGGTTGATAGGAGCAATTATTCTACTAGGCCTCACCATCAGGAAACACCTATTAGAAGAAGCCCAGTTACCCCTGGAGTGGCAGCATCAGTTTCCATAGTGGAGAACACAGGAGGAGCTGCAACACCCTTGGTCTTCGAAGGAAGACAGAGTTAGTATTGTAGGATTAGCTGACCGAGATTTGATATATCACATTAACGGGAACGTTGTGACAGAAGAGGAGTGGACACAGTTCCATCAAAACTTTAACGATCAGTGGAAGCACGAAGAGGATAAAGCAGAAGAATACATGAGCAACAGACATGATCTAGAAGATCTCAAAGAAGCAATGGGTGAAAATCAACATCATGAGGGTAACTCCTCTCCTGAAGGGACGGTTGCTACACTCCAGTTCCCAATTCAACAGCCAGAGGGGATAACCCCCATGAAAAATATATCGCCATCAGTGTTGCCTCGTTTTTATGGAAAAGCGCCAGAGGATCCGAATGAAATTCTTTCTGAATTTGACATCCTCTGTCACCTATATGACTACACCACCAATTCATAGAAGCTGAAACTTTTTCCTGCCACTCTGAAGGAAAATGCATTACGTTGGTTCATGAGCCTGGGTGGGGGAACTGTCACTACCTGGGACTGGATGAAATAGGTGTTCCAGGAGAAATATCAAGAGTATTGCAATACCAAGGATAAGAGAGAAGAACTGTTTAAAATGGTACAAAGGGATGATTAAAGTCTAGAAGATTTTGTTGAAAATATTTTATATAATGTGCAGAGAGCTGGACAGACTAATATGGGGTTAGATGTGCTCAAAAAACCCTACTTCATGGGATTAGGGATGACTGCCTAGACATGTTGAACTTGTTAGGAAAGGGGGATATGTCAAAGGAGTCCTTTGAAAATACCATTGACTATGCAAAAGGTATTCCAGGGGATCTTCCAGGAACAACAAACGAGACAAGCATAACAAATTAGAACGTGATGTCTTCGACAGAACACAAAAATCATCTAATGGAGGAGCCACCTGGGAAGAAATAGGCAATCTCCTCAAAAATTTCAATACAAAAATGATGAGCTCCATCTCCTCGGAAATAGACGTCCTAAGGGAAAAGTAGAAACAAGCATTAGAGGATCTCACACTTGGTATATTCTTACCTAAATGTAGGAAGAACCACCCTCTGAAGGAGTGCCCACTCGACAAGGTAGAAGTGTGTCAGTTGTGTGAGATGAACCATGACACAAAAGAATGCCCTTCACTACCTCAGGTGAAGGAAGTTCTGCAGGCATCAACTCCAGATGTGGAACCACCCTACTTTATTGCATAGAAAAATCCTTGGCAGCCTCGAAATCAAGGTATGGCTCCAAACTTGTTTCCATTTTCGAATAACATGAATAATTGGAATAATATGCAGCACATGAATACACAATTTCCTTAATCTTATTCTAACCATCAATGGTATCCCTCTCAACCTCCGATGCAAAATTTTAACTCCTAGAACCCTTGGAAACAGCCACCAAACCAACAAAATTATTGGTCTCCTGGATGGAGGAACTTTCATCCAGGGAACTACTTTTCCCATAACCAACCTCCTCAATAGCTTCCACATCAAATGTTTCCTCATCAACCGTTCCCTCCTCAACAATACCCTCAGCCTTATCAGCAGTCACAGCTGCAACTCCAGAATAATGTTGTCCCCAATATGTCAATACGACCACAGCTGCCTGTTCAACCTAACCCCAACCCAAATAATAAAGCAGTCTATCAGTTTGAGACTGTCAACATGCCTGCTTACTCCATTACTCCAGTTCCCTACAACGACATCCGCTTACGATTAGGGAGGGTAGTGGAGCCTTTGTTCATTGAGGATGTTCCATCCTCTGTGCCTGAAGAAAGGATGAACCATTCATATTTATCCAATACAGCGACCCCCATTATTGAGGATGCTGAACATCCTACCAATATGCCGGCTGAAACACAAGAAGGAACATTTACCGACACACAACCTACACAATTGATTAGGAAACCACCATACCCTGAAAGATTAATATTACCAAAGGCAGTGGGACAACCTCAATTTAGCCTCTTAGGAGAGTTAAAAAATATCTACGTCAAAATTCCACTCCTTCAGGCCCTTCACGATGTACCTATCTATGCCAGAACCATTCGGGATTTGTGTACAAGGAAACCAGGAAGAAAACCCAGGGATCCTCCTACTTGTGTATGTCATAGGGAAATTATCTGAATTAATAATGGGAAAAACCCTCTTGGAAAAATACGATGATCCTGGGAATCCAACTATCACTATGCATATTGGGAGCACACAGATACCCAACGTACTGGTAGAATTAGGCGCAAAAATTAACGTCATGACCATTGAAAATGCAAGGAAACTTGGACTCACTAATCTCAGGCCAACTCCTACCATTTTAGAACTAGCATATAGATCCACTATTAAACCTGAAGGAATATTGGATGACCTCGTTATCTCAGTTGATTCGTGGGAATATCCTGCTGACTTCTTGGTTTTACAACCTAAGTCACAGCTAGGAGGACACCCATTGATCCTAGGAAGGCCCTGGTTAGATACAGTTGATGCGTGCATCAGTTGTCGGTTTGGCTCTATGACCATATAAGATGGAACCAAGATAAGGAACCTCACTCTCTATCCTCCAGCTCAGCCGAGCCTAGAAGCTGAAACTCCATTATGGATGGAGCCAGAGCAAGAGGAGGGCATTCAGCCATTATTAACGATAGGGAAGGCCTTGACTTTTAAAGATGAAACTGAAGACGATTCCATTAATAATTTCATCAGTGAACCCATTTCTATCAATAAGAAAATTTATCAGATCCCGAATGCTACTCTAGGTGAAGAAGAACAAGAAAATCTCACAAAGGAGACATTAGTCAGTGATACTCACATAGCTCCAGTGTTGAAAAATTTGAAAAGTGTTCCTGTCGAGGTAGAGTCTATAAAAACCCTGAATATCAATCCCAATCTTGCTCCATATGAACAAGAATGCCTAATCACTCTCTTAAAAAAACATAAGGGGGAATTTTCCTGGGAGTACATAGACATGAAGGGAATCCATTCTAATCTGTGAACCCACCACATTTATATTAAAGGTGACTCCTAGCCTGTGTGCTAGCCTCAACGAAGAATGAATCCCAATCTTAGGGACATAGTGAAGGAATAAATTCAGAAACTCTTGGAAGCATGATTTATATATCCCATTTCATACAGCGAGTGGGTGTCTCCACTCGTGATAGTACCCAAGAAGAATGGTAAATGGAGAGTTTGTGTGGACTATAGAGAGTTGAACAAGGCAACGCAGAAAGATAACTTTCCCCTGACTTTCATCAATCAAGTACTTGACACCTTATCTGGGAAGAAATTTTTCTCCTTCCTGGATGGGTTTAGTAGGTACAATCAAATCCAGATTGCTCCTGAAGACCAGGATAAAACTACCTTCACCTGTCCCTGGGGAACTTTTGCATACAGAGTACTTCCCTTTGGCTTATGCAATGCACTAGCCACATTTCAAAGAGTTGTGATTGGCATCTTTTCAGAATTGGTTAATGATAGTATGGAAATTTTCATGGATGATTTTACTTCTTATGGCAAAGACTTTGAAGAAGCATTTAAAAATTTGGAAAAGGTTTGAACACGCTGCGAGTAGACCCAGCTATGTTTGAGCACTGAAAAGTGCCATATGATGATGAGTGAAGGGGTAGTGTTGGGGTATTTTATTTCTGCTGATGGCATCCAGGTAGACCCCTCTAAAATTAGGGTAATAAAAAATATACCTACTCCTAGAACTCAGAAAGAAGTGAGTAGTTTCTTAAGGCATGCTGGTTATTACAAAATATTTATAGAAAACTTTTCCAAACTTTCCTCTCCTTTGTTTTCATTGTTAATGAAGGATGTGCAATTTACTTGGAATGAGGCATGGGAGAAACCGTTTGTTAAACTTAAGGAGAAGTTGTCCACAACTCCCATCCTAAGGGGGCCCAATTGGGCCCTGCCCTTCCACATTTCTTCAGATGCCTCTGATACCACCATTGGAACAGTTTTAGGACAGCAGGATGGTCAAATACCTTATGCAATTTATTATATTAGCAAAAACTTAGCCCCTGCTGAACTTAATTATATTGTTACTGAGAACGAGTTTTTAGCCATTGTTTACTCCATTAACAAATTCTGACATTATATCACTGGATATCCTACCTTTGTGCACACTGACCACTCACCCATCAAGTATCTAATGAATAAACCTTTTACAAATGCTCAAGTAACTAGATGGCTTTTATTATTACAAGAATTTGATATCACTATTATAGATAGACCTGGAAAAGAAAATGTTGTCGTTGGTTTCTCATCTCATTTTACTAACAGTGATGATAATCTGCACATTGATGACTCTTTTCTAGATGAACACTTATTTGCAGTTTCATCTCATTCCCCTTGGTATGCAGATGTCGCTAACTACTTGGCTGTAGGGAAGCTTCCGACACATTTGTCAAAAAGAGAAAAGAGGAAAATCATTCAACAAAGTGCCAGGTATTGTTGGATAGACGGTCATCTATTCTACACAGGCCCTGATCTTGAGATCAGAAGATGTGTAAGAGAAGATGAAATATTCGATATTCTAAAGGCCTTCCATGATGAGCCTTGTGGGGGACATTTTGCAAATAGGAGGACAAGACACAAAGCACTGAGAATGGGATACTATTGGCTGACACTTTTCAGCAATGCAAAAAAATATGCCCAGTCTTGTGATAGCTGCCAGAGGATGGGCCAACCTAACAGATTGGATCAAATTCCTCTTCAACCACAACTGGTGGTTGAACCTTTTGACAGATGAACCTTAGATTTTGTTGGCCCTATCAACCCTCATTCCAAGAAGAAAGCCTACATCTTGGTTTGTACCGACTACATGACGAAATGGGCAGAAGTTGTGGCTTTGGTCAAAGCCAGTGACTAGGCTGTGATCGATTTCCTGTATGGTGAAATATTTACCCCTTTTGGAGTACCCAAGGAAGTGGTTACAGATGGAGGACCTAATTTTGTGTCGCATCAATTTGAAGCTTTGCTACGAAAGTACCATATTCAACATTGGATAGCTTCACCATACCATCCCCAAGCCAATGGCCAGGTGGAAAGCACTAACAAATTTATTGAAGCCATTCTTACCAAAACAGTCAGGAGCCATCATAGAGACTGGGCTGATAGACTTCTGGAAGCATCCTGGGCATATCGTACTACTTGGCGCAATACTACAGGTTTCTCTCCTTATGACTTGGTGTATGGGAAAAGTGTTGTCTTTTCCATTGAATTTGAAATCAATACTTTGAAGACAGCTATGGAGGTAAACTTAGATGTGACTGAAGCCTAGAAGAGAAGATTGAATCAATTGAATGAACTTAATGAGAAACGTTTAGCTGCTGTGGATCAGACATTATTAATACAACAACAAATATCCAATTGGCACGACCGATTCATTAAAAAGAAATTCTTCTGCGAAGGAGACTGGGCATTATTATACAATTCAAGATTCAAAAGAGACTTCAAGGGTAAGTTATGCACAAGATGGTTGGGCCCATACCTGGTAAACAAAGTATTTGATAATGGTACAGTCCACCTGGTAACCATTGATGTGAATCATGCACCATTATTTGCTAATGGTCACAGGATGCGACTGTACCATAAGCCCATTTCGAAGGATGCATTCACTTCACAGATTGCAGCCGATCTGGAATACCAGTTAGAAAAAGTGCAGGAATCTTTCTCTACCCCTGTCAATCTTTAGATAATTGCTGTAAATATTACATAAAGTTTTGTACATAAATAAATTGATATTTTTACTATTACTTTTATCTTTTTCCTTTGCACTTGATCCATTTTTTTTTTAAATGTTCAAGGATGTGCCTGAGGAGAAATGGTCGTGATTGGGCATAATGACCAGGGTCATCCTTTTGTAACTTCCTGCATCAAAAGAAAACTCCTTGAATAGTTAGTTGCAGCTGCAACACCGTAAAACTTTTCCTATTTTTCCATTTTTCTGCAGCTGCAACACCATAAAATACCGGCCTTTATCCCATTCGTGTAGCTGCAACAGCGTAAAAATTTGCGTATTTTTTTTTTTTCTGTGGCTGCAACACCGTAAAATACCACCCTTTATCTCATTCTGCGTAGCTACAACACCATAACTTAATTCCTTTTTCCATCCCGCGCGGTTGTGACTCCGTTTAAATTCTGCCCATTTTTTTTACCTTTTTCGGTAGCTGCGACACCATTTCACTCTTGTCTATTTTTACCTTTTCTAGCAACCGCGACACCATTTCAATCTTGCCCATTTTTACCATTTTTACCTTTTCTGGTGGCTACGACTCCGCCAAACTACTTGATTTCTCTATGGCCCGCAACTGGGACTCCTCCAATATTGGCAGAAATTTTTGCAACCTTGGTTCACGACTCCTCCAAATCTGGCCCCAATTCCTTATGCCGTTGATTCTGACTTACTTCACAACATTCATTATGTTTCCAGCAAGATTGACAAGATGGTTTTGGTCCACCAGGTGAAAAGGTCATTACAGCACGCCTGTAATAATGATCAAATTTAAATGGTTGCACTTCACACACTTTACTATTCTCAAAGGTCACCATTCATCGCATATTTACGAAGGTATGGTTCTGATTATTTACTTGATTAAGCGTTAACTAGATTTGATAGCATTAATCATACCTTCCTTTCTGTGCCCATTATTACACCCGCATACTGTTAACTGTCCACTCATACGACTTAATAACCATTTAAGCTTATCTGATAACCGCCACCTTTCCTAATTTGGGATAAATTTCCAAACATTTCCATGCTCTTAACTTTCCGAATTTACCCAACTCCACTCTCAGTTGTTCACGCATACTATGTGCTTTAACCTCCATTGTTGGGACCTGTAATCTGTGGGACTAATAAATAATTATGAATTCAAACAAACATGGGTATCCCAGCTCAGCATGAACCTCCAAATACATGAGAACTGAGAAGAAATGATGAATTTTTCACTATTTTTGAAGCTACAGGCTAGATTGAATTCTTCCAACGCCTAAATGGGTTTCATCGAGAGACAACTCTACAATTTTCCTTAACTCTTATAGAAACCCACTCAGAGGTTAGGGGGTTACGTATAGAAGTCTCTGAAGCAATAGTGGCTGAATTCACTGGCCTTCCTCAAGTGGGAAGATCCTAGTTTGGTCGAAGAACCCCCAATGCTGCTGCAGTACAGGATTTTCTGATAGAGGGGGAGAAAATTTGTCAGTCAAGGAGAGGGATAATGTTACAGTCACTGCCTCGGCCTTGGGATCAAGTAGCAGTCTTCCTTATGAAGTATATCACCTGTGAAGGTAGGTATCAAAATATTTATTATTCTGAACTTCCTCTATTGTCTCATCTATGCCATAGGGATTTACTGAACATTCCATTTTATCTATTTAATGACCTACACCATATGATGAGGTTTGTTAGAACAACCAAGCATCTAAACTCCTCCCTTACCCTTCACAACCTAATCAAATTAATAACCTTAAGGGCCTTATCTCAAAGGATCCAAACTTAAGAGCAATTCACAGGTCAAATTCAGATAAACCAGGAACCCGCCCTTTTGCCTGGCATTCCAATAGAGGCAGAAGTAGAAGTACCTATACTATTGGGGGATGTTCAAAACCAAGAGGAGCATGAAAATGTACAGTTGGGGGGAGTTGAGGATCAACAGGAGGACCAGAGTCCCTCCAATTTAGTTGGGGGGGGGAGATGAGACTATATCGGACGATCCAGATGACCAAGCAGAAGAATTGGAGGAAAATGCAAGAGAAAACCATGTGGAAAGAATAAATAATATGGAAGCTCTGACAATAGAGGCTGAAGCTGGAGCAACATTGGATGTTGCGACAGCTGAAGCTGAGGATGTTAGAGAAACGATAACAGAAGGAAACACAGAGGTATTGACCATTGAATCTTCCCATGAATGGGGGGGACTTTGATTGAAGAAGAATAGGAAAACGCTGAGATAGAAGATATCCCTTCCACATCAGCTGCAAATCTGGAGATTCTTGCACCACGAAAGAAAAGAAGGAGATCAAAAGAAGAGATACAGGCATCACCACTAATAAGAAGAAAAAGAACCAGGTCAGTTACAACAGCTGAAGCAACACGAGCAAGATGGGAAACCCTAGAAGCACATATTGAATTCCCCATTCTGAGACCCAAAGAAAATGATGCCCCATAGGAACCGGCTGTAGAAGAACCTCAAATTGAGGGAATTTTGTACGAAAATGGTCTATTAAAAGAAGAAGTACAGTCACTTCAGAAAGAACTAGAAAATTGGAAGGAAGCATGAACGAAGCAGGTAGAAAGGAAGCTGCACACACTAGTTGAAGCTGCAGCCGATTAGAAGGATCACCTCCTGCCGATGATGGTGAGGAGGAAGAAAGAATGGTCTTCCCTATGTGTGGAGTAAAATTTAACCAGTTAGGCTACAAAGTCATAGCTCATGCCTTTGTGACACAACAACCTGTACCAGCAGCTGTGGAAGAAGAAGGATAAGAATCACCTAAGATAGAAGTGAGGGATGCAGAAATGATCCCTGGTACATAAAAGGGGGAAAATGAACAATTACAGTCACAACCAACAAAAGAAGGACAATCTTATTGGAAGGATGGTGAAGCTCCCCAAGAGCAACTTCAGCAAAGGGAAGTAGTAGATAAACAGGGTGCTGATACACAAGAACCAACATTTCCAAATATTCCTGTTGAAGTTGCCACCCAAATTGGGGCAGATGAACCAGAGGCTGAAATTATTCTTGGTTTTAGCGAAGAAGTCTGTGTTGTGACTCCTGAACCGTATTAGGACATAGAATTAATAGAAATGGAACCCCAGCAGCAGGAAAATGAGGAATTTAACTAGGATGTTTTCACACAAGAACCAACATCCCTAGAAATTTCTATGGATATTCTCAGGCAGCAAGAAGAAATCAATCCTGAAGTGGATATAATTTCTGATTTGGATTTAGGAAAGCATGAACAAATGCAATCACAATCCTCGGGGGACACTGAAATCCTCAAAAAAAAGCTCCATATTGCAGAAGACATGGAAGTAATTCTACAACCCCAGCAGACTGAAGAAATAAAAGGGTAGGGCTCTGTTACACAAGAACCAGTGGCCTTGCATCCCCTTGTCAAAGCTACAGCTGACAATCAGGAGGATGGGGAGATCAAAATTCAGGAAGAGGTTGCCACACAAGAAACAACACCTTCACAATCAGTTGCTAAGGTTGCTATAGGAGAACTCCAAGGAGAGGATGATGTTACACAAGAACCAACATCCCCAGAAGTTTTTTCTGAGGCACCTATGGTTGAAGTTGTTGTAGGAGAACTCCAAGGAGAGGATGTTGTTACACAAGAACCAACATCCCTAGAAGTTTTTTCTGAGGCACCTATGGTTGAAGTTGTTGTAGGAGAAATTCAAGGAAGGGACGTTGTTACACAAGAACCAACACCCCCAGAAGTGATTTCAGAAGTATTCATGCAGGCAGTACAGGATGTTAAAATTGGAACATCAGATGATAAGGTATGGACTCAAATTCCTCAAAATTTTGTCAATTTGGATTCTGATAATGAATAACATGTTGAAGATGAGGAAATCCAGAGGCTGACAAAAGAACTCTCAATCCTAAGAATAGAATTGAGGAAGTGGAGGAGTCAGGTGGAGAGGTGTCAAGAAGGGATGGTTTCCCTTGTTGAACATAGGAAGACCATCAGGGAATTGAAGGAAAGATGGGAAGAAGAACTCGTGTTCCAGAAAATCCATTGGGAAGAGATACAGAAGGAGCTAAAGGAGCTAAAAAAGTTCAAATCCATGCAAGTGGAAAAAGATCAGCTGTATACTCTTTCTCAGGGATTGTTGGGTACCAGAGTACCCTCCTCCTCTTACCCTGTGTTTTTATTTGAGCAGTTCATTTGGTTTAAACTGAGGGCTGTAAAAGAAGGGAGACTGTATGAAATAGAAACCTTATCTAAATTCCTAGAAAGATTTCTGGAAAGTGAATTTGAGGAGTAGAACTTACTTTGTGAGATTTATTTGCATGAGTTGGCTTGTCCCTTGGATCGCCATTCGAATCCTACCCCTTTCTCAGGTAATGTTCAACTGAGGGATTTTTCCTCCTTTGTTAGGAACCATGTTCAGTGGGAAATATCCTTCCAAAATTTCTCTCATAATGAGTCCCACTCTAACCTTTGGATTTGAAGCGAACCTCAAAACCCTCGTCTTCTCCTTGCTCGTCAGCAAAATGTACTCGCATGTCCCATCCAAACTCAATGGATGATGGAAATTCAAGAAAAGGTTATCTCTACTTGTGTCATCCATATTTCCACGCATCAAAAATTAGCTTTGGAAGGTAGCCAGCACAGATGGCAGGCTGCCTCTTCAACCTTGAGAAATAGAGATCCCTACTGTTACAGGAATTTTAAACATGCACTTTCCAAGGTTGAGGGATATGTTGCATGCATGAAGGAATGTGGAGTTAATTGGATGGGACTCAAATTCAAATTCCCTCTCATCTGGTGGCCAGCAAAACCATATAGGAAATAATTCTCATTAACAAAGGAAGAAGAGAAGATGTGTTGGAGATATTGGGTTGTCCATAAGGGATTCTTGGAAAAACAAGGGACGCTTGAATTCCCATATAACTTTTCTTCTCTCCATGAATGAAGTACAATGCCAGATTCAGATTCAGACTAATGGAAGCTGTTGCATGGGGACATGCAACTGGACAGTTGGGGGGAGATGTTGGGCCCAGGAAATGACCCCTTTTTGACCCCCTTTACCTACCTCTTTTTTCCTCATCTTACTCCATTATGTACACTAAACAGATGTTTTTCCTTCACTTGTTCCCTCAATTCATACAAGTATGGTTAATCATTGTCTTATCTTATTAATGCTTAGGATTGTTGTAATCAAGGCTCTATATCTTGAATTATGCTAATATATGGTGGTTTTATAAAGATAATTCGAGATGTAAAGGATACAAGTGTAGTAGGCTAAACATGCCAAGAGAGGGATGAACATTCATTTTTGAGATGATCGCCATCCATTCCATCGTTTCCCAAAGAACACGGTCAAAGGATATTATTCCACACAAGTTGTACAAAGGTAGCTGAAATAGGCTGCAATAGATTCGGATGCAACAATGCGTCGCTGCTCAAGAATAGCTGTAATCAACAGAGTATCTTCTTGATTGACCATGATTGTCATTTCTGGCTCGAGTAACAACCTTCCTATATTTTTTGCTTCTATCTTACCACAACTGTAACAGCTTATTGTAATTGGGGTAGCCTGAAGATCAGAGATCTTCATGGCTGCCCGATATTAGTGGGAATAATTTATGATTGTAATTGTATAAATACTCGGAACTATTCCGATCCAGGGTTTGGAAATTAATCGAATATATTGTATAAGCTGTGATAGGGGTTGTGTGTTCATCTTACCATTTAATACAAGGTGTTTGATTCTTCAGATATCGGCATTCTAACGTGTGCTACTTCCAGCATCTCTGTGCGAAGGCTGGGCCTGCCTTCCCATGGGGATTGCCGAGTTAATTAGGTATTTTATTTATTATGTTGTGTGGTTTGAATCTTATGATAAATTCATTTATTTTACAGTAAGCTGCAACAGTCATCGATTTATCATGTGGTCCTTTGTCAAATGATCAGTAAATGCATCCCCTTTAAATTGCAGTGGTGTGGTGTGACAGTCGAATGTGTAGGTTAACTTTCTCTTATGCAACTGTGTGATAGATGTGACAGCCTTGTTCATCCCTAGTTCTTTCAATTGCTTTTTTCTTTAGATCTTTGCAGTTCATCCCTTTACATTTATAATTGTAGAAATTAATTCCTACACTTTGAATTCCCAGATTAAGTTGAATTAAGATAGTTGAGATGGATCTTCAGATGGATTGGTAATTGATGATTTAACTTTCTGTAAAAGTAATTTAGATGTCTATTTCCTGAATCTTTTAATTCTAGATTAAGGATTGTAAGAAGGTATTTGTGATTGCATTCTTAATAAGGTAAGCTAGATTAAGTAGATCATGGGATGAGTTGGGATGAGTTGGGATGAACAGGAAAGTAGGGTAATTCATTTACAGCATCAGCTACTTAGTGTTTAAAGCATATATAGTGCGCATTATCCTTAAGATAAGAGACTTTCCTGGGTTGACAATTTATATTGAACACTCTGTATGTTGGCTTTAATTAACTTGCATATAGGGTTCCCAACACTTTGCGGCCAATGGGGAAAATCCAAATGTCAAAGGGAGAACCCATCAAACCCTCAATTACCCATTTTGTCTTTTGTGCCCAATCATTTAATTCTTCCAAAATATGGTTGAGTTAGTTAATGCATGGGAATGGGGAAGAGTATGGCATTCAAAAATTCGAATGGAAGAAGTCATTAGATTTTGGAAAACATTTTTTTGACTTGTGGGGCAAGTAAATGCTTAGGAATGCATGCCCAAGCCATTACTCACCCATTACTTCCATTTTCCTCACCCATTCTCCTTCACGTTGGCTTCCTTCATGCAGCTGAAGTTTCCTCTATGTTATCATTCATGTTTTTGCTCAGTTTGCTCATGTTTTCATGCCAAAAATTCGTTTTGGTATTTTTCAGTATGTGGGCAAGGAAGATTTATGTTTTTAATACATTTTCATGGATTCTTCCATGTCTGAGAACCATTTTTACCTTGCTGACTAGCCAAGAATCTAGAAATCTATTTTTGGGTTTCATAACAGTCGTTTTGGGCTCCCGTATTGCCATAGACGTCTTCAGAAATCAAAAACATGAATTGGGTTTTTGCAGAGGTCGATTTTTGGACCTAGGAAGTCATTAAACGATTGTTGAGACCATATTTCTCTCCTTGGTGTTTTTGTCTATCTGTAAATCCATTTTTGGGTTTCTTGTCTGTAATTATTGCGTATTGATTTCATTTTTGGCCACGTTAGGGCCAAAACATCCCTAAGATTCGGGTTGTTGTTTTCACCCATCATGGCAATTGATTTTGTGGCGGAATTATTTTCCTAAACCCAGAAGTTGTGTATATTGTTGTGTATGCAATTGGTCTTTGGACTGTGTAAGAGTGGAAAGGAGTCTGTGTGAAAAACCTAGTGTTGTGCAGGATCCTCATAGACAGAGCTAGAGGAATGACTCTCTTCTCTACGCCCCTTGAATAGCACTGGAAGAGAAATCATGGCCTAAGGAACTGTGCAGCAGAGAAGTGAATGATTCCTTGTGTTGGGTGTGTGTGGATGTCTTAGGATTCAAGCTAGTTCTGGTGTAGGAATCCTTAGCTCTTCAGTGAGCCCACTAGCTTAGCAAACAGTGCTTCATCTCTTGATAACCTGATAAACCCAACTCGTTGGTTTGGCTGAATTTTGTGGTATCCTTGGCTATGTGTGAGCTTGCTTAGTTTCCTTTTCCTTGGGGAATCATGCCCCGCTCGGGGGTGGCAGTGTTGCCGAGAGATTAAGGAGCAAACTGGCCTATGGTTGGGTGGAACGTTGCAGCGACATAGCTGGTTGCGGGAAGCTTCATTAAAAGATAAGTATTCTTTTCTAATTCATCTCTGCAATTGTATTTAATGTTTAATGAAAATGATGAACATGTTAAAATGTGTTAAATGCTTGAATGGAATGTAGTTGCTTCTGTTGTATGATGAATAGTTATGCATTTATGCATCTTTTACTTCAATGCATTTCAATTTTTATCACTATATGTTCATGGGGCTAGTTGCCCAGGTTAGATCGTATTATGGTAGCGTCCTCTCTGTCGGTCGGAGGGTTGGGGACGTTACATCCCTAGAAATAAGACAACCAATTATAAACCATTTTTGTCTTCATCTTAGCTCGGGAGATCCTTCTGCATTGTATTCAATGAACTTAGTACTTTCCCCTGTGTTATCAACTATTTTGTACCATTGTTGAACCTCCTAATGAGCCGCCATTCGATGAACATGGTCAATGTTCATGTTCAATTGCAGCAAAAGTTTAGAATGTTTTTCCTAGCTAATTTTGGCTAGCCATTTTTATTTTTATGTTGAAATGACCATGCCCCATGGGGTTTTTGTAATAAAGTGTGCTAGTAGGGGTTTTGAGTGGCTTGATCCCGTAAGACATAAAATTTCAACTAAGTTATTCCAAGGAGTTTTTTCCCTTGTTAGTTATGCTTTTCCTATAGCCTAGTATAATCGATGAGGTTTTCTCCCGCTTCCTCTAAAGCTGGAATACCCAATTTTGAATTTTGGGCCTTGGGGGGTTATTAGAATCAAACTAGTAAATATGAACCTACTAGGCACTATTGGTATGTTCTATGGTAATTTCCTAATCCTCAGGTTACATTAAAACAATGTCCGAAAAAGAAAATTTCCCAGACGCGTAGTGATTTTTATTTTTTTATTTTTTGACTATAGGGAATTAATTAAAATTTTCAATTAATTAAACCATTTTGACCATGGTTTAATTGAAATTTTTCAATTTTTAATAATTTAGTGGTCCGGGGGGTGTTTTTGGCAAATAAACACTTATTTTCTAACACAAAACATTCATTTAGCCCCTAGACACACTTATCCTAAGTTTCGGACTATTATTTGGCATTATAATTAATATTTTCTTAAAAAACCCAAAAAATGAGAAATACTAATTAAAATAATAAAAAATAATAAATGGGAGAAAATCAAAATATCTCAAAAAAAGGCCAAATTGAATAAAATAAAGAGCTAATTATCTCGGCACAGAGCATTTATGATGATTCCAATCAATATCGGTCAGTTTCAGATCAAGTATCAGAGTGTAACATGTCGGGCTCACTATATCTCAGTTAATTAAAACTTAACATGCAAAGTGCTAAACATAAATTATCAACCCGAGGAAGTCTTTTATTTCAAAGCTATTGTGCAAAATATATGCGAGTACAATTTCTACCTGACAGTGTTATCTATTGGTATGCAATCGTAATTGTTTGTAAACTAGATCACATCTGCTTGAAAAGGAATCAAACCTAATCCTGTTCATAAAATCACACTATAAATCTAATCATACTTGAACAAAATAATTGATCATGAAACAAGATCTAATTGCGTACATCTAAAAGAATTGTTATGTTGGCCAACGATCTACCAAATGAATTATTAACACAACAATTATGACAGATCTAATAAATGAAAGCATACAACTATGATAAGCTTAATGAATGAAAGCATAAATGAAATAATAAGCAGATCTAAACAATAACACACTTACAATTAACACTACCAGCATCTGCTCAGGGAAGAGGGCCCTTCCTCCATTGAGCAGAGCTGGATCTCCATAATAGAAGTCTACAACTCCAGAATTAAGAAACTGCCAACATGTATTATCATAATGGAAGAATTGCAACAGATCTGGATCAAATCCTACATCATAACATTGTGTTATCTCCTATCTTACATCTCCTATCCTGCCTAATCTATCATGCTTAATCAATAATCTATCTATCATCAATAATCCTTTCTCAATGAGATTGATTACATATTTATACATAAAATTATCTCATGGAAATGAAGAACTGAGCCCCTAACTTGTGATCTGCAACAGCTGGAACACGGCCGTAACTGTTGGCAACTTTGGAACCGGTCGCAACACTGAATCTGGAAAATACCCTCTCGAAGAACCACCTGCATATCACAAACCGTAGCTTTGTTTGGAGATTTCCTCGCGAATCAAGTAAATGAGGATGTTATGTACAAAACCCATGTCTTGGATTTTTGAGATTTGTTTCCATCTGCCCACAAATCAAGACGTGAATCAAGGTTTTCTTATGTGGCATACGTTTTTTGTTAAGGCTGTAACAGCTGGCTATGAACGTCCTGTACGTGACAACTCACTTCACAAACCATCATTAGTAAAATTATGCATAATAGTATTTAATTCATTAAAGATAAAGGAAAATAATCACTATTAACCACTTAAAACATCAATGGAAGTAGTAGGTTGTTCAACGCGTAGCTATAACAGATGGATGAAAAATGGAATGATAAATGAAAAATAATGGTAAGAAAATGGATGAAAGGTATGTCAATAAATGATGAAAAAATGGACAATTCCAGGGCCCAACATCTCCCCCAAACTCAACTTGTTGCATGTCCTCATGCAACCAAATACCTGTGTAGCATCCAACTTTGAAAAACTCATTCACTTGTTCCTTCATTTTACCATTGCACAACTTATTTTAGCAGAGAATTTGGCGAAGGTTTTAGCGACGAATTTGGCGGAACAACGCTAAATGTGGCGGCCAGTTTGGCGGAGTCACCTTATTTTAGTAGAGAAGTTGGCGAAGTTTTTAGCGACGAATTTGGCGGAACAACGCTAAATTTAGCGAAAAATTTGGCGGACTCACAGCTGCCGGAAAAGATGTTGCAGCTACCGGAAAACAGGCAGCTACCGGAAAACGGTCGCCGAAAAATATGTCGCAGCCGCCGGAAAATATGTCGCAGTCGTCGGAAAACGGGTAGCTGCCAAAAAACGACCACCGAAAAATATGTCGCAGCTGCCAGAAAACGGGCAACTGCCGGAAAACGGGAAACGACAATATTTTACGGCGTTTTAGCCTTTTTGAACGGGAAAATTATGAAGCCATTTTCTCCCAAACGACGAACTGGGTTGGGCTGAAATTTTGCAGGAAGGTAGCTAACACTCTAGTGCATCTCCACACCAAAAATTAGACAAACCCACATCACGGATTTCGAGAAAAATGTGAATTTTCTGTAGGTTATGATGGCCATTTTCTCGAAAAATGTACACTGGATTGAGCTGAAATTTGCCATGGTTGTTCTTCATGATGTTATGCATCCTCTGTCCAAATTTCATAAGGATCCAATTTGTGTTTTGTGAGACATGCTCAATTCAAATTCAGCATTTTATGTGAAGAACCATATGCATCAAAATTGTGAATGTGAATGAAAAAAACAGCAAGCATAGTAGCTCCTCCCCCAAACTGAATAATTTGTCATGTCCTCATGCCAAAGAAGAGTTTTCATCTTAGTTGGAAACATCCATCTCCCCCAAACTAAGGACACATCATGTACTCATGCTTATTAAAACTCTTCACGGCAGAAAACAAATTTTGATTTCCACATCAATCCTCCATACTGTTATAAAAATTATTACTGATAAAAATGACCATTTTGCAAGTGTTGTGTATGGTAGGACTGTTTCAAAGTAGTTCAAGAGATCCTCTCAATCGTTTCCATGCTCATAAAAATAGTAATGAAAACCAATTGCAACAAGCATAAAGCCCATATCCAACTAAGAATGAGAATCTCAAAGCACCAAACCATTTCAAAAATAGTTGATAGCCACCATATTCAACAAATCCATGTATCAATGAGCAAAACCTATGAATGCGTGTATCTCACTTCATACATTCATGTAGCGTCCAATAATCTAATTTTGAAAACAGAGCATGGATCTGGAAATGACTATGTATTGCTGCTCCAAAAACTCAGATTACTGAAATATGTATTCTGCTATTACCTTCATTTTTGCCTTGGATATACCTTCACCTTCTAAGATGCAGCAAAGAAATGAGCTAGAAATAGATGGATGGTCATGAAACCATGGGATGAGCATGGCTTAACACTGACAATTGATGGATAGAAACCCTGTAATCATGAAATCTCATGTCCCCAAAAAACTTGGTTTGCTGCCATGGAAATATAAACATGTTTTCCCAAATCTATCTTTCATTATTATGGAAATATTTTCATAGTGACAACAACATCTCTCTTCCATTATGAACTACAACATCAAATATGCAAAGACCAGGATAACAATTGTAAGCCAATGTGGGCATTACTGAATAATGAAACTCATACCTCTGAATGTATTCTCTGTTATATGGCAGCATAAAATTCTACCACTGCAAGTTCTCGAGAAGCAACAACAATGCCTTGTGTTCCTACAGCTGGTTCTTGTGTGACAGTAGTAGATCATTTTTTCATGGTTTACTAGGCTTCTTGAGATAATTAATGAATTCAGAAAACTCCCCGATCATTTTTGCTTGTACTTCAAGAGAACATTTTCAATGAGAAAACAATCTGCAAACCTTGATTCTAGTCATAACTTGCTGCAAATTATCAAAGGACTACCTTTTAAACTGAATGCAAAGCATTCCCTCATGCATCATTTCCTCAATTTGCAGCCATAGAGGATTTGTAGTTCCCACATGTAAAAAAAAATGCCAAAGCTGGAAAGAACAACCTTCAAGCAACTGATTTATTTCTTCTTATTGTTGGTTTTTATGTGGCAGTATCAATGATTCTTTTCTTGCTGCTGGTTCTTGTGTGGCAGCAGCAAGATTTTTTCTTACTGCTGGTTCTTGTGTGGCAGCAACAAAACTTCCTATTGTTGGTTCTTGTGTAACAACAATAAGGTATCCCTTTTTTTTTTAATGCTTGGTCAGTTGGGTTGGTGAGATGTTGGGTTGGAATTTGAAGTGGATGTGCATGAATGATGAAGTGTTAAAACTGAGTGGAAAATGATAGGAATGGATGGACATAAAAGGCTTTTAGAAAATGGAAATGGCTAATGCTTAGTGGTTCTTCATGACATTTCCCCAAATCTTTAATAAATAAAAAACTCGTGCTATTTTACCTCAAGTTTTACCTCCATGGAAGCCTTGGTTGACATGAATGGACTGGTGTATGCTGGAGCTATATAGGCTGATCTGATGCTGAGACATATGTATATGAGAGCTGAACCTAGATGAGACTGAATTTGATCCATGATGTTGTGCTGGTTGTATGTAAGACTAACTGCTGAGACAATTGATGAGAAGAAGTTCTACCATAGAAGCAGAAAGTCCTTTCTTTTATTCTGAAAATCAACTGCTGAACTGAAAATGGAAAGGAATTTCAAAACTACTGAACAAATGATGCTGCAAATCATTGTTGAAACCATTAGATCACATAATCTTCCACTGCTACAAACCCGAGGTACAATTCTTACCATGCGAATGAATGTGCTGAAGTCGAGCATGGAAATAAATCATTGGATTACCGACCATTAATGTATGTCGTTAACCAATGTGAAGAAACTCACCTTTGATGACAATGAGCTCTAAAGTACCTTAGTGCATCTTTAAAGGTACGAATGGATGTGTTGGAGTCGAGTCACCTGCAAGATTTTTCAATCAAGAGGCATTGATGAATCCCCATGATTAACAACAAGGAAATCTGCCATTGATTCATGCAAATACCAGGGCACTATAAAAACTCTAATCTTGATCCCAGATGATGTGTCAGAGTCGATGGGACAAGAACATTGGAAGGTGGACTTTAATGCATTCCACATCATCCAATACGAGTACAAAATAAATGATTGTGAAGAATCATAGTGAAAAATAGGACCAACATGAAACTCAGAAGCGGAAAGTATATGTGAAGTCATGATGTAGTAGTGATGGGAAATAAAATGGTTATGGTGACTACATAAGCAGTGGAAAATGGGACTTCGACATGAATATATTTTTGGGGTTTTGAAATGAGGAGGGTGAATGAATCTACCATGGGAAAATTGGCTTCTTGAGGGGTTTCTTTCAGCAACAAGTGGGATGACAGGTGTCTAAAAATGATTTCTGGCATGTAGCAATGGGACTTGAATTCGGAAACATTGGACTCTGTATGGTTTGCACATCAATCTCTCCATTTTTTTTATGTGCTCAATCCAATTGCAAATTGATAAAAAGTCTTCAAGAGTTACTCGTGCATGCATTGACCTTCTTCTTCCAAGGACCTGCAAAACCTAGCATTTACCTGCAATAAAACATGAGATGATGGAAGAAGAGAGATGATTGGTCTCTCTTCACCCAACACTTATGAAAAAAAACAACAAGCAATTACTCATAAAACGAATCCAAAGAAAAATGAACAAAGCAAAATCCATTTTATACCTGCGACAGAGCAATGTCCATCTAGACTCACCAACGGTATTCTGATCATAGCTTCTTCGTTCCTTGTCCGATTTGAGTGATTCCAAATCCAAATTAAAGTAAATTCATAGTTCTATTTCCATCAGAAACATTTTTTTAAAATTATATGCAATGATCTTCCAAATCATTCAGTAACAGCCTGCATAACAAGGTGTTTTTTCGAATTCTGGACTAGACCAACAGTCACGGCTTTAAGCTTAACTTTTTAATTTGATAATGGATTGATGTGATTCCAATTGGAGATGAAATCAGATTCATGTAGGTATCTTCATTAGAAATATATTTTTAATCCAACAAGAATTGATGGGTCAAATAATCCAATGAATAGTCTAGAAAATAGAGTTTCAGGAATGCAGATTTGGGACAGGCAGTCGGTATTTTGGTCATAAAATTTGCGTACGACATCGGAATGGAGTGATTAAAATTGAATTGTAAACTAGATTCATAGGGGAATATATCAATGAAACATGTTTGCAAAATATGTCCAATAAGGCATCCAAAAATGGACTGTCCCAGCTCTGTTCCTAAGCTGCCAGCTTGACACCCTGTTAGTATTTTGGCCATAAAATTTTCGTTTGACACCCAATCGTAAAAATTCAACTTTTTTTGGAAATTAGATTCAAAGAGATACTTGGGATATAAACAAGTTTTAAAAATAAGTTCATTTGGTCTCCCAAAAATGGATTTTCCCGTCTATGTTTCAGTAAAATGTTCAAGCCAAAATGTCACAAAAAATCCAATAAATTAAATTTAACCCCCAAAAAGTGATCGAAATAGGTGTGAATGATTTTAATGATGTAAATTTAAATATAACACACATCCATACCAAAAATTTCAAGCATTGAGCACCTAGATTGACTTACACGGTTTGTTGCAGCCACAGCTGCAACTCTTAAAAAATGACATAATGTTGAAATAAAGCATGTGAATTTTTATGGAAAATAAAAACTAAAGACATATCATGATGCGCAACACACACATATCTCAAACTCATAAATTTTTTACCTATAGCACAGTCACAGCTGGATGTTGCAGCTCCCTGTCATAGCTAGTGTTGCAGCTCATTGTTGTAGTTGAGAGTGATCACAGCTGAGAGTAACCACTCACAGCTGGGTGTTGTAGCTAACAAAATCATGTCAAATTTCAAGCTTGAAGTGTTCCATAATCATGGGCTCATTTTCCTGTGGATCGTCCATTCACTTTCCATAATTACTGTAATTTTGTTTTCATGATATTTTTATTTTTATTTGTAACAAATAGAGACAAATTGAAATTGGAAAATTGATGACAAAAAGGACTTAAGCATTTTTGTTCAAATAGTCAACAATTCCAAAGCATTCATGAAAAAATCTCATACCCATTCCTCATCTTTCTACTTTCTGATCTTCCAGATCGCAACTAGGCGCAAGAAGAGAGCATACTTATTCAAAACAAAACAAAAAAACTTAAACAAACAAAAGCATGGTTTTATTTTGTTATTCTATCCTACCCTATTCTACTTGGAAATAAAAAAATTCAAGTGTATGCATATTTCCAATGGAGCCATTTTCGAAAAAGTGACTCAAGTATGCTCATACTCCCAATAGAAAAATATAACTTTATGAATTCTAGGATATGAGAGATCAACTTCCCTTGAAATGATGGTGCCAAGAATTGGTGAAGCATGGAATGATGCTGCAGAACGATAACAGATTGAAACCAAGCTTCAATATAGTATTTGTTCCCTTGATTGCTCATGGATGTTACACCATGAAGATCCTTATTAAATTGATCTTCCTCAATGCATAAGATTTCTGGATCTAATGATGTGAATGATGATTTTGGTTCCAATGGTTGTTCTCCATCAAATATTACGTGTGTATTGTTGATCTTGTCTGCTTGATTATGAGGACTAGAAGAAACTCCATCTACAAAACTTGGATTTAAAACATGTTCAGGCCTCGTATGGATTTGCTGCAACAATGCACAGCCTTTTTGCAATGGTGTAGATGAGGTAGAACAAGAGGGAAATGTAGGAACATTTTGCAGTTCAGCACTGTAAGCATACTGTACTGCTTTATTATGGTTAGGGTGGAGGGTGGATTGGACAGAAAATTGTGTTGGGTACCAAGGCGTTTGATGAGAAGATAGATGTGGCTGATGTAGATGATTGATTTGTGAGGTTGATATTGAAGGACCAAGTTGTGTTGCAGCATGAGGGAGAGTGGCCATGTGGTCATAAGATAGGCCATTCCAACCTTGTGGATAAGGTAGGTAAGAGTTAAATTGAGGTTGCAACAGCTGCCATGGTGGAAGAGTATTCAATTATTGAGTATGAAAGTAAGAAAATGGAGGGATAGAATTTTGAACCATAGATGTAGGCCATGGTTGACATGACTGTTGCAACGAGTTGGCTGCAACGCCCAGATCTCTTTGATATGTTTCTTTCACCCTTGGTAAAGAGGGACAATGATCTATGGAATGATTCAAGTCACATATACCACACCTTTCAAGACTATCCAAAGGGAAATCCCTTGCTTCTCTTATCTCCTCCTGCTTTTCCTTATCCTGCAAAATAACCAATTCTGAATTTAGTGAATCATTGATACCACCACTAGAATTTTCAAATAAATTACTGATTCCAGCTCGTAAAACTATTGTTTTTGCAGCAAATTTCAAAAATGGAGATAAAAGTTCCTTAGAATTCTTACCAGTCTTGAAGCTTCCTCTTGAATACCTTCTACATAACTCACAAATGTCATCATATGCTAACTGACTCATACATTACCTGTTCCAATCAGATTCAATATTTCTAAACATTCAGCTTGGATTCCCTTGAGTAGAAGTGTTTTTAAGATTTCCTTCCCCAGATTCCTCTGTTTGGATCTTTGGAGGTTATATTGAAATCATTATATGTATTCCTCCAGACTCTCTTCTTCTCCTTGTGTCATTTTGAAGATGTCTTCATTGGCACTGCAATAATCTTGGTACCTTTTCAAGAACACATGTTTCATATCTTCCCAAGTTTGTATACAATTCTCACCAAGGCTCATGAACCATCGGAGGGCTGTTCCTTTTAGAGTAAGGGGAAACACATTCAACTTTTGATCATTAGCATAATAACCATATCCTCTACAAAGTACTTCAAATTGAAATAAAAATACATCAGGGTCTTCATTTTCCAAACCATGAAAATTTGGTAGAACATGTGGGGGGATTATTTTTGTTTGTGCCACTCCTCTCGAATCTCTGATGGGAAATTCGAACGTAACAAATTCTGCATCTGCCATCTCTTCATAGATTCTTCATGTGCTATTATAAGGCTCCTCCTTCGAATGTTCTTGTCAACTTGTTAGTAGAATGGGGGGTGCTTACAACACCACTAAGGGGAATGATAAGATTTATGCTCCAAAGATTGAAATTGAAATAAAACTGAATGTAAAAAAAAAAATTCACACTCAAAATAAATTCAATAACCTGAAATGTAATAATGCAACCTACATGCCCTACTTTAACAATGCATCTAAAAAACAATGTCAGATATACTTTTGCACAATTAATAACTTCCCCGGCAACGGCGCCAAAATGTCGGACTCACTATATGTCAGTTAATTAAAACTTAACATGCAGAGTGCTAAACATAAATTATTAACCCGAAGAAGTCTTTTATTTCAAAGCTATCGTGCAAAATATATGCGAATACAATTTCTACCTGACAGTGTTATCTATTGGTATGCAATCGTAATTGTTTGTAAACTAGATCACATCTGCTTGAAAAGGAATCAAACCTAATCCTGTTCATAAAATCACACTGTAAATCTAATCATACTTGAACAAAATAATTGATCATGAAACAAGATCTAATTGCGTACATCTAAAAGAATTGTTATGTTGGCCAACGATCTACCAAATGAATTATCAACACAACGATTATGACAGATCTAATAAATGAAAGTATACAACTATGATAAGCTTAATGAATGAAAGCATAAATGAAATAATAAGCAGATCTAAACAATAACACACTTACAATTAACACTACCAGCATCTGCTCAGGGAAGAGGGCCCTTCCTCCACTGAGCAGAGCTGGATCTCCACAATAGAAGTCTACAACTCCAGAATTAAGAAAATTCTAGCATGTATTATTATAATGGAAGAATTACAACATATCTGGATCAAATCCTACATCATAACATTGTGTTATCTCCTATCTTGCATCTCCTATCATCCATCTCCTATCCTGCCTAATCTATCATGCTTAATCAATAATCTATCTATCATCAATAATCCTTTCTCAATGAGATTGATTACATATTTATACATAAAATTATCTCATGGAAATGAAGAACTGAGCCCCTAACTTGTGATATGCAACAGCTGGAACACGGCCGTAACTGTTGGCAACTTTGGAACCGGTCGCAACAATGAATCTGGAAAATACCCTCTCGAAGAACCACCTGCATATCGCAAACCGTAGCTTTTTTTGGCGATTTCCTCAATAGTCAAGTAAATGAGAATGTTACGCACAAAACCCATGTCTTGGATTTTTGAGATTCATTTCAATATGCCCGCAAATCAAGACGTGAATCAAGGTGTTCTTATGTGGCATGCATTTTTTGTTAAGGCTGTAACAGCTGGCTATGAGCGTCCTGTACGTGAAAACTCACTCCACAAACCATCATTAGTAAAATTATGCATAATAGTATTTAATTCATTAAATATAAAGGAAAATAATCACTATTAACCACTTAAAACATCAATGGAAGTAGCAGGTTGTTCAACGCGCAGCTACAACAAATGGATGAAAAATGGAATGATAAATGAGAAATAATGGTAAGAAAATGGATGAAAGGTATGTCAATAAATGATGAGAAAATGGACAATTCCAGGGCCCAACATAACAGTTGAACTATCAGTCAGAAATTCGCCCTCTTTGGTCAAATTCATTTTTGGTTGAAATTTGGGTTATCTATTGGTTGGGTGATCATTACGAGCGAGGATGAGCCACCTCACCCCCCCTCATTACTCCATCACTCAGTTGCAGCTCAGTTCAACTCCAAATCATCATGTCGGGCTCATTTAATTATTCCGATGTTACTCTTAGTCCGGATTTAGGGATTTGAGCCCTATTTTCTTTCCTTTTTGTATATATAGAGATGCTTTTCTCTCTCTTCTTCATGGATATTTTGGCATAGAAGCTCTGGAGAATTTCTATTGTAATATTTTGCTTAAGATTTAATAAAAGTTGATGACTTTGGAGGTCAATGCGGAAGCTCTTTGTTTTCCATGATTCACCTTGTGAGGTGATACCATTCTTTGCTCCCTTCTCTCTTGATTCTTAAGCATTTGATTCTATGATTGTTGAAGGCTAACAATTTAGCACTATATTGTATAATCCATGTTTTTCTCTTGAAGTTGTGTTGCTTTCAGGTATTGTCCAAGATATAAGATCTCTTGATGGTTTTAACATTCATTCTACAGGTTCTACAAGGAGTCATCTTCTTTCAAAAAAAGTTGAGAAGCATAAGAATTCTTTGTCTCATCCATCAAGAAAAATCAATTCTTTCTGGTTACTTGGTTACTTTTCTTAAGTTGGGATCTAAAATCTTTCTCTTCTCTCTTCATATTTCTATGTTATCATATGTTAGTTTTGACTTGAGAAAATAAGCTTGGGATTTGATCCCAAGTGCCACATAATTTTGTGGCTACTTCTCTTTCCCCATTAGCATCCTTGCGTACATCCAGCTAGACTGGAAGGTTTTTGGGACTAGTGCTTCTAGTGGTCTCCTTATTCGGAGGTTGATCCCACCTTTTGGTTGATTGTCTTGTTGACTATTTTTCCTCTTCTTCTCGGTTGGATTTGGCCTCCTTCCACCTTGTTGTTTGATTGTCCTCTTTGTGATTCCTTCGCTGCCCTCTTTCTTCAAATTTTTTGCAGCCACTTTTCTCCTAAGTTGTTGCCCCATTTTTACCTTTTTTGCAGCCCTCTTATTGCTTAGTTCGCTGCCCCATTTCTCACTTTTTTGTATTCAACTATTTGTTGTTCGCTCCCCCCTCTTTTCCTCATTTATTTCAGCCCTCTTTTGCCCCCTTTCGTCCTAATTTAGCTTAGGTTTTTTTTATATCAAGTATTGGACTTGTTCGTTTGTAGGTGTTGAAGAGAAACTAAGTGCAAGAAGTGAAGCAAGAAGAATCTAAGACTATTGGAGATAACCATAAGGAAGATCCAAAATTGATGATCTCAACCATGAAGACCTAAGAGACATCACTCTCCTTTTTGTAAAATCTCTTAAGAGCTTCATTATTAGTCTTTTAGCTTTTATCTTAAAAGTCCTTTTCAAGGATTAAATTCCCAGGGAAAAGTGTAACACTTAATAAAAGTTCTCTTTTTTGAGTGGGGTTTTTAATCCCCCACTCCCAACTTCCCCCATTTGAGGAGGTTTGTGGTGTTCTTGTTTTTGTGTTCTTAGATTAGATTTTCTTTACTTAAAGTAATTTCATTTTCTTTCTTAGAACACTTATTGCTAGATTAGCTTTTTTTTTTTCATTGTAAAGTTGTTAACTTTGTCATTTAAAATTTTCATCTTTCAAAAGTTTTTCAACTGCTTGAAAGTAGAAATCTCTTGAGACTCAATTTGTTGATCAAGAGTGATCTATATCGGAGAGTTTTTTTTTATTTCAGTTTTTTACTTACCCCCATGCTCTCCCAATTAAGGCCTTAAAACCTGAAAGAAATTCTTGGGTAGATTAGTTGTTTTTCATTTCAAGTTTTAATTTCATGCATGGTAAGTCTATTGAACTTTGTCATAAGACGAAGTCAAGAGCGCTCTCTGTCGGATATTTTTATTTGCGCTCATTAGTAAAATATTTCCAACACACATTCCCCATAAAATTTACTTCGTTGCTTTCCATCACTTAGTATTCTCTGCTGACCCTGAAAAGTTGGATTCGTACTCAGAACAGTGATTGGAATTTGATTAATCTTACAAGTGACAACCATAAGTAAAACTTTCACCCCCATAACCAACGAACCGGAGTTATCAATAAATACTGAGGTAGTGGGAAAATTCTTGCTAGTGACGCCGAAACAAACCGTTGTCTTAGAGTTCAATCAGGTTGGTTAAGTTCCTTGGACACCTAGCCTGGAATACTGGACGGTCCGACATGTCATTGAGAGGAGCCACTGAAGGTATATCTTTCAGTTGATACCTTATGTTCTTAGCCATAATAATCAAGATCATTAAAATATTCAATCAACCAAGATAAATTTGCACAACACTTTCACGAACAATCACTTGAGACTTATCAGCATCCCAAGCACTATATTTTGACTCCATATTGGCACTGGTCTATTTTGCTTTCATATATTTATATTATCTGGACCATTTGTCCATTTGGAATCTTGCTTAAGTAATCAGTTATCTATGGATGCCTTTTTATAAGTCTTTGTAATATTGTTCATCTTGAATTTTGTCATAGCAACGTGGATTACTCTTTGTCTTGTGTTATCTCATTTTTATAATTTGTGATCTAATTCAAAAAACTCCTAAACAACATCCATCTGCATCCGCAACCATAAAAACATCTAAAAACATTGAGCCTTAGAAAAACTCTTTGTAGGGACTACCCCCCTTGGCTTCATTAGGATTTAGCCTAAACGGAGGAGGTAGGAGTAGGTGACAGTACCTAGCTTTGTGCTTGCCCCCAAGGCCACACCTCTCCCACTTTCTCAAGTGAGGAGACAACTTTCATTAGATTTTTGTTGTTGGTGTGCATTCGGCGGACAACACTCTACATACTTGTCAGAGTTACATGGTTTGACAAACTAGCATACTTATCTTGAATGAATGTCTCAAACAACTTCACAACCATATGAACACAATATTTATGGCCTCTGGAGAGATATATTTTGCATAAAGTGGTTTGCAAATTAGTTGATTGTTCATGTCGTTGTATGGACATTGTGCAAACACACACACACAAAAACATATATATATATATATATATATATATATATTTCAACTTTTCTTGTCATGTCTATTGCTTCAACCTTCTGTTTCATGACCATACACCAACTTCTGGTCACTTTGAGCCATTGCGCTCTTACAAATCCATTGGACCTGCCCAATCCTTTATTTATCAAATGTTACAAAACATTGTTAGAAGTTCTTGTGTTGTTAAATTTTATGAACTTCATCTTTTGAAAGAGATGTTGTTGCACCAAGGCTTCGATATCTTACCTACAATCGAAGGACATTGATGTGAATTTTTCTTTGAATCGGTTTCAAAATTAAAAACAACTTTTGACAATCATAGCCTTAGAAAGGAAAGTGCACAAACATTTTTCAACTACATCACATGCAATGATACAAGAGCACTACATTGTTTAGATACATATATGCAAAAATACACTGTCTAGGAAAATGCCTTGTCTCTGATTGGGAAACCTATGTTGTTAATTTGGAAGAGACATTCTCCATTATCCAAATAGAGAAATTGTAATTTCTTGTGGAGCACATATTAAGAATATGTTAATGTCCAACATCTCACACAACCATTGTATTGCAAAGAAAAGAGAAGAAGAGGAGAGAAGGTCGGCTCGTTGCTTGAATCTGAAAGGAGGCCCTTTTGTGGAGCACTGAGGGACAGAGTCTTGAGCTTATTGGATAAGGAATGGCGTCAATCTTGATCCACACCTTTGTCCAATCGGGAACCTGTAACTAAATAACACAAGCCTGCACAACACCTCGTGAGATCTGGATATAGATGTATAAAGCAACAAAAATGAAAGATCATGCAAAAATAATCTTATTTAAGCATATAACTGAAATTATTGAGCATACATAATATGGATAAACAAGAGCATGTAATATTACTTGCCTAGTTTACACCCTTACTTGATTCAACCGAATCCTTGAAGCCAGAAAACAAAAGCAGCATAGAAATTGGAAAGAAATTGCAGTTACCACATTAGCAGCATGACGCTAGGAATCCACACAAACACATGCACTACACAGTATAGGCTCCGAAGATTCTTTATTCACAATAAAAATATAGTAGTATTACAATGGAAACAACTCCTCAATCCAACTCTAACTAGCTTGGAAAGGAGGAAATTGTGCTTTATTTATAGCAAAAACTGAAACCCTAGCCCATAGGGGGCGCATGCCTAACTGAAAAAGAGTCAAGCTGAGCCTGATCTGATGGTGAACTGAGTCTGATCTAATGATGAACTGATTCTAGATGGATGAACTGAGTCTAACTAGACTAGAACTGTAAATCAGAGTGACACCTCACCCAATGAACTGAGCCTGATCTGATGATGAACTGAGTCTGATCTAATGATGAACTGAGTTTAACTGGATGAGATGAGTCTAACTAATGATGAGCTGAGTCTAACTGGACTAGAAATGCAAATCAGAGTGACACCTCACTCAGTGAACTGAACCAACCAACCAACAACTCCCAGCTTGATCTACATGTGTGGAGGAGAGAGAAAGGAGGGCACAACCCTAGATCTGCATGAGCCAGTTAAGCTCCTCTTCAGCCCACATCATGCCTTCAGTCAAGGAGTGGGAAATCCTGGTCAAAATGAAGCCAATGAGACTGACTTCAGTCAAAACAGAGCAAAATCCACTGATTTAGGAATTTGGATTTGCTCCATTATTTAATTAAATTTTAATTAAATTAATTAATATTTGATTTTTTTTTGGATTTTCTCAACTGAGTGATGGGAAAATCACTAAAAAATTAGGAAACGTGGGTTTATGGGTTTGCATGGTGCTCTGAGTTAGAAAATGAGCACCCCCATGACTAAAACTGATTTCTAAGCCCACTTTTATTACAAAACCAATTTTAATTAGACTATCAAAAAATAGCCTAAGTTTTGGAAAAATTAAAACTTAAAAAATTTATAAAAAAAATACATGTTCATATGACTTGACCATAATACCTAGCATGTTTATACATTGACACATAGACTCTAATAAACTCAATAGGACTAAATGCCAAGCTGACCACCCCAACTTTGGAGGTATTGAGTGAAAAACACAGAAATTATGAGTCGTTTATTCAACAACCAATAATAACCAAGGGAGAAAACACTCTGGGCTGATCGGATTGACAAATAAAGTCCAAGAGACCGAGTCTTTTACATACACTATCATGCTAGAACATTTTATTACAACTCCCCTACAGGGTATGAACATGTGATATAGTACAACAAGTACTTCCCAGAAGCAATTATGAAGGTCTTCTGAAGTCCGAACAAATCATCTTCGTCCGGTTCACCAGGATCACTTGATTAAAAACCACTAAGTACAACTTAGGTGGTAACAAGAAGTAAATGTTTATGTATGAGATCCATAAAATCCATATTTAATGTAATGGAGGAGGTCTACGCTGACTTTATGTGCATATATGGATTCTTGGAATACTTTAGACTTTTGATAAGGAATATTCTTCTTATCCCAAAAATTATGAATACCCCTGCATTTATATGTCATAACCAGAGAATATGCATTGGATACTTTTGACGTTATACTGCTGCTAAGAGGAATCAAGAGGCGAGCTGCAGATGGTACAGGAAAATTTGCAAAATGCTATAAGAATTTTGATCAATACCAAAAGTTAGAGTTCCGGTAGCTATCATACATTTTTCAACACAGGTGAGCTACAGGGATAGCAAGTTCTTGTAATTTCTACAGGTAGTCCAAAAATTCTCATTTTTTCTTCCAATGTCAAACTGGACCAGGATGAGTTTTGGTGAACATGTTATTATCATCATGATGCATCATCACACCAAGTTTGAGAAAAACCCAGTTCACATTTTTTAGAAAAACACAAAATGGTTGTAGGTGATGATTGTTAATTTCTTGAAAAATATGAACTATTTTGACTTGAAAATTTCGGAATTTGTTCATATTACCTGTTGCAGCTGCAACTGTTTCCCCAAATTTTCAAATTTTGGACCCCGTTGTTAATTTTTAGCATTGCCTAGAATCGTTTGGATCCATGTACTCTTTTTTGTTTTGCTATAATTTTGGACTATTTTGAGGTCAACTCTCTTCATGCTTTTCGGAAAATTGCTTATGTTTGAAACTGTCGTGGCTTGCGGAATTTAGAGTTTGGTTTTTTCCCTTTGAGCTGCAATTTCTTACTTTGTTCTCAGAAGCTTATTTCTCATGTTGGCCATTGTTTCGAAGGCCATTTAAACAACGCATCGGAGCCATGTTTCCTTAGGGAGCCTTTGTTGCGGAAACTAAACGATGATTATTCTGCAAGAGGATCTTGACTTCTCCGATGTCGCGTCGTATCGTTTGACTTGTTTATATTATCGGAGGTTGGTCAAAGTTGAGTCGAGGTATTTGATCTTTGTGAAGCCATTGTTTTGGAAGTGAGACAAGTTTTTGGACCACTGCGAGACCTTAAGTTGTTCCGAACACTTAGCGTTTTACATTTTTTTTGCGCCATAGAAAAAATTATGGTTTGGATCGGAGGCCGTAGTTTGTTTATTTTCCGCCCTTGCGGCTCCCAAGCGAACTAGGTATCTGCCATATAACTGCTCTGCCCGTCGATGCTTTGTCTGGCTTTTGCCATTTTTTCTTTGGACCGGGGGGTCTGTAGTCTTTCCTCCTTCGCCCTTGCAGCTGTGTAACGCACTAATTTTCTGACGTTGATGTCTTTCCACTCGCCGACTGGGAACTTTTCCGCCTAGATTTTGGGTTTTAGCTCTTTCGACTTCGATAAAATTAACAGTGTCACGGAGCCCATTTCCTTTTTGAGGCCTGCTGATGTGGCTGTGAGTGAGACTACCCGGCCGATTTTTTAATGTTTTAAGCCACCGATAAGTTTTTCTCTTCCCGTCGTTTTGCGAGTTTTTTAAACCCCTGTGTGGGCGACAGTGGTTTTGGTGCCTGTTAAGGTTTTCATGATGAGAGCGCAGTACATGGCCTCTTTTGATGACTAGTCAGTTTGTTGATGTAGTTTGATTTTATTGAAAATATGCAGTCCTAATTAATGATAAATTTGTTTAATTGCAGATGGACTCAAGAGATTTTTTTTTCAGATTACTGCTGGGAGACAAAGCAGCAGAAAGTTGGTTGGGCAGTGTTAGGCAAAGTTCGTACTAAAATCAACAGGATCTCAAGGAGGACAAATGAAACACAAGGCAGAATCGATGGTGACAAAATCCCAGGCTTGGAAAGATCCGTCAGTTACCGAGCGGATCCCGTTTTGTTAAGTACTCATAAAATGAAATCTGAAAATGTAACGCATGAAGTGAATCATGAGTACTCACGGAAAAGACAAAATGGTGATATTAGATGGTTTTGAGGAGCCCAAAGGTCACACGGCTGGGGAAGCCCAAGGGGTTGGCTGATTTGGTTTAAATATAGGAAAGTTAGAGTTTACAAGGGATTTTTCCTAGGAAAAACTTGTGAACTATTGTTTGTAAGAGGAACTACTTCATTTTACAATAAAAAATTGCAAATTTTGCCTGTTGGAGAAGGTGTTGTGTGGAATGTTCAAATGTTATGATATGGACTTGTTGAAGAGGAACTATTTCGTTTTCAGCTTTATGTTCATTAACTGTGAGATCGTTCTAACTCTTAGGACCTATGTTCTTGTCTGAATGATTTCTGGTTTATTTTATGAAAATTACCACCATGAGTAATGAATGTTACTCATAAGCAATTGGCTATCTGGTTGATATCTTTAATTGTTCATGTGTTTTAGAAGGAGTATTAGCTATCTGAAATCTCTCTTTATAATGCATGTACAAGATACATTACTCATTAATAAGTGACAATCTTTCTCCCCAGGGATAGGTAGGTAGTTAGATTTAATTTTTTGTTGTATGTGATTTAGATGCATGAGAGTTTAAGACGAGAGGTAAGAACCTGCGCATCACATTGTGAATACTCCTTGCATTCTCTATCAATATGTATGTTAAGTAGGCACTTGCATATCATACTAAAAGTAAAAAATACAAAAATATACACGATGGACCGGGCCGCAACCGGTAAAACCCCTTATTTTCGTCACTTGACCTACGGTATCCAGACCGCAAACCGAATGGATTCCCTACACCAAACAGTCACGGTCTAGTTGGGAACGTTGACTGGGGAGAATCCCTTACTGTTGTTGCCTGCGAATTCCCAGGCCTCAACATTACCTTATTACATTTGCCTCCAAATTTCACTACATTTTGATGCATGTTCTAAGAGATATGGTCAAAACATTTTTTCCCTACAATATTGTAGTCAACTTCAAAATTCAAACGACCATGAATTGTTTCTTATATCTGATCCTAAATTATGAAGACAAGATTGAGATCTAAGGATGATGCATAAAAATTCATGAAATACATAATCCAATCATCAAATATTATAAATTGAGATCAAACCTTGATTATTGATCTGAGTATTGGTGCTAAGAATAATCAAGATCACATTGTTTCTTGGAATATTGGTTGAAAATGTCATCTCTATCTCCCCCACACTTGAGGTCATGGATGTCCTCATGCATGTGAAGTATGGAGCTGAGTATTGTTCGAGTGCACAGGGTACTCCCAAAAGTCCGAACACCAAGAGAAGCCACTCACACAAACAAATCACAGATCAACACACTGATATTTTGACATGGTTAAAACCCTTGAGAGGGAAACAATCCACGGCCCCAGCCAAATAGCTACTTCGAGCAATTTATTATGCAAAAGAAAGAAAGTTACAAATGAGCTTCTAATAATCATTCAACTAGCCAAGGACCCTCCATTCTCTTTAAATAAAGATCATGGACCAATTGGGTGTTAAGCCACAAATCAAGGGTAGGTATGATCTAAGAGAAGTTCAACCATCGTATCACTTTATGTCTAGAACATATCGTGACCGTCAGATTAGAATATTTACAAATGCATACTAAAGAAACACACTTTACCTAACGGATATATTACACAAGTTGATATTAACTAACTCCTAAGTTTCTAAATATCCTAACATCCCCCCTTAAGAACAACTTGGGATAGGATTGAAGGATTTACAAAGGTGACACTATTAGGAGAAGGAAGGAGGCATTAGAGCCTATCTCCCCTTAATGACACATTCCTGAACTCCTAACATAGATCGCAGTTTAGAAAACTTTGCCTCTGTAAGAGACTTGGTGAAGATGTCTGCAACTTGATCATCTGTAGGGAAATATAGATTTTCAAGAATATGATCATGAACAAGATTTCCGATGAAGTGCATATGTAGCTGAATGTGTTTGTTGCGTTGATGTAGAACTGGATCTTTGGAAAGCTTGATGACACTTTGATTGTCGCACCAAAGTAGAGTAGGCTGCTACTGCTTGAATCCAAACTCTGATAGGATCTGTCAAAGCCATAAATCTTCCTGACTGGAATTAATTGCGGCTCAATTGCTTCTTCTGAAGAAAGAGCAAGAGCTTGTTGTTTCTTACAAGCCCAAGTGTTAGGTCTAGATCCCAGACTGAAAACATAACCTTCAGATCTGCCGAAATGGGTATTTTTGGAGTAAACATAAACAATTTTCGATGAAACAAAAAATGTTTCCCTATAGAAACAGTGCTCTGGATGCAATGGAACACCTCCCATAGGCCACAAATTCATAGAAATTCCAGAATCAGAAACCCTTTCAAAGTTTTGGCAACACCGGTTCAAGATCTAGATCACAAATGGAAGCGGTTATTCATAAACGCTCTGATACCATGTTCGGGTGCACAGGGTACTCCCAAAAGACCGAACACTAAGAGTATCCACTCACACAAACAGATCACAGATCAACACACTGATATTTTGACGTGGTTAAAACCCTCGAGAGGGAAATAGTCCACAGCCCCAGCCAAATAGCTACTTGGAGCAATTTATTATGCAAAAGAAAGAAAGTTACAAATGAGCTTCTCATAATCAATCAACTAGCCAAGGACCCTCCATGCTCTTTAAACAGAGATCATGGACCAATCGAGTGTTAAGCCACGGATCAAGGGTAGGTATGATCTAAGAGAAGTTGAACCATTGGATCACTTTATGTCTAGAACATATCGTGACAGTTGGATTAGAATATTTACAAATGCATACTAAAGAAACACACTTTACCTAACGGATATATTACACAAGTTGATATTAACTAACTCCTAAGTGTATAAATATCCTAACAAGTATTCTTCATGAAGGTTCTATCTCCAGCTATGGCCTTTAGTGCTTTCCCAATATATCTTAGATTACCTTTTGCATCCATTCTTCAAACGGTGATCTTGTAGAATTAATCTACAAAATAATTGTCACCAATGATCTCAAGGAAAGATGTGATATAGATGAAAATTTCATATATGTCCATACTTTTTTGGGCAGTGATTCCCCTCTTTAATAGCAGCTTGACTTTGAGCATTGGAATTCATTAAATGCTAATCCATATTTTCCATCCTCCCTTATGCTAAAAACTTTGAAAACATTTGAATTTGTTATTGTAACCAGTGTTGATTATGAAGTTTGTAAATAATTCATGATAATATGATCAGAGATTGGTATTTCCTATAGTATACCGAAATTCAAACTTCTTGCAAGACTCAAGATTTCCTAAGGCCACTTGATGCTACTGCTGATCTAGCAAATCTTGTTGAATATAGAGTGGATTGAAGCTAATAGGGATCTGTGTTAATATTTCATTTAAATTCAGACACGCTACAAGCTGAGTGTTGTTATAGGAACATAGTAAACATGAAAGTGAATTGTTGTACCACTCACAACATCGGTGAGTATACTTAAGAAACCCAAATAGGTTTGAATTTTGTGCAATCTTCCTCTACTTCCTTTCTTGTCCATCCCTTTACAGAAAGATATACGATATGCCTTATAGCATGATTTCATTAAATAGAAGAAATATAAACCAACGATCCTCTTGATATGGATCTTAGCCAACATAAATAGAAAAATGGCCACATCATTTCAAATGAAGTTAAAGAATGATCGACATACCCATAGAAAATATCTTCGATTGATTGTAAGCATGAAATCATGGTTGGAAACTCGGATCTTCAAAGTGCAATTTAGAGTTGACCAGTGATTTTTTTGAATGAGTAACCATGGAATCGCGATCTTAAATCCAATACCCCATCAAATGTTCTTCATAAAATTAGGTTGCAACTTGAAATTCTGGTACATCACGTCTTGATCAGACAAATATTTCTCCCAAACTATTGAGAAATTTTGAAACTGTGCATGGGGAAGGGTAAATGGACCCATTTTGGAAGTGGGTTTTGAACGGTTTTGGATGATTCTTCCTGGTTTTCCCATAAACGAATCCCGAAATATGCTTTTTGTAAAATGATGGGATTAACACTCGGGTCCATTTACTTGTCTCCAACATATGTAACAAGGCACTCTGACGATCAATTCTTTGTGATGCAAGCAGGTCTCTTTACATGTTATGTATAAATATTTTGTTATTTGGATGGAAGTGGCATTCAATCATTGCAATTGCATATTTCTTTCTTGGTTGTTCTCTCAAAACTACAACCTCATCTAGATTTGCATGTACCAGCTAACTACATCTGGTGACTTCTAGAATATATCATATTTTAAGTGAGAGTGCTAGTTTCTTGCATTAGTGAGTATTCATCCTTTCATTATGCTCTAACCATCAAAATTCTTCATTAGATGTCTTCAACTTATTACGCACAGAGGTACTAACTTTTATTGATTTATTGCAGGAACATAATCTTCTACAGGAAGATCTGAAAAAGATGTTCCAACATAAGTATGAAATTGACTACTGTCAAGACCTTCTTATTGCTAAACCATGATACCATAAAAATAATGTTGTTTGGAGTTGATGGAGTTGATTAACAACTTTATTGAAAACAAAAAATGATCCATTATTTTATTGAATTTTATTCACTATCCTACCCTACTTGAGAAGAAGGAAGACCTCTTCTCAAGTGTAGGAATACTTCCAGTGGAGCCATGTGTGCAACAGGAGTATAAAAGTACTCATATTTAGATTTGAAAGATAAGATTTAGTATGTACCAGAATATGAGCAACCAACTAATATTCTTGATTTGGTGACAAGAGATGTTGAAGGATGAAGTGGTGCCCTAGCCTGAGGATTGTATGGAGCCATTCTTCAATTTAATCACAACTTCCTTGATTCTTTTCTTCATCAATATTTATTTGCATGTCCCCCTTTGTCATATGTTGGAGATATTCGAACATTTGTCTCTTACACAAAGTACCAAGAGATTCTTCATTTGCAGGATCCAAAATATGCTCTTCATTTGATGTTGTCCATATATCTATGGTCTCCTCTTCATATCTGCTAGGAAAATCAGGGAGGTATGCTAAATATGCTTGTTTCTCATGGACCTTTTTCTCCTCTTTTTCATTATGAGTTGTAGTTATATTCCTTATGGCTTTCGGGATATTCTCCTCCTAAGATATAGAGATATTCCCTGCTATTGCAAGGATCTGAGATATTTCTTGGAATATCATATTCCTTACTTAACAACTCTTGAGCATGATTGAACTCACTTGGATGGTTGATAATCTATGTTTTGCACATTGATTCGTGCTGAGAGGATATTAAAAAAAATCAAAACTATAACTTGTACAAAACAAACTTCAAAGCAAAGCAATCTTCAAAGCAAAGAAAACTCCAAAGCAAACATGTACTCAGGAACCCCATGCCACTAAGATCCCGTTGTCACCAAGTTCTATGTTGACATGAATCTATCCCTTATTCTATGCATCAAACTAAAATGAAAGGACTAGAATATAAACTATTGATGCATCAATTCACCTAGTTCCAACATCTTCTAAATCCATTGAGATTGTATACCCACTAAAGTGGGTTGGTGCGGAGGTTCTTACCTCTCATCTTACCGAATTGTCTCCTTGTGTTTTAGGATCTGGACAATCTGTTATAAAAGATGATCTAGAAAATTATTAGGTCCCAATTCTTTGACACCTCCCCGGTAACGACACCAAAATATTGAGCAAAATAATTGCTTTGTTTTACCTCACGTAAATTATCAACCAGGGTCAATAAACTGTTGTGGTTTTGTGCAAAGTATATGCAAAATCATAACTCAATTGGTCATTTTAACTAGGAACACCAGTTGGACTACTCAATGAAGTATTAGGTAGGTTGATTGAGGTTCATTGTGTGTATGTCAAACAATGAGCATTATCAGAGTGACCAAGTAACAACCATGCCTTCAATATCCAAATCAAGTAAGGGAAGAAGTAAAACACACCAGAAGCTAGCTAATGTCCATCTTTTACAACCAAATCAGGTATAATAAATCTTAAAACAAACAACTCCCTTAATCGACCGATGATAGTATGTATGTATTCACCTTGTGTATACCCCCCACAATTGATTTCTAAGGTGTAACAATGACACTTATAATGGTTGTCAGTATTATCAGAATGACCAAAAAGCAGTCCTATACGTGTAAACTGATCAAGAGGGGGAGACAAAACCACTCAATGCATAAAAAGTAGAACCACACTCAGCCGACACACTTACATGAAATGTAAATTGCATGAAAATAAATGCTACAGAGCTCAATTTGGTCATCAAGATTATATTCCAATCATTAACCACATTCCTTTTGGTCAACAAGCAAGAGCATCAATTGGTTTTGTTATCACTAAAGAAACTCACCCTTCAATGCCTAACTCTGTAGGGAAACCACACCTGCAAGAATTGAAAGAGCATAAAGAAATGAACAACTAATGAAATAGCATCACACAACAAAAAGGAAACTAATTGGTCATTGTATACCAGGCTGAGGGGGGCCTTCCTCCCTTGGCATACACTGCCAAGGAGGACTACAGTACTAGCTCACAATATGTATCAACAAGATTCTTTATTCCAGCATCAAATATTACAATGAGTACAATTCTCCAACCTCTCACTCTCTAATCCTCTAACCTCTCCCTCACATATAACTTCTAACCTTCTAGCTTAATGATATGCTCTCATATTTACACATGAATTTCAAAGGAGAAGAGGTTACATGAGGATAAGATCATATCCAAAATAAATGGATCTCCTAACAAAAAATATTGAATACATGTGGAATTCTTCATAAAATATTGGATTTAGTCTTAATATGGTTTGGAGAGGTTATCAAGATCATAATCCATGAGATACATATGCCCAAAGTTGTGGAGAGAAGGAGAAACTTGGTTGACCTGCTTAATTACTGGAATTACAGGTGCACTACGGGACTGGCAAGTTCTGGCAAGTTTTGGTAACGCCCTACTGAAATGACGAGTACCCTGTTGCAATTCTAGAAATAAGTTAGGAATCAAATTTATATCTTAAGTAATCATCCTAACATGGGAAATTAACCATTTTAATACATACATATCACATGAAGCTCATATAGGGTGAAAATGGGTGATTACAGGAATATAGTTAATGAAATGCATGAGGATGAAAAGGTAAAGTACATGAATGAATGGCTAATGGACATCGTAAAATGTGTCATTTTTAATGCCCAACACCATTGTTAGGAAAACAAATGAAACATTCATTTCAATCTTGAATAGGATAAGAAAAGGAAAAGAGACATTTGATGATATACAATTCTTGAATCGCAATTGCCATACAAAACCACCATTTGATCCATCATCCCCTTTTCTTTATTCCTGCAACAAAGATGTTGAACAACATAGTTCTAAAATTTTGACAATTGTACAAACAAAAACGTTTACTATTGCATCTTATGACACCAAAGTTAACAACATGAAAACATATTTGATGGACAAAAAAAATTGCAAATCCCATCCACAATTGTCCTAAAAAAACATGCTTGTTGAAATAGTGAGTGGAAACTACTCAATTGAATATGGACTTGTCAATGACGCTGAAGGTATTTTCAAACACTATAGCCATACAACACCAAACTTTATCTAGATAGAGTTTGTAGATCAAAAAATTTGGTGCATCTGGACGAGCTTCCATGTAACATCTCTACACTAATCCAATCATGTGCAGCTGGACACTTATCAAAACAATAACAAAACAGATCTCCCTTGGCAATAAAATAAATTTCATAAGAGTGCAATTTCCAGTCTAGTTAGCATATGCTTGAATAATTCATAGAGCACAAGGGTTGACAATGGAAAAATTGGTGTTTTCCTCAAAAGGGGTGACAAAACATGGACTTGTTTATACTGTGTTATATCGTGTGAAGAACATCGAATGTATCTACCTTGTAAATGAGCTGCAACAAAAAAAATATATGTTTCGTCAAAATTTGTTGCTGAAATAAACATATTAGAACTGAAAGTGTCACTAAACATCAAACAGACTAAGACATCTCAGATGAAAGCCATTTCCCAATTTGCTGAGATTGGGTTATATTTATAGGTAAAAATATTACATCTTGAGAGTGTCTAGAACTCTCTTCTCATGAGATATTTTCGACATCATAACACTGTTTCAGCTACCTATAATAAATGTTGCTTGTGGAAGATTTCTAGAACACTCCTCACTGAATTTTCTAATAAACATTATTATCTTTTAATTCTGGTTTTAACACTCGGCCTTAATGTTTATTAGAGTTACATTATTAAGGGCATACTTCTTTAAGCCCTAACATGCTTCTAAAATTTTCAAACTTTACAATGCTCAATGGTTTGGTGAATATATCAGCAACTTGATCTTCTGTTTTACAATACTTCAATATGATGTTTCCTTCTTTTGTTTGTTCATGAACATAATGATGATGGATTTCAATATGTTTGGTCCTTGAATGAAAAACTAGTTTTTTCGTCAATTGTATTGTGCTTTGATTATCACAATAAATAGTTGTAGCTGTTGTTTGAGAATGATTTAGTTCAGCAAGGACTCCACTTAGCCATGTAGCTTCTTTTGTTGCAATAGTTGCACCTTTATATTTAGCTTCTGTTGATGATAAAGAAACTGTAGGTTGTTTCTTACCACTCCATGAAATTGCTCCCAAATCAATCTGAAAAACATATCCAGAAGTTGATATTTTCTCTTCAACATCTCCTACCCAATCTGAGTTTGTGTATCCAACTAGTTGAACCTTTCCACCTTATTGATACTCCAGTCTAAGCTAATATGTTCCTTTGATGTATCTAAGTATTCTTTTAGCTTCTTTCCAATGTTCAAGATAAGGATCTGCCATAAATCTAGAAACCATTCCAACTGCATATGCAATATCTGGTCTAGTGGTTGTTAGATATAGAAGAGTTCCCACTAGCTGTCTATATAGTGTACTATCAATTTTTTCAAAAATAGATTTACTCCTTATCTTAACCCCTGCATTAATTGGAGTGGGAGCTTCCTTGCAATTCTCCATCTTAAACTTCTTTAATAGATCAAGTGCGTACTTTTGTTGTGATAGAAGAATCCTATCTTTCTCTTGCCAAACCTGGATGCCAAGAAAGTAATGTAACAACCCTAAATCTGTGACATCAAACACCTTCTTTAATTGCCCCTTGCAGTCATATACATGACTTACTTTGCTTCCTGCAATTATCAAGTCATCTACATATAGGACCACAATTATGATATCACCATTACAATTTTTGACATAAAGATCAGGATCATAAGGACTTCTCTTGAATCCTTCCTTTAAGAAATGCTCATTGATTTTTGAGTACCAAGCTCTAGGAGCTTGCTTCAATCTATACAAAGACTTCTTTAACTTACAAACAATATTTTCTTGGCCAATTTTTCTAAAACCATGGGGTTGTTGCGTATAGCTTTCTTAATGTAAGTCAACTTACAAAAAAGCACTTTTTACATCCATTTGATGAATCTCCCAACCAAATTTTGCAGCTAGAGAAGTCACTATTCGAATTGTAGTCATTTTAGCAACACAAGCAAATGTTTCATGATAGTCAATACCTTCTTTTTGTGAGTATCCTTTTGCAACCAACCTAGCCTTATGCTTCTCAACTTTTCCATCAGAGGTGAACTTTGTCCTATATACCCACTTGCATCCAATGAGATTTTTACCTTCTGGAAGAGAAGTCAGCTCCCAAGTTTGATTCTTTATTAGAGAATCGTATTCTTCTTTCATTGTAGCATCCCATTCAGACTTTCCTCGAGCTTATTCAAATACATGTGGATCATCAACATTCATCACTCTAGTCATAAGAGCATAGTTAGCATAATGCCTTGGACCTTCTTGATAAGTATCTTGAATACTCCTTGTTTTTATGATAGAATCATTATTTTTATCTTGTGTACCTGCAACAACAATACCTTCTTCACAAGATTCAGAACATTCTTCATTAGTCATGTCATAAAATTTGTCTTCAATAGTTGGGTCACCAAGGGTGGATGGAGAAATAGGAATAGAGGAAGAAGATTTGAAAGATATTATACAACTTTCATCAAATATCACATCTCTCCTAATAAGAATTTCATTTTTATCAGGATCATACAACCTGTAGGCCTTAGACGATTCACTATAACCAACCATAATACATTTGTGACTTTTCTTGTCTAGTTTCTTCCTTTTCTCTTCAGGTATATGAACATATGATCACACCCAATAACTTTGAAATGACCTACAATTGGTTTTCTTCCACTCCAAGCTTCTTCAGGAGTTTTATGTTTGACAACAATTGTAGGTGACCTATTGATAATATAAGATGCACCATTTACAGCTTCAGCCCAGAATTTTGGATCCATATTTCTAGAATGTAACATACACCTAGCCATCTCCATAAGGGTCCTATTCTTCCTTTCAGCTACACCATTTTGTTGAGGTGTATAAGGGACTGTATGCTCTCTTTTAATTCCATTATTCTTACAATAATTATCAAAATCCTTGTTCGCATATTCTTTTCCATTATCTGTCCTTAAAATCTTAATGTACTTTCCACTTTGTTTTTCTACAAAGGACTTGAATTCCTTGAACTTATCAAATACATCATTTTTCTGTTTTAGAAAATAAACCCAAATCCTTCTACTATAGTCATCAAAAAATGTCAAAACATACCTGAAACGTGAAATGGATGGGTGTTCTAGTGGTCCCATAAGGTCACTATGAACCAAATGAAGTGGAGTGTTGGCCCTCCATGATTTACCATTTACAAACTTTTCCATATGTTGCTTTCCAGACATACATCCTTCACAAACTTCTTGCTCTTGAAAAATTTTAGGTAGTCCATGCACCATTTCAAACTTTTTCATTAGACTAAGACTTTTATAATTTAAATGACCCATCATTTCATGCCATAATCTATTCACATTATTTGTTTTTGCAACCAAAGCCTTTCCATTTGAAGTAAACCTTCCAAACTTATAAAGTCTATTTTCTACATATCTAGAAGCAACCACCTTATAATCATGATTAATATCCTTAATTAAGCATTTGTCTTTATAAAACTCAACCTTGTAACCTTGATTTGCAATTTGAAACACAGAGAGTAAATTTGACTTGAGATTGGGAACCAACATAACATTATTAAATACTCCATCTTCAACATAAACATTTCCATTTCCAATCATTTCCAATGTTGTATCATCTCCAAGAAAAAAATTCTCCTTATTGCAATCATTATCTAATACAACAAACTTCTCCTTATTATGGGACATATGACAAGTTGCACCAGAATCTATAACCCATTCATCTTTATTTGAGACATTATCTTTAAGAGCAACACAAAGTGCATTACCTTTTTCTCCTATAGAGCTTTTATGCCTTGAAAACTTACATTGTCTTTGTTGTATGTCCCATTGTTTCTTGCGACAATCCTTTGCATAATGCCCTGGCTTTCCACAATAATTACAATTGTTATTGAATTTATAATAATGCTTCTTTTCTTCAGGCTGATTTGAAAACTGACATGTCTTATCATTTGGCTTATCATTAATTTCTTTGTGTATTGAAATGATCTTCTCTTGGAGACAAGTGCATGATTTTCATCACTTGATGGCTCCCTTTCCTTTGCTAACCGTTGCTTTTCCTGCAATAACTTGGTAGTAAGATCAGATACTGAAATAGTAGGAATTTTATTAGTAGTATCAAGCCCTCTAATGAATGATTGATAAGAACTAGGAAGGTTGCGAAGAATGACATGCACAAACTCCTTTTCAACCATTTTTTTGCCAAGACTTTCTAGTTCATTTCTCAAATCTTTCAACTTTGTTAGATGAGGTGCAATTTCTTGATTATTAGACAACTTCAAATTGTGTAAATCACTAGCGAAATTTAATATCCATGACTCACTAGTATTATGATACAAATCTTTAAGCCTCTTCCATATCTCAATGCCATCTCTCAAATTCTTAATTTCAACAAACACTTCATAAGACATGCAAATTTTAATATATGCACCAGCTTCTTTATTTCTTTGATCCCATTTTTCAAGAGCCCTTTGTTCAGTGGGAGGCATTTCTTTTCCACTAACCAAATCATATTGCTTCCTCATTGTTAAAAATGGTTCTATTTTATGAACTCATTCATTATAATTCTTTGCATTTAACTTAATTTTAGGAATTATGCCCATATTTAAAAACTTCTTGAAACTACCTTCCGATATAATTTTACTCAGTAAATAATGCCCCTTCTCACAAAAATATATTCACCCATACAACAATTATTACTCCTTCAAAACACTTAGTTAATCAAAACTCAAACATATAAAGACATGAGTATATAAATTCAAAGATTCACCGGGTTATTACAACCAAAAAGTTACTGATATAAAAATCCACTATCACAGGCTATAATAGGCTTCACGTGAGTGATTAATTTCCGGTCAACAACTTCATCGTAATGCTTTTTCCATTCAGAAAAATCCAACGCTCTCAAATAGCTTAGCACATACTTACTTCAATGATCTGCACAGAACTTCTTAACACCATTAAACATAGAATATCAAATTTAATTGTTAAACAGGGAAAAAATATTAAGCACAACTAAGCATTTAAATGGCAGCTAAAAGCAATTTTGGAAAGCCTTTTTTGCACAACAATCTCACAAAAATATTCCAAACACCCAGCTACTACACATAAATTATGTTAGCTGGCCACTTCACACTTGGTATTTCATTTGCTCAGCCTCATATGACATCCCATCGCCCAGCAACATCAGCACGCTTGCTCTCCTTCAGTCACTAGGATGCTTCGCCGACCTTATTTTCTTCACGCAGTTTCTTCTAGCATCCCAATAGCCCAGCATCAGGCCGCTCTGATACCATGAAAGAGTCACTAAACATCAAATGGACTAAGAGATCTCAGATGAAATCCATTTCCCAATTCAACATCAGAACACTGTTTCAGCTAGCTATAATAAATGTTACTTGTGGAAGATTTCTAGAACACTCCTCACCGACTTTTCTAATAAACATTATTATCTTTTATTTGTGGTTTTAACAAGAACAACATGCATGTTTTCAATTTGAGTCTGGGCTCAACTCAATTCCAACCACTGAACACGTCGTTATTTCTTCACTCAACACACTTAGTTTGACTTCCCCCAGTGCCTATGTTGCAAATGACAGTGACCTGATGCAATCAGACATTACATGTCTGCAAGAAACCCATTTGCACATGCCTTAAAAAAATAGTGTTTGCAAGCCAATACAATTGCATTTCAACACATTCAATACATGGACTACTTACACTTTGTTGCAGCTGCAACTTTTCTCCCCAAATTTCTGAATTTTGGGCCCCTCCTCAAAATTTAAAGTCTTTTTCATCGCTGGATGCTTGAGTAGTTGGTCGTGTTTTATGTTGAATGATTTTGAAGCTTGGTTTCCAGTCTGCTTTAAAGATTGCCTATGTATCATTTTTATGGTTGGTCGCAGATGCGAGTTTGGTATGCCTAGCCAGGGGTAATTTCTCTGTCTTTGAAGGTCCACTGTTTCGGAAGCAAGCGGGTTTCAACCCTCGCTGGTTTATAGTTTCGAAGTACTTAAAGTTTTCTGTTAGACTGAGCGTCATCTTATGTTAAATCAGCGGCTGATAACTTGTTTCTCTTCCGCCGTTGTGGCCGGGGAATCCTTTTGGCCTCCGATGTCAAAGTCTTCCAATCTTCGATTAAGTCTGTTTCACCCGCATCGTTGGTCTCTAACCTTTTCGCTTCCGTCGTTGCGGCTCCCAAAGTGATTTGGCCTCCGAAGTAGAAGTCCGTCCGACGTTCGACTGAGTTTTCTCCCACCGCCGCTTGCCCGTAGTTTTTCCGCTTCCGCCGTTGTGGCTAGGAAAGCCATTTGGCTTCCGATGTCCAAACCTTGCCGGCTTCCGATTGAGGAGTTTTTCCCACCCTTCGGTCACTTGTCCGTTGTCTCGTTCCTTTCCGTTGTCACGGCTGTAGTGGGTTTTTTAGCTTCCGATGCTATTATTCTGAGTATCCGATGAGTTCCCGCTTCTTGTCAAGGTAGTGGTGTCGGTGCTTACCTTGTGATAGTAACGCAGTGCATGAGCTTCTCAATGCTTAACCGTTTTTTGTTGACATCATTTGAATGCGTTTTCAATGAATGATGCTAGTCGTTTGAATGCAGGTGGGTTACAAAAATCGGTCAAACTGCTACAACGCGAAGGAAGACGGGCCTAAATAGGGACAAACCAAAGAAAAAACAAAATGTATGGTGACAAAGGAGCAGTTCTAAAAGGTCCGGCAGTTACTTATACACTCATGGACACGCATAGAAAAGATAAAGGAATATGAAGCATTGGGGAGCTGCAAGGTCATCCGTTTTGAGAGGCAACCCAAACGAGCGGTTGTTGTAGTTTAAATATTGTAAAGTTAGAACTTAGAGAGGACTTTTTCCCTGGAAGAATTTGTAAACCATTTGCTTGTAAGAGGAACTATTTCGTTTTACAATCAGAAACTGCAACTTTTGCCTGCTGGAAACAGCGCAATGTGGAATGTATCAATGTGACTAAATGAATAAGGATGAAGAGGAACTATTTCGTTTTCAGTTGTATTTCATTAACTGTGAGAGTGTTTAACTTCCTAAACCTATGTTCTTGTTGAATGTTTTTCAGTATCTTCGGGATGTTTTTTTTTCCACTGTGAGTAATAAATGTTGTTCATAAAGCAATTAGCTATCTGGTTGTTCAAATATCTGTAATTGTTCGTGTGTCTTGAAAGAAGTGTCAACTAACTGTAACTCTTCATAACGCATGTACAAAATGCATTACTCACTTATGAATGTTAATCCTTCTCCCTAGGGATAGTTTAGGTAGTTAGTTTCTTTTTCTTGTGGTCTATGATTGGGATGCTAGTGAGTCTAAGACGAGAGGTAAGAACCTGCGCATCACATTGTGACCGCTCCTCATATATTATCGCCCTGCATGTTAATTAGGCACTTGCATATCATACATTAAGTCAAAAAATACAAATACACGGTGGACCAGGCCGCAACCGGTAAAGCCTTTGTTTTTGTTACTTTGACCTACGGTAGCCGGACCGCAAATCGGACGGATTCCCTACACCAAACAGTCAACGGGCTAGTTGAGAATGTTGATTGGCGAGAATCCCTTACTGTTGCCGCCTGCGAATTTCCAGGCCTCAACACACTTATAAAGAAAGAGATTCATATTCTCAATACATATATCTGAGGATGTCACTAACATAAAGCTTTCTAACAATGTTTTAAAGCTTGTGAACATTTATAACATATCAAATAACATCTCTGAAAGCTTCTTCCATGTCTTGAATTATATTCTGTCAAAAAACATCGACAAAACACTTGTCGTGATTGTGGGTGAATTCAACATGTACATTAACATGTTGAAAGGGACAACGACAAAACACTTATACTGATTGTTGGTGACTTCAACACTGACATGTTGAAAGAAACAGCACCAAAAAAACAGTAAATGTTTATGGAAATTTACAAATTAAAATTAAAAACAAAAAATGTTACAACGAATTGTGGTTCTATGATTGACCACTTTTGGACAATTATATATGTTGATAGCCTTGCTTTTACTATTTGTGATGCCTATTGGTTTGATCATTTCATTAGTCTCTTGTTAATCCCTTTTGCTTGCACTTGATTTCTTTCCTTCGCATATTTGAAGTGCATATAAAAAGTATTATGTAGAACATGAATCTAAAACATTTCTTCACTATACAATTGTAGATGCTCGTGTTCTTTCCTTACACATATTTCCAGTTGTTGTTGCATGTTATCCCATCCTATTAAACTTAGAATCCTCTTTTTATCCTTTTTCTGCTTGCAGTTGAAAAAAAACTTGAGCACTATTTGTTTTTATTGCTTTCTTCATTGTAAAGGAAAAAAAGACTGCAACATCTACTTCCATAGATCTCAGCAAACATCACAAACAAATTGTCTACTTCCATCTATATAGTGCACTGTAAGAAACGTACGTCGATACCTACCAGTCCGTCATCAAGCAAAAATATTGTGTCATCTTCCTCAAACAATGACACTTGAAATAGGTTCAGCTTCAATCGACATGCTACCTACAAGCAACCCAAGAAGGTGAAGTCCTCTTGCACCAAGCAATTTTCTTTCAACCAATTATGTCTTCTCAAAATTATGTTCTCTTCATCATCCGATTTCTTTTCTAATCAGAAATCTTCCACGGGTTTAAACATGTAGTAACCGAAGTGTCCACAGTTATCCAATTGTGTGCAGAGACGGACCTGCACAAAGTTGTTCCCCAAGCTCCCCGCTAAAAGCCAATATTTTGCATGCGGATCTAGTTGACAAATATGGCATGATGACTATTACAGTGAACGATAGTCTTATTAATGGATTTGGAAGTTTTATGTTTCCTGGAAGAAGTGTAAGAATCACTGGCTTTGAACTGAAGAAAAAACCATGCCATAAAATTGATGAATCTCTTGCCAACTAGCATAGTAGAAGCAATTGATCGAGATTGCACAATGTGTTTCCTGCCACCAAACATGACCATCAACGAGATGGTTTCATCAAACGAAACCTATGTTGTCGGATCAGTGGCATTCATTGTTGTAGATTGACAATACAATAGAAAACAACCGGAATTTTTCATTAGAGATGGTGAAACAGCCAGTGATTTTGCAACTGTAAGTTACAATTTGCTTCACTAAAAACAATTACCTTTCGATTTTTAATTATTTTTCCTACTTCTATTTTATTTTTACAACAGGAAAAAAAACATTGCTATCATAACAAATATGACAACCCTCCATTTCACCTATTTGAAAAACAATGTTGTTGCTTCATTTTACTTTCTCAGTTCCAGGTGAATGAAACATATAGAGATTTCTTCTTTCGCGTCCAACAACAACTAGCAATAGATGAATCTCATATTTATCTTGTAAAGAACATTGTACGTCCGGGTGCTAGAGGCAGCCACATATTGAAAATGTCTCAACCAACATTTATTGATCCTCTAAATGATGAGTCAACCAACATTTATTGATCCTCTAAATAATGAGACAGCAATAGAGAACCTCCTACCCATTGTGGAGGCAAAAACAGAGGTAAAAAAAATTGAAAACTGTGTTTTCCATCACCGTTGCAAACATAATTGACAGTTTGTTGTTTATAAGAGACCTTATTTTCCTGCATTTTTGCTCTCACTGCATTTTCCCATAGAAATAAACAAATCAATCTCTGCAATTTTATATGTCCTTACTCTGTACCAGCTGTTGGTTTTTATTTTTTTTCCTTCACTTACCTTTGCATCTGGAAATCATAATATCTTAACACTCTCAATGTCTTCATTCTTCACATCAACTTTTCTTTAAAAAAAAAATGTAAATTAAAAAATATATTTTTGCTTCTTCCCGACATGCAAAAGTCGTTTGCACTTCCCTTTGCTAAATATTATGTTACATTTCATATGTGCTTATACGTTGCTTCTGACTCTAAAATTGCCTAAGTATTTTGAACTCTCGGAATCAGAAATACATTCGCTCCACCATTCCTTTTCATTTGAAGTGAATGCAAATTTCCACTGGTACAAAGGTGCAATGTATGTGCCTATTGTAACTGTCACACAACAACTATCCATGAGCAATTTATTCTGTCGTTACACCAAAACCTGCAGATGTTGGTGAACATTAACTCAGCACAACACCTTATCACCAGGAGTGGTGGTTAAACCACTTGTTTTATATTCCTAGAGGTGTGACAGTTATACCATGTGGAGGTACCCGATACTCCAACATCGTGCCTCCGACGTAGCTCGGGGGAATTAAACCTGAGACCTCGGCTCTGATACCATGTAAGGTTTGTCGTTACACCAAAACTTGCAGATGTTGGTGAACATTTGAAACCCAACACAAGGCCCTATCACCAGGAGTGGTGGTTAGACCACTTGTTTTATATTCCCAGAGGTGCGGTTATACCATACATTTTTTATGGATAGATGAGGAAAGGGTCCCATCAAATCACTATGGATGAGCTCTAAGGGAGAGGAGGCCCTCTTAGCCTTCTCTTTTTCAAACTTCTCTTGAAAATGTTTGCCAATAACACATCCTTGACAAACTCCTTTTGAAAAATGAATTTTGGGCAAGCCAATGACCATTCCCTGCTTGTAGAGTTGCTGCATGTATCTGAAATTAAGATGACCAAATCTTTCGTGCCATAACCTACTACTATCATCAACATGCGTAAGTAATAAGGCAGAATCTGGTTCAATGAATTCAGAAAATGTGTAAAGCCTGGTGTTATAACTAGATCTTTTTCTTAGTTTATCTGTTCTTCTTGTTCTAATTTTCAATCATTGGTTTAAAATGATTTTACATTTTATGTTGATTTTAAGGAATTTTTGACAATCAATAATTTTGGTTAGATTTAATGCTTTTAATGGTTGAATTATTTCATTATTTTAGTTTTAAGGTTTGTCTTTTGGGCTTATTAGCTAATATGTACATCTTTAAGCTTTCAAAAACTTATAATAAAAGTTTATTCCAAGTTTTGATTTATAATCTAACTCTCATTTTTTAGTCCTTGGTCTTGAATATTTTCATGAGGAGATTCTTGTAGGAGATCTGTTTTTCCTGTTTTTATCATTGTCATTGGGAGCATATTACGAGGATATGGAAACGAATTCAGGAAAACAAAAAGAGGTTTTTGTCCACAACAGACTTGTTCACAAAAACCTCTCTCAGTTTTGCAACAACTATTATCGTTTGAGAGATTCGAATTCATCTTTCTGGCATATTTTCAGGGTTTAAATTATTTAATTATTTCCTGTTTTAGTCACAAATTTGAAGCACATATTCCGATCAATTGAAGAGGAATTTTTAAAAACCAAGAAAGGTTTTTGTTCATAACATACTCATTTAAAACAACCTCTCTCAGGGTTTGCACAGGTGTCCCGGACCCAGAGATATGAAAGCGTATTTGAGACCCAAATTTTTAGAAATTCATCAAATTTTCCCAAATCCGATTTGCTATTTTTGGTTTAATTGTCTTTAAAGATTTTGAGTTATCATGTAACTAATTGATGTAACTGTTTCAAATTTTGACCTAGAAGGTAGTTATGGAACTACTTTACCTTTTTAATGATAAAAGGAAGACAAACATACAGTTTTGTGGGTGGATTTTTCACTAAAGGAGAGGCTTTTGGAGCTTTGATTTCTCAAGCTAGCACTTATAACTCCTATGCAAGTGGATGAATGTTATTGATTATATATAAACTGATAAGCCCTTTTACCTGTCATGCTTTTTTATTTCTGATCTGGTTGATTGCTAAGTCTACAATTTCATTTTTTGTTTAAAGGTTTATTCATGTAAATGCTTGTAGCCTGTGGGTGGAATTAGTATTTCATGTGTAATGTTTATGGCTTATTGGGATGTGTTTGATCCCTAGTTTATCCAACTTGCATGATTTGGTTCTGTATTAGCTTGTGGATTTTTATTTCCTCCTTGCTGATGAAGTTTTTAAAACAAAAAACCATAAACCAAAACCCTAAAAACCTGTTGTACTTAATTTTATTTATTGAGATTGTGTTGGCTTGTTCTTTAGTAGTCTAAGAACAATTTCTGGCACTAACATCTTTGACACCGTTGCAGGGGACGAAGCTGAAGTACATATTCCCTGGGATATCATTATTCATCTGATTGTGAGAGGTGAACAAAGTTAGAAAATATTTTAGACTACAAATTTTCACCGACGACACCATGATTAAAGATTCTACTACAAGGAGAATTTTGTTGACAGAAAAATGAAGAAGCCAAATGGAAAGACTGGTATCAGCTTGTTACTTTCCTCCATGAGGTTTTGTTCTTATTCATCAGTTCTTTCTTGTCTTTTCCATTGCATGTCAAAAGAATTATTTTTTGTTTTGTCTATTTCGATGATCATAAACCTTCAAGTACATATTCCTCTTTGGAAGAAGAAAATCTGCATTCTTCTTGTTTTATTGATGTTGATCCTATTCCTTCATTTGAAATACATGTGCAGCATGATATACATATACCCATATCTCTTGAAGCTGATTATTCTGGTCATCTTGTAGAGAATAAAGCTAATCTATTACCTTCTACCATCACTACTGAAACTTGCAAACATCTTGTTGAACCTCATTTTCAACTCACAGATTTTCAGTCTAGACTCAGACAAAATATGTTTAAACCTCTTAGGCTGCCATCTCTCTTACATCCTTACCCTTCCTACTTTGTTGAATATCTTTCTCATTTTACTACAAAAGACCATATTACAGCAGAGAAGCATTTAGAATCTTTTCATAATTTCATTGATAATTTTGAAATCATGCATGAGGATGTTGTCATGAGATTATTTTCGAAATCCTTTGTTGGAGATGCTGGGTTTTGGTTTCGAAATTTAAAAGCTGATTCAATTGGATCGTGGGAAAAGTTACATGATGTCTTTTTGAAGTATTGGAATAAGAAGAAATCTTATAATCAATTTCTTTTTGAATTTTATAGTTTGAAAAGAGAGAATGATGAGCCAATTACTAAATTTAATTGGAGGTTTCAAATTTTTTATATCAGTATGCCTCCAGAGATCAGACCTTCGAAAAAACTTGCTATGGTATATTATGTTATGGCTCAACATTTAGATCTTGTCTTTTTCTTGTTAGAAAGGAAATCATTATCTTTAAGACAATTGTTTGAGTATGCAAAAGGAGTGGAGGAGAACATCTGAGCTTGCAAAATGCTTCGAGATCATGCTTATGTTGAAGATATACAAGCTTATGAATAGGAAGAAGAATGTAGGTATCATTCAAATTTAAGACAGTTTTCTTCATCATTTTCAGTTTTTCATATGAACAAGGATATAAATGGCGCTTGTGTTGATTCTTCATATCATTTTGCTGATGTTTTAGATGATAATATACTTTCAGTGGATTATAGTAGAAATTTCCTAGTTCCTGCTATGAGATTATCATGTTATGAAGAAAAAGTTGTTGTTCTTCAACCTCTTACTATTGATATAAGAAATAAGCTATCATTCTTGACTTATGGTCACTTTCAGAATTTTATTTGTTCAAGTTTTGATGAAGGGTTTTAATTAAAGGTCGAGATACAGTTTGAAGAGCCCTTGGTTTCCATTCTTGAGCCAAAGTTTAAAAAGAATAGCAATAGAGAAGAAAAGAATGCTTCACTTTATGATGAATATAATGAAGACATTGAAGTATTAAATTGAAAATTTCATGATCCTGTGGCTTCTTGGATGGAGTTGTGTTTTTCAAAGGTTTCTAATGCTCCAGCTTTTGGCATACTTTCTATTTCCATTCATAAGTATCAGCTTCCTATAGACTCTTTATTGCATTTATCACATCTTTTGTGGATTTTCTCAAACAATAGCATGCATGGAATTATGATTCTCAGTCAAATGGTTTCTTGGCTTCACTAGAAGTATGATTACACTTGATTAAGTTGTTTCCTTCGATTAAAAGTAGGAGTAAATAGCAGAATAAGCTCACTATACGAGCATGTAGAAGATTTTCAGTATGCTGGTTTGTAGTAGTGTTTTGTCATTTCAGAGGTATGTGTTCGGATTTTGAGAAAGTTGCAAAGATTTGGTAAATGACTCCATTACCCAATGAATAATGCACAAGGTCTACAGGTTCTTGAAGCCTCACAAGGAGGACTTCATCCCGCAGCAAGAGCCAGATGTTATAACTAGATCTTGTTCTTAGTTTATCTGTTCTTCTTGTCCTAATTTTCAACCGTTAGTTTAAAATGATTTTACATTTTATGTTGATTTTAAGAATTTTTGACAATCAATCATTTTGGTTGGATTTAATGCTTTTAATGGTTGAATTATTTCATTATTTTAGTTTTAAGGTTTGTCTTTTGGGCTTATTAGTTAATATGTACATCTTTAAACTTTCATAAACGTATAATAAAAGTTTATTCCAAGTTTTGATTTATAATCTAACTCTCATTTTTTAGTCCTTTGTCAAATATTTTCATGAGGACATTCTTGTAGCAGCTTTGTTTTTCCTGTTTTTGTCGTTGTCATTGGGAGAAGGTTACGAGGAGATGGAAATGAATTCAAGAAAACCAAAAGAGATTTTTTCCACAACAAACTCATTCACAAAAACCTCTCTCGGTTTTGCAACAGCTATTATCATTTGAGAGATTCGAATTCATCTTTGTGGCCTATTTTCAGGATTTGAATTATTTAATAATTTCTTGTTTTAGCCACAAATTTGAATCACGTATTCCGATCAATTGAAGAGGAATTTTGAAAAACCAAGAGATTTTTTTTTTCATAACATACTCATTTAAAAGAACCTCTCTCAGTTTTTGCATAGGTGTCCTGGACCGAGAGATATAAAGGCGTATTTGAGACCCAAATTTTCAGAAATTCGTCAAATTTCTCCAAATCCGATTTGTTATTTTTGGGATAATTGTCTTTAAATATTTTGAGTTATCATGTAACTAATTGATGTAACTGTTTCAAATTTTGACCTAGAAGGTAGTTATAGAACTACTTTACCTTTGTAATGATAAAAGGAAGACAAACATACAGTTTTGTGGGGGGATTTTTCACTCAAGGAGAGGCTTTTGAAGCTTTGATTTCTCAAGCTAGCACTTATAACTCTTATGTAAGTGGATGACTGTTATTGATTATATATAAACTGATAATTCCTTTTACCTGTCATGATTTTTCATTTCTGATCTGGTTGATTGCTCAGTCTACAATTTCATTTCTTGTTCAAAGGTTTATTCATGTAAATGCTTGTAGCATGTGGATGGAATTAGTATTTTATGTGTAATGTTTATGGATTATTGGGATGTGTTTGATCCCCAATTTATCCAACTTGCATGATTCAGTTCTGTATTAACTTGTGGATGTTTATTTCCTCCTTGCTAATGAAGTTTTAAAAACCAAAACCCTAAAAACTTATTTTACTTAATTTTATTTATTGAGATTGTGTTGGCTTGTTCTTTAGTAGTCTGAGAACAATTTCTGGCACTAACACCTGGATCTATGATTTACCTCACCAGTGGCAAATTTAGAGTTGATTTGTATGTCAAAGATATTCATAGCATCAGGAGTGAATTCAACTCTCTTTCCGATGCTAGAATGTGTAATCTGATAAACGGAGAGAAGATTCATCGAGATTTTTGGAACATGTAGAACATCCTCAAAGCTACCATGATTGAGTTCAATTCTGCCCTTGTTGGTGATATCAACAGGAGAATCATCCCCCATGAGTATAGGAGGACCTTTTCATGCATCCAATGAAGAGAAAGCTTCCTTGGTGGCAGCCATGTGGTGAGATGCACCTGAATCTACAATCCATGCATAGGGAGATGAATTAATGGCAATCAAAGCATGGATAGAGTTACCTTTCCCAGGAGCATGATATTTAGGCTTCTTCTTGGCGACCTCTAGACTGTGATCCCCAAGGTTATGCTTCTTAAGTATCTGGGCCATCTGATCTATCTGCTTCTTCATGCATGAGGATTCTGGATGGAATCATTTCTGGCAGTATGTGCATTTCTCCATTTTCTTCCATTTTTCACCTTTGGATCCAGAGGAATCATTGAAGGGTTTGATTTTCCCTTCCTTCTTTGGATTTGCATGTGCCTTTCCTTTGTCTTTGGATTTAAATCTATGTTTTGGGTTATGACTGCCATCATACACAGCAAGAGCATGTGCCTTGGAGCCCTTGATTTTTCCCATATTGATGAGCTTGTCTTGTTCCTGAGACAAAGATTCAATAAAAGAATCAAGAGTGGGAATGGTCCAGTTATTGCCAGAGGTGAGCCTCACTAAATGAAACGTGGAGACAAATACAGAGTCTTTCATTCCAAGCTTGGAGAGGATGGATAGAACCATCCGTTTTTCCTCCTTAGATTTATTAACCCCGCAACCCTTGAGTTGCAGCAGCAAATCCTTGTATCTTGTGAAGAAATCCTATATATTGTTGAAGCTTCATGGATCCAAAGAGAGAAACTCCACTTCGAGCATGTGGCCTTTCATCTCATCTTGCTTGCCAAAGAGTCCTTTCATGGTGGTCCAAACTTCATTGGCAGTTTTGCAAGAAGAAATATGGAAAAGCAGCTCAGGGGAGATGTATATGCAGAGGGCTCCGTAGGCCTCATCCATTCAATTGAGGTATTTGGAATTTTCTATGGTTTTTGTAGGCTCAGCTTCCGTGGCCATAGCAATCCTATACAATCCTCTGCTTCGAAGAAATATCTCCATCTTTGTTTCCCATGCAAAATAATTGTATGGTGTGAGAATAGCTTCCTTTGGAAATTCCATTCTTCCAACAATTTTCGATCTTCTGTACCTGCAAATAAAAAAATGATGGTGCATCCTTGTCCTAGTAGCAGAGCTCTGATACCATGTAGATGAGTGTTGAACACCTGTACAAAAAGATCTAGCTAGCAAGAGAGAACACATAGCTTGCAAAACAGAAAAATAATGAAAAACAGAGAGAAGGAATGAATAATTATGTACTGATGTGTGTAAAAGATTACAATATATAATAGCTATCATGATTAGCAGAAAAAAAAGAAACATGCCATAGTGGTGGTATGAAGAGAACTAAAGTATGCCATCAGTTATGGAGTGAACTGACACCAAGGCTATCAGTTACAGAGGAAACTGAGCCTGCATGGGTCTCCAACAATCACCATGAGTGGTGGTTAAACCACTTGTTTTATATTCCCATAGGTGCAGCGGTTATACCATGTGGAGGTAATCGATACTTCAGCACCCCGCCTCCAGCGTAGCTCAGAGGAATTGAACCTAAGACCTTAGCTCTGATACCATGTAAGGTTTTTCATTACACCAAAACCTGCAGATGTTGGTGAACATTTGAAACCCAACACAAGGCCCTATCACCAGGAGTGGTGGTTAAACCACTTGTTTTACATTCCCAGAGGTGCAGTGGTTATACCATGTGGAGGTACCCGATACTCCAACACTGCTAACAGTACCTAGTAGAAGGTATTGCAAATGGTTGTTGCAATAGGAAACACTCTATATGCATAAATCCACTAGCTACGACTAGTGACGTCACTCACAGCTCACGCATAGCTCTGTTGCAGCTCACTATTTTTCACTGATTTGATGACCCGTGCATCCAGAAACTTACCACACATATTCTACTGAATAAATAAACAATATTCACACTAAAACACGAGCTGCTATAGCAACCCGACATAAAAAAAAATAAAACTGAATTTTTTTCAAAAACAGAATTACACAGGAAAATATCAGAGTTTCAACTCTGTTTCTATTACGCTCTGTTGTTCATATTCAGCGTGTCAAGTATGGTTTACAATGCAAGTATTTATAGGATTTTAACTAAGTCATCCATTAAATGCTAATTGGCCCTTCGCTAACAAAACAGGCTTTTCTGTTCAAATGATTTACAATATGTTAATTCTCTGTTACAGTCTGACAGAAATATAAACTACGCTACCTCTTCAGAAAATAGATCCTCTCAGCAGACATATAAAAATGGTCTTTTATGTTTTAATAATTTGTTGTTTTGTCAGGCGTTGAGGCGGTGTGGTGGTGCTATGACTCTTTAATGTTGCGGCTGCCACAAGCTGAACGGTGATGGCTCTTCAAAGTTCCGGTAGCTGATGTTGTCGCTTCAAAATTTGTTGTAGCCTAGCGGTGGAGTAATTACATAATTCCAACATTCTCCCCCTTAATTACTACACTTCAAAAAACAAAATTTTGTAACACTTGATTTCTGTTACAGCTTACAAACCCTAATGTTTTTCCTATGAAGTTCAAACAAATATTTTCCCAATGGTTTTGTAAACAAGTTTGCAAACTAATTTCTTGATGTGCAAAATTCCACATTGATTTCATTGTTGTTTATCAGTTCACGAATAAAATGATACTGTGTATCAATATGTTTACTTCTTTTGTGAAAGACGTGATTTCTTGATAGTGCAATAGCTGAGTTATTATCACAAAAGATTGGATTTGGTTCATTTTGTTCATGATGTAACTCAGAAAGAGTTCTTCTCATCCAAACTGTTTGACATGCAACTATTGTTGCAGCAACATACTCTACCTCAATAGAGGATAGTGTCACAATGGGATGCTTTTTCGATGCCCATGCTACTGACCCCGATCCAAAAATGAACACATATCCAGATGTGCTCTTTCTATCATCATTAGAGCCTACAAAATCACTATCAGTGTATCCAATCAACTTAAAATTTGAATTAGATGTGTACTAGATACCAAAATTTGTTGTTCTGACAATATATCTTAGGATTCTCTTTCTAGCTTGCCAGTGGGTACTCTTTGGTGTTTCCATAAACCTTGAAATTAAACTTACTGCAAACATTATATCAGGTCTTGTTGCAGTTAAGTACATGAGACTTCCAACCAGTCTCTTATACATCGTTGGATCAACTTTTGACCCATCATCATCTTTACTGAGTTTTGTGCCAGTTGCTATTGGAGTTATAGCTAGCTTACAATTCAACATTCTGAATCTTTTCAATACATCATTTGCATATTTAGACTGACATATAAAAATACCATATTCAAATTGGATTACTTCAATACCAAGGAAATATTTCATTATTCCTAAATCAGTCATCTCAAATTCTGTTTTCATGGCTTTCTTGAACTCATCTACTGACAGATCTCTAGTGAATATCAAATCATCCACATATAAACAAACAATCAGTATTTTACCTTCTTTGTTTACCTTTGTATACAATTTTTGTTCACTTGGACTTCTGCTGAATCCTTCACCATTCAAATATTCATCAATTCTGTTGTACCAAACTCTAGGTGCCTGCTTCAATCCATACAACGCTTTCTTCAATCTGTAGACTTTGTCTTCTTGTCCATCAACCTCGTATCCTGGAGGTTGTCTTACATAAACCTCTTCTTCTAAAGATCCATTCAAAAATGCAGACATTACATCCATTTGATGTACATACCATTTATTATGAGTAGCAATAGCTAATACCATCCTTACAGTATCAAGTCTAGCTACAAGTGCAAATGTCTCATTATAATCAATTCCAGGTTGTTGACTAAACCCCTGAGCAACAAGTCTTGCTTTATATTTTTCAACATCACCATCAGCATTTAACTTAGTTTCATAAATCCATTTGACACCAATACAATTTTTATCTTCAGGCAATTCTACAAGATTCCAAGTATTATTTCTTTCTATGGCATCAATTTCTTCATCCATTGCTTTTATCCAAACATCCTTTTTAACAACTTCATCAAAATCTACAGGATCACATGCTATAAATGCAAAATTTGAAACTTGATCTACTTCATCATTCTGTTCATACAGTTCTCTTAAACTTCTAGTCTTCTGACCTCTAACTCTGTTTCTTAATGATGCCAGTGTGGTATTTGATTCATTACTTACCTCTAATCCTATTCCTTGTCGTCCACCAACACTTGATGGTTCACCATGTTCATGAGCTCTGGGCATTCTGGAAGGTGTCCTTATTGCTGGTGTATGTGGAGTGAATTGTCTTCCATGTGTGCCCTGTTCATCTTCTTCATCTTCTACATGAGGTGTTACAGCTTCCTCACCAACTAACTTATCAATGCTCCCATCCCATGCTTCTTCTTTAAACACCACATCTTTGCTAATTACATACTTCTTGGTGATGGGATTATAAAGTATATATGCTTTAGATTCTTCACTATATCCAACAAAAATACATTTCTGACTTCTGTCATCTAACTTTCTCCTCAACTCTTCAGGTACATGTGCATAAGCTACACAACCAAAAATTCTTAAATGAGATATGCTACTACACTTACCACTCCAAGCTTGCTGAGGAACTCGATCCTTCACGCTTTTCGTTGGGATTCTGTTCAGGATGTACACTGAACAAGTAACAGCATCTCCCCAATATTCATTTGAAAGATGCTTATCCTTCATCATACTTCGAGCCATGTTCATAATGGTTCGATTCTTCCTTTCTGCTACACCGTTTTGTTGTGTAGTGTAGCATGTAGTAAACTGCCTTTTAATTCCATGATACTTACAAAAATCCATAAATTCATTTGACATATACTCACCTCCTCCATCTAATCTCAAGACTTTAATAAATTTGTTACTTTCTTTTTCAGCCATAGCTTTAAAACTTTTAAACACATCAAATGCAAATACACCCAAGTTTTTCGACTGTAATAATCAATAAAAGACATAAAATAAACATTACCAGTCAAAGAAGGTGTTTGCATCGGTTCACACAAATCAGTGTGTACCAGCTCCAATGGTTCCTTTGCTCTGTTTGAGACTCCAAAAATAAATTTCTCTCTATGATGCTTTCCCAATATGCAACTTTCACATGAGCCTGTTGGCTGCTCAATACTAGGCAATCCTTTTACCATCTGCTTCTTCTGTAGCAATTCTAAACTACCAAAATGTAAATGGCCATATCTCAAATGCCATAACCATGATTGATCTAAACTCTTAGTTTTATAAGCATTCAAAGAGTTAGTCAAATCATTTCTCATAGTTAGCGGAAACATTCTATTCTTTGTCATCCCTACTCTGTAAATCAACTGTTTACTTGGATATTTATCATAAATAGTGCATACATTTTTCTTAAAGAATACTCTGTACTCTTTCTCCAACAATTGTCCAACACTCAATAAATTGCACATCAAACTAGGAACATAATAAACATCATGAATAGTTCTTCTTTTACCATCTTTTGCATACACAACAATCACACCTTTAACATTAATTTTTATCTTATAGTCATTACCCAACTTTACTTCAGACTGTATGCTGGTATCTAGACTTGAAAATAATTCCTTATTTCCAGTCATGTGGTTGCTGCATGCACTGTCCAAAAACCAAATATCTTTTGAACTTTCTTGGGCGACATTACAAGTCAAAAACATAGGCTTCTCTTCATCTTCAGTCTCCTCTGTCATGTGTGTAGACAACTTACTAGCATCTGCTTGTTTCTTCCAACACTTGTTAGCAAAATGCCCAAATTTCTTACAATAAAAACATTGAACTTTAGATTTATCATACCTCTGATTTCCTGACTATCCTGCTCTGTTGCTACTCCCCCTTACGCTAGGAGTACTCTGCTATAACTTCTCTTCATTTTCAGAATCATTTTTGCTGTCACTATGACCAGCACTTCGTCCTCCTCTTCCTCTGTTACTAGATCTTCCTCTACCTCTACCTCTAGTAACATTTAACTGAGATTTAAAAGCATTTTCTAAAGGACTGTCATCATACCTGTTCATTCTTGATTCATGAGCAAGCAATGAGCCAGTTAGCTCATCAATGTGCATTTGACTGAGATTTTTAAACTCTTCGATTGGAACAACCACTGCTTCAAACTTCTTCGGAAAACATCTCAGCAATTTTTCAATTACACGTTGATTTGGAAGATCTTCACCATACTGTCGTAGTTGGTTTACAATACTCATGACTTGTGTCATGAAATTATCAATAGTCTCACTGTCTTTCATCTTCAAATTCTCAAAGTATCTTCTTAAATTCTGCAACTTAACATTCTTCTCCTTGGTCACACCTTGATAGCATGTTTCAAGAGTGTCCCAAGCTTTCTTTGAAGACTCAGCACTTGATATCTTCAAAAAAATAGATTCACTCAGACCTTGCTGAATAAGACTAAGAGCTTTATTATCTTTCTTTCGATTTTCCTTCAGCAGAACACGTTCAGCATTGGTCAAATCCAACTCGGCTACTTGATCAGTTGGTTCAAGATAGCCAATTGTAACAAACTCCGAAAGATCCTGAGCACGCAGGATAGTTCTCATCTTAATAAACCATGTGTCATAATTCCTTTCAGACAACACTGGAATTTGTGGCTGTACTACATTGCTATTAGTAGCCATTTCAATTAATTTCAAAAACAAATGAGCATTAAAACTTAACCAGACTCTAAAACAAGAGATGAAACTTAACCAAGCTCTGATACCACTGTGGGGAAGGTAGGGGAGTGCCGCTCACTTCAACAGCAGCACTAAAAACTTCACGAACAACTTAAAAAACAACCTACAGGAAATCTATACATTGCTGGCTGCGACTCATTGACAGACTTTACAAAATCAATTTTTATTCCTACAGAACTGTTGCAGCTCGGCTACTACTACTAAAAGTACCCAGTAGAAGGTATTGCAGCTGGCTATTACAGCCGGCAACACTCTATACGCTTAAATCCGCTAGCTGCGACTGCTGACGTCACTCACTGCTCATGCACAGCTCTACTACAGCTCACTATTTTTCACTGATTTGATGATCCCTGCGTCTAGAAACTTATCACACATATTCTACTAAATAAATAAACAATATTCACACTAAAACACGAGCTGCTATAGCAACCCAACATTAAAATAAAATAAAATAAACCTGAGTTTTTTCAAAAACAGAATTACACAAGAAAATATCAGAGTTTCAACTTTGTTTCTATTATGCTTTGTTGTTCATATTCAGCGTGTCAAGTATGATTTACAATGCAAGTATTTATAGGATTTTAACTAAGTCGGCCATTAAATGCTAATTGACCCTTCGCTAACAAAACGGGATTCTCTATTCAAATGATTTGCAATATGTTAATGCTCTGTTACAGTCTGATAGAAATATAAACTACGTTGCCTCTTCAGAAAATAGATCCGCTCAGCTGACATATAAAAATGGTTTTATATGTTTTAATAAGTTGTTGCTTTGTCAGGTGGTGTGGCGGTACTATGACTCTTCAATGTTGTGGTGGCCACAAGCTGAACGGTGATGGCTCTTCAAAGTTCCGACAGCTGATGTTGCTGCTTCAAAATCTGTTGCAGCCTGGCGATGGAGTAATTACATAATTCCAACAAAAGTGTGTCATTGACAATTTTCAATCTACGCAAGATCTGCAATTAAGGCCTCTACACACTAGCGATGAACAATAGAATTATTGACTTCAAAAATTGTGAGCTCTAGGTAATAAAACGCAAACCATGCTCTTTAATGTCTTTGCACAAGGTTAAACCCTTCCCATTGTACATCCAACACTTTTTATTTGAAACTCTCAAATTTCTTTTCCCTTTTTTTTGGTACGCTCCCCCTTCACATCCATTGACATATGGCATTAACTAATAAACCAGCAAAAAAAATAACTCACCTCTACAGTCCACTATGTGCTTTGTCTACAAACGTGTCAATGAAAATGCACCTGTACTTTGGCATATGCACATAAAAAATGTTGTCAACTAGGTCAAATACCTTCATAAAATTCATCTAACATTATTTACTCCAACTTGCCAATAGTCTCCTGCGATAAAGTATTAAAACTATCATAAAATTCTTCATACTCTATTGTTATTGATAAGGCGTTCATTGCGCAGTGATTGAGAATTGTTTTTTGTCAACAGGTTACAGGCATTTGTCATCCCATGTTACAAAAATAAAACAAGCCAGCAAAGTATTACATCTGTCAATGAATCTAAACATGCTATATGCACACAATCAAATTCATTGCACACCACTAAAAAAAATACCAGCACCAGTTGAGCTAACATCAATAGATCACTTGATTTCTACTCACTCTTTCTTAAACATCTCTTGAAACTAGATAAATCTATTGCAATTGAACTATTCTTATAGCTGATTTTACCACACTTGGTAGATCACACATTTATGGCCTTCCATGTCCCTCTACAGACTCCTTGGACCCCCTTTGCTCATATTATACTTTGATGTCCCAATAAAGTCCCCAAAAAATACCTGTTTATGTGTATATGTGACTTTTAAAGCAATATCTGCGTGTACATGCAGCTTTTGAGCCAATACCCGCGTACATCGAGAAATGTGCATGAAAACAAAAGTTTTTGGATTTTTCCTCATAGAGTCCCGAAAAACTTGACTCTTGGCCTTCCATATTCCTTCAGAATGCTCGGACTCAACCCTCCATTGCCCATTTGGAGGGCTATATATTGAGCCTCATGGATGCATTGAAGGAGGAGAATTCAGAGAGCAAGGAAACTATAGTTCATTGTTGCATCACTTGTTTATGCTAAGTCTACATCCATTTGTCCCTTTGGAGCACACATTGTTGCTCTTACCAAGCTTTCCTTTGCTTTGTAAGCTTTCCATTGTGATGGAGGCCTAGGTGGACGACTCGGTTTCTCCATTTCGAAGAAGTGCCGACAGAGTTTGTCACTGTTCTATCTCTGTTTTTATTAATAGACATATCCATTTCATGTCCAATACATGTGCATAACTATGAATATTGTATCCATGGATGTAGTTGTTTGCTTATACATGATGGTTTATATATGTTAGAGTAGACCTAACAATTTGATATATAGCATGCTTGTCTTGTTTGTTGTTGTTGAGAGCGAATTGCAAATGCAAGCGTGTTGGAAAATCTAAACGGGGATCTACATCAACCGTCTGGAATAAGGTACACTTCATAACCCTTAGTGTTAGATGCATTTATTTCTCTTGCATATTGGAATGGATTGATTTCTGGTGTCATTCAGTCTGTTATGGTATACCACTGGCCATAGGAAGTTTCTCTCCGTAACAGAATCGGAGACTCCGTTGGGGAGGCTCCTTGTTTTTCTTTGGGGATTGGGGGCACAATGTGCTTGGCTTGCTCTCTATTTCACCCTATTTTTGTGTTGCATTTAGTATTATGTTCATCCATTGACACTCACCTAGAGTGGTTTGACCATTGGCCTACGTTTTACCACTTTCTTCTCTGTATACGCAGGTTTTTTGCTAAAAGTCGCATACATACACAGGTTTATGGCTAAAAGTCGTGTATACATGCAGGTTTTTGGGTAAAAGTCACATACATATACTATTGTTCTTTGAACACTCGCGTATATCCTCCCGTTTTTTGTTGAGTTTGATGTGGGAAGTTGATGGGTGGGTTGTGAGTGTAGTTGGGTCTTCTTGGGTACTGATGTTGTCTGTTGACTGCTTCTTTTGTGACTAGAGACTACTTTTTCATTGATTTTTCTTTGAAATTAGTTCTAGTCATTTATCTCCTTTTTTGTTTTTCCATTAGTGCATTAGTATTTTTGTCTCGGTGTATTGCTTGGCTTGTGTTTGATGCTTACTGCAGAGACTAAGAATTTTAATGACGTTTATTGCATTTTCATTCTTTTATACTCAAAAATACAAAATAATTATATAGTTGCGTTCATATTTGCATTTCACATATGGATTTAAGGCAATACTTGCATTGTATTGTTTGGGTGAGAGTTGTGTTTAGGCTTTCATATAGGAAGGATTGCATTGGTAATTGGAAATGAATCAATTTTTGTGCATTTCATGTAGTGGCATACCCCTTTCTTCAATTTAAACACAAAATTGCACTTGGCATTGTTTGTTAGGTGTGCATATTTAGTTTCACTGTTGAGTCATAACATCATTGGTTGCATGGTCATTTTCTTTGAGCAATCGCAACCCCTAACATCAACGCTTAATTTAAAATGAATTACACATTTTTCTTTGATAGGGTACATCAACAAGCTTAGGTTTTAGAGTCTTGGAATAGATCATTGTGAGTAAATTCTCCAAGAATACTAAACAAAACAAGTAGGTGTCTATCTAGGTGAGAGAGTGAAATCCTTGGTATAATTAGTGTTCTCACGAGGATCCTCTTACACAAGAGTTAAGCACGAGGCATCATACACGTTTGTGGTCGGGATATCCCTTGACCACTCTCTGTGCAGCGTTGGAGATATTTCCATGATCTTATTCGTAACTGGGGGATTTTGAGGTACTAGTTGGTGCTTTAGAGCTTCGGGATTTGTTACCTTGTCCATATAGTAGATCCCTCCTATGATTTTCCACCTGAGCATTGGTTATATTGAGGTGACCTTAGTTTCCTTACCTAGGTATCATAGGGGGTACTTGTAGAGGTTATTATGTGAGTGTCATGACCAGGCAGAGGTCGGATAGCACAGTTGCTTTACACGTTGAATCTAAGGGACACTATAATTGGTTACACACCTCCACTTGTAGTGTATGTGAGTCTCAGGTCTCTTTTAGGAGAGACATACCTGCTACATTCAAGAGCTCATTTATCCTCCCTATGGTTGTATATTTTCTTAGGAGTATGCTCTTTGTGTGCTAATTGGATTTAGGGATCGTGGTTACTTGAGTATATTTATGTTCTCTTTATTTCAGGTCCATTTATGTTTGGCATGTCTGATATCACTACTAGTATTGTGTCACCCGCTCCAGGTCCTATTACAAACCTTGGTGTTGGACTGGGGGGCACCATTTGCAGATGATTTTCATTCCCTTTGTCTGGTCATAACACTAGTGTTCACCCTCACAGGGGTGGTAGTGGATACGTGAACGTTGGGTCTATGCCTTACATTCCTTCTTATCTCCCATCGTCCACCGCATTGTTTCCTTTGGATGCAGTTGTCATGACCAATCCTCCTTATATCCTATATCTTGGACTCTTTACTGATTGTTTCCAACCGTTTTGGACTAATATTGTGGGCATGTAGGGTCCATTTTTTGTACAATCTTGTTGAGGCTTTCACATGTCTATGCCAATGACAGGTATAATTTTGAACTGGAATATAGGTTAGGACTACACATCTGCTTGCATTATGCATCACCTTATGACCATTTCACCTTAACTCTAGGTATGAACCCACTTCCTAATGTCATGGAACCTTCATACTGTTATTAGAAATGGCATTATGTAAGTGGTAGATCCTTCTTATTCATGGGTGCCCTAGCTAGATTTCACTTTGCCATTTGGTACCCATGTTGTGATTCCTCCCTTAGGTCTAGAGTCCCTTGTATCCTTGCCATGTCCTTGAGCAAGAGCTTCATATCCCTCTTGAACTTTATGTTGTCCATCTACTATAGGGATTCCCTTGTGTATCAAGTTATAAATGCATTTCATGCATTTTCTTTACTTATTGAGATTTATGCCAGCTCCCTGCTTCAGAGTTATTAGCCATGTATCCTGATCTTTCCTCAATCCGAGCCAAGCAGAGCCTTTTATATATCCTTTGCAACTTGATCATCCCTTACCGGGAGGAGAGTTTCCCCCAAGTGTCCTCATCCTGCACATGCTTCCTTGCGTTGAACATAGGTATGCTCCACTGCTTGGAACTAGATTTTCTTGCTCATGACACTTGTCTCCTCTTAGTTGTATACTATAAGCACTTTTAGTCTTTTTCAAGCTTTTTAATCTGAAAAAATCCCAAAAAATAAAAAAACATAAAAGTTCGGACAAGAAATGATATCATCTTTGGCAGTTGCCGAGTCGTGTCTCCTTTGAACAGAGCACTTTATATCACATCCTTTTGGATCCTATGTCGATGCCTCCTACATCACAGAGTTGTCCCACTTTGCATGTCTATTCTATGATACATATGTTGAGTCACCATTTGCCTTATGCTTGTGTTCGAAGGAATTCTATCCTGAGTTGGTGATTCCTCAGTTATCTTGAGTTTGTATCTCGGTCATTCCCGGTATAGTTACCGGTTCATGCACATCCTGTTCGTTTGAGTTCTTGCACATTATCTAGGGTTGTTGAGTACCTTGTGTTGGTTGATGGGGGATGCCTTAATGCCCTCCTTTCTGCAGATTCCATTCCATCGACTTCAGATCATTTATTCTGGAATAGGAGTCTAGAGTCCATTTGAGTGCCTTGAGACTTACAGTCATCAGTGACAGGTTCTCTCGCCATCGATAGTTTTGGGAATACATAAATGTCTCCTTATTGATGGATTATTTCAAGTGTTTGACCTCAACACATCTATTCACACTTGTTAGATCGCACTCTATACCTTGATTCCCATTATCATTATCGGTGGGATATATCGCGTCCGTTAATGGTATACATCAGTGACCAGTAATCAGACAATGGACCATCATGTTCGACCTCGACACCTTTATTCACATGATGGGACATGTACTCATAGCGGTTTGCATAGAAGACCTCCCAGCTTGGTGGTGTTCCATATATGCTACCTCCTTGATCGTGTCAGTATTTATGAGATACCAGCTCTCATGACTAGATTCCAGTATGTTACCAAGTATCTTCATCTACTATGGATATTTTGTTCATTGTATATTGTATTTAGCGATGACCACACATGACATTTGTATATCATGCCTATTCATGGCCATTGTACTCTTATGTATCTAGGACTGCTACATGTATATTTGCAGTCATATGCAGAGATTTATCATTGTATTGTACGGATGAGTGGCAGGTTCTTCCACCTGGGTCTTCATTACTCCACTTCTAGTGTGGATATAATTTATTTCTGCCATCATGTTACCCCTCTGACCTCACACATTAGGGGGCATCTGTTATAGCTGATTTTACCACACTTGGTGGATCACACCTTTATGGCATTCCATGTCCCTCTACATACTCCTTGGACCCCCTTTTCTCAAATTATATGTTTATGTCCCAATAAAGTCCCCAAAAAACACTTGTTTATGTGTATACACAACTTTTAAAGCAATATCCGTGTGTACACGTAGCTTTTGAGCCAATACCCGCGTACATCGGGAAATGTGCATGAAGACAAAATTTTGTGGAGTTTTCCTCATAGAGTCCCAAATAACTTGAATCTTGGCCCTCCATATTCCTTGAGAACGTTCGGACTCGACCCCCCATTTCCCATTTGGAGGGCTATATATTGAGCCTCTTGGATGCATTGAAGGAGGAGAATTTGGAGAGCAACGAAACTATAGTTCATTGTTGCCTCACTTGTTTATGCTTGAGTCTACATCCCTTTCTCCCTTTGGAGCACACAATGCTGCTCTTCCCAAGATTTATTTTGCATTGTAAGCTTGCCATTATGATGAAGGATTGAAGTGGTGGAGGACTCAGTTTCTCCAGTTCGAAGAAGTGCTGACAGAGTTTGTCACGGTTCTATCTCTATTTTTATTAATAGAAATATCCATTTCCTATACAATACACACTATGAATATTGTATCCATGGATGTAGTTGTTTTATTATACATGATGGTTTATATATGCTAGAGTATGCCTAACACTTTGATATATAGCATGCTTGTCTTGTTTGTTGTTGTTGAGAGCGAATTGTGAATGCAAGCATGCTAGAAAAGCTCAACGGGGATCTACATCAATCGTCCGGAATAAGGTACACTTCATATCCCTTAGTGTTAGATGCATTTATTTCTCTTGCATATTGGAATGGATTGATTTCTGGTGTCATTCAGTTGGTTGTGGTATACCCCAAGCCATAGGAAGTTTCTCTTTGTAACAACTATGTTTGATGATTCATTTTTTTACAAATTGGCAAAAGTTACTCGCTACTATGGCAACACTAGATTATCTTATTCTTTGATTCCTACTAATCATTTTGCATTAATTAAACCCTTTATGTATGTTTTTTCATTTCAAAAAAGCAATTCCAACTTTGATTATCCAACAACTTAATGATTTGCGCAGGTTGGCACAACTTTTAACCTATGAACACAGTTAGATTTTGTTGTTTCTCTTGATGTCAAGAAACATTTTCTTTTCTCTATTCATCTAAAAAGGAACCATTTTATCATGTTCTTACATAACACTTTTCACCATGTCATGTATCAAATAACTGAACTATCTAATCTTGTAACCAGACTTTAATGTCATTCTCATTTGTTATTGCAGTCTTGACATTTGAAACAATTTAGATTACGTGTACTATAATTTGTTTTGTAGACACAACGTAGACAATAGAAACATATGTATCTGTATATATTTCTTGTTTTCCCTTCCATATTGCTCGAGACTCCATGTGATAGAAACAAATGCTCATTCTTTTGTTGTCCATGCTTATCATATTCACGTGACTCTAATCTTTTTACAATGTGCATAAACAAGTTCCCATGGTGCAATGGCACTACTATTGAAAAGAACAACTATTCTTGATCATGTCTACTATTCTAGTTCATGTCATTCCGCTCACTACAACGACAATACAGTTCCTAACATTTTCTTGCCAAAGAAAGGGAAAAAACACAACACGTGTTCTGAAAACTGTTGTCATAAACATAAATATTTGGAAAAAGACACTTTTATATTTGCTCAAAATCTACTATGCAGACCTGTTGGATGATTTCAGTAACAATTTTGAAAATTTTTGATTGAATTTTCCATGACATATATGAATACAACTATGATAATTCTAGTTGGATTTGAATTTTTCCTTTGTATAAATGTTTCTATCTCAATCATGCAACAATTTATGGTTGTTATTACATCTCGTACAATAGAATATTCTCTTATATGAATGTACCAATCCCAGATAAGAATACTATAAATATATTTTACATCATCTAATGATTCCTTATCTCCTTTTTTCTTACTATGTCTTTTTTGTGAAAACAACAATTGATTTATGTTTGCACTAACCTCTTCAATTTGAGGGTTACGCTTCACATTCATTTCACATAGGTTAAATGATTTGATAATAAGATATGTGAATATCTTATTAGACAATACCTATATTGTTACAGCTAGCCACAAATACAAATGAAATTTATTTTTAATTCTTTTCAATGTTTCCATGTCAGCATTGCACATACTTGTCGATGTTCTTTATGTTTCCCACATACTTATGGATTATTTTTTCATAAAGCTACAAATTGTTAGGATTAATTATAATCCTCCCTTGACCATCATAGTCTAAATGTCATATCCTAGCTTAGAAGTATGTTTCCACTTCACTAGTGCCATGAGAAACTCATATGGGGTCCACCTACCACTTGATGCACCAGTTTGCATTAGTTTAGGAGCTCCAGAGGCCGATCCCTATAATTTAGGATCCCACACTGAGTCATGGGAGTCCCATCATCAGTTCACCCTAGTCTGTGTTGAGCTACCCTCCGATGGACATTAGTTAGTTCATCTTCAGTTATTCTAGCACCACATTTTCCTAATTTTAGGAGGAAGGCACATTTTCCTACTTACCTTGTTCAATTAATTGAATGAGAATTGATTTAGTTGTCTTGAGTTGGATTAGTGAGATTCGAGTGGTGATTTTCCCACATTGAGTTAGCACTGGAGTCAGTCCAAGTTGGTGAATTTGAATCATAACTAGTGGATTTGAATTCTCCCTATTGTATCATCATTGTATTACAAAAAGGTTAATGAATATTAATGTAATGTTATGCTGACCATTTTTTGTCTCTTGGTTGTTCAATTTCACCATGAATGTTTGATCTACATACATTGAATTGCTTCTTCCTCCTTCAACCTTTTTTCACAAGAAATTCATTCCAGCCTAAGGATTTTAAGCTTTGATAAATTAAACATGGTATTTGTTATCGCTCATAATTTACCCTTTGGTTGTGGAAGGATAATTCCAAGGTAACCTTACAAACCAATATTTAGGAGGAAAGTTGGATTCTTTCCTACGAGAGAGGGATCTCTCAATAAATAAATACAATGTCCAGAGATATTCTTAAAGAAACAAATTTTGATTATGGATGAAACAAGAGGGTGTCATTGGGCATGGAGTCAAAATCATGAGTTACTATAAATTATAGTGCTTTGAAATAAGATTTATTCATAAAGGTGGGATAGTTACTCTTTTACAGTCAATTTCTTTATTGTCTGGTGGTAAGGAGGAAAAATGAACAGTCCATTAATATGGGCATCAAAAGATGAATCCAATATTAACTTTAGAGGAATATTTTTTGTGAATACTTGAAATCAATGAACCAAAGCATATGATTATGAATTTTGATTCAATATAAAGTTATTCAAGAATGAAATATAACACAATGGAAAAGGATAACAAGAAAGACATACACATGAGAAAAAAGAATTATAGATTGTAAACTAACTACGCGAGAATATCTGATACAATTTTTTTTTGCTTGGCTCTACAAATTTTATTAACTTGAAATGCTCAGTTACAAAATGATTTTTACTCCCATGGGTTCCAACCCAAATTACATTACAAAACATGCTTTTATACATCAAAATGCTCCTTCAGTCAATACCTAACTACCTACATTCTAAAAATAGGCTTCTTGTAACAGCCTTATTACATTTGTCAAAAAAAACTTAACAAACTAAATATTCCTAAAAACTAGAAAATATTAACTTCTTAATCTCTTAATTCCACTTTGAAGTGAATATTGGTATGTCTTCAACTACGCGCCTTAAAATGAAAATATTCATTGATATAATCTATATTCATTTTTCCAAATTTCTCAATGGTATTCCATTGGTCTCTAGAAGGCACTTCAATATTCACCATTATTTAGATAGTACCCTTAGCTCCACATGATCCACATAAACATACGTGGCAATTTGGCACCAATCATCTTGAATGAGTCCATTAGTTCAATTCCACAACCAATTTATCAACTATAACCTTTCCCGATAGAGACTAAGTCATATCTTCAAACTTTTTGTGATCCAATCTATCTTTAACCAGTAGAGCCTGATATTCAGATTGAGATATCAATTTTCCATCCTCATCCCAAAAGGAAGGCAGACCTTTTTGAAACAATTCTATAATCAATCCTTTGAAAGAATTCACTTGTTGTAACATATGGTCTTCCTTTACTTGGACACTTTCAATGTGATGATGTTTCTCGATTACCTTCCTCGCCTAAGTTATGACTACAATCATGTCCTTAATACCCATTGTTTTTAACTCTTCTTCGGACAGAGTATTAAGAAAAATTATAGTGTTTTGAGTTGTATCTGTTGGTTTCTTATCCAATGTTTCTTTTATAGTTGTACAGATTTGTCTTTCCACACTAATTGCCACCTCTTTGTATTTAATATAATTCAAATAAGGTCTCATTTTTGTTGCTTCTGTAATAATCATATCCCAAATGAGATGCCTTGCACCTTGCGCTAGTAGCTTCCATGAAACTTTATCTGCTAACTTCTCATTCTTATCAAGCAGTTCCTTGCTCTTCTTCCTTTTTATTTATTATTTCAGCCAGTCTTTGGCTTTCTATTTTCAAACCTTTCGTTTCTTCATCCCTCAAGCTGACTTGTGACATAGCTTGAACAATGGCTTCAGTTCTTTTCTTTGTGCTTATATGACTTGTTTCTACCTATTTATTCTTTTCTTTCTCCTCTCCTTCCTTTCCAGAACTAATTGATGTTCATTAAAACATCATTTTTAGCCGCTAAGGAAAGATCGTTCCTTCTCCCATTGATGTTGTTCATCAACAAGTTTTAATAGTTTATCTTTACTATCATTTAGTTATTAGTACAACTCCTTTTCCCTCTCTAACACTGTCAACTCAAAATCTTGGATCAACTGAGTGGCTGGAATATTCAAATTCTTCTTTAGTATATTGAAAGTGTTTTATTTCTCAGCTAATATTTTCTTTCTATCTTGTCCTCTATCAGGCTCACTATCCATAGCCAGTAGATCACCCCAAGTCTTCTTAATTTGTTGTTGATATGTTTTATTTTCCACTTTTTCTTGCTTCAATTGACTCTCCAACCTTGAAACTATAGATTATAACTTTGAAACCTTTAATGTTTCTTTCATTAAATGAGTATAGATTACTTCCCTAGTTTTCTTATGCAAATGAATCTTATCAAGTACTGGGATTTTCTGCAGATTGAGTCTCATTTATGAAACTCTATTCTAGGTTTCCACTACTAAATTCAATGTGTTTTTCACATGGTCCTTCACAGTGACCAATGAAATATCTTTATATGATATGTCCCTTGCGTTAGAATAAATATTAAAATCTTTTTTCTGAAAAAAATATTTTATCTTGTCCATATCTAGCATATAAGTCACTTCTTGAATTTTATTTATCACTGGACCCACCCTCTTGTACTTCTACAAAGTTGTATTCCTGAATCTAAAAATCTAGGCCCTTGAATTTTTCTTCATCTTCTTGCTTCCCACTTCAACCATTCCTTTTTTCCACTTCTGAATCTTCATCTTCAACTTCTACAACTTTTGAAAAACTCCTCTTTCCAGTAATCTCAATTTTACTAGGAGTTGGAATAATCATTGTTGTTGATTTCATTTCAGCAGATGGATTTTCCTGTAGGCTCTCTAAATTCTCCACATCTTATAGGTATTCCATTACGTTATCTCTTTGATCTAACCCCTCTATCTCTTGATGATCAAATTCTTTGTTTTTGTTTTGTTTCCTCCTCTGTGATATGATGTGATGTGGATCATAGTTGACTTGGTGGCTTTCATGAAATTTGTATCATGTAGCAAGTCTTCAACTACTAGAAGAGCAACTTTATTTTTTATAATAAAGGGACCCACCTTCAAAGGGAATTTAATCTCAGAGGCCTTTCTAAATATCAATAAGTGTTTATTTTCCACAATAAGCTTATGCCTGATAAATTCCAAGACAAATATCCTAGGTGTCAAGAATGCAGGTAGGATGTATGACTCATGAACAAAACCATAAACTCTGATAATAGTATGTTCCTTCAGAAGGAACCAATCTCCAATTATTCTATCTAGACAAAATTTCAAGATCTCCTCCATATCCAGCAGCACTCTAGGCAACTTTTCTTGGAACATTACCTTATACACTTATGACATTATAAGATTTATGTAATTGAAGGTATTGTTTTTTATTTCAGAAGTGAATAGTATGTTTGGAAATTGTAGATTCTCCTCATTAAAGAACATAAACATTATGAGGTTAGCTGAGATTCCGCAGTGAGGATTCATGGCATCTAATGGAGAATCTGCGGTGAAAAGATTTGTTGTCGACGTTTCGAACCAAGCGTGGTCATGTGCAAATTCACTAACTGAGAATGAATATTCTTAGTTAATAATTCATCAAATTTAAGGCAAGGAAACTGACTAAACTCATACTCAGGTTGATGCATACTTAACCTAAATAATAGACTTAACAGAACTTTTGGGACAAACTTACCAGTATCCAACTCTAAAAACTAACTCAATAAGGATATGAACCACTGGGATTCTTCATTGAACAGATTAATGCCAAGGGGAAAAGGTTCAGTTTCAACTAAAATATTAGGCTTAAGAATTTTGGAGTAAAATATTTTCTTCTCTTCAACTGCAGTATGTCTGAACTGCTCAATTAAATTTTCCTCAACAAAATATTCCAAATTTTGGGTGAACGATTGGGGTACTTATAATGAATCTCTGACAACCAAGTCATTGATTGGGAAAAGAATTTTGTACCTGATCTAGGAGGATCATCTCAGTCGAAGAATGAATTCCATGTCCATTTTCTTTACAGTTGATTAGCTATTGAAGAGCTCTCAAGAACCTTTCAAAGACAACTTAAATTAGGCTAAATGGATATTGCAGGTGCAAACGACTTCAGGTTGAAGTTTCGACGACAAGCATAATTCTTACAACAATTTTTACCTAAAAACATTTTTATGGACAAAAAGATGTTATAGGGGGTTTGCACATTAATTTTCCATTTTTAATTATTAAAAAGGAAAATAAAGGTGAGAATCCACCTCATGTATTAGTTGAGATTCTCATAGAGAAGGAAGAGGATTCTTCCTCCACATACCCCTTCAGGTGTCTCCTAATCCTACTTTAAGGGATCATGGGAGAGATTTCGGGTGATGACTAATCACTCATGAGCAAGCCTATAAAGTCCTCTTATTTGGAGAGTGAAGGCAAGTTTCATTTTTGGAGAGGAATTTTGGTGTAAATTTCCTCTATTTTTGAGAGATTTGTGTAAAGCTTAAGTAGATTTTTAAGAAGTTGATAGTTTCGAATTCTTGCAAAGTTTGATCATTTGTATTAAAAAACTCCTATTGTAATGTTTTTGGAGAAACTTTGTGAGCAGGTTGATACGCCACGATAAGGTTCCAGTGATTGTCTTTGCATGGAGAAGGTTCGTTGATGCTGCTTTGAAGGAGCTATTGTAAAGCGACGAGAAGGTTCCATTGTTTATTGAAGAAGACAATAAAGCGGCTCAAAGTTATGTTGAGCCCGAAGACATAGCCAAGGGGTCTGGCGAACTCCATTAGCAAACTTAATTTCTTTTGCATTATTTGATTATGTGTATTTCATGAAATATTTTTTTGTCAGAAAATTATATTATCAAGGCCGATTTCTGAATGATAATTAAGAAGGTGTGAAGTTAATCAAGGATCTGTTGATCAAATTTTAGATCAAGACCTATTTGAGTCCATTATGACACATTTAGACTGGGAATAATTGGATGCACACCAGGCTATGAAGTCTAGGAAATTAAGGGTTTGGTCTGGAAAAAAATAATTAAAATAAGACTTTTGGACACCATGCAGGTCAATTCCCTGTTCCTCTAAGGTTTTTATTTTGGTCTTCAGTTCATGTACCGGACCCAAAGAGTGTATTGTGTCAAACATGTCTCCATCCTTGTCTTCAAATATTTCCTCCAGTTTGTTGAATTCACGGACCCGTGTCTCAATTTCGCCTTCCCCTTCCATTTTTAAAATAACTTGGTGGGTTATCTATGTGGCTTACCTAGTAAATGATGACTATGAAATAGTGTATATGACTCGGGCTCTACAAGTGCAGGCGCATTCTTCCTTATGTGCAAAATACAAATAACATGCCTCCGTGTGACTTTTTATTTATAATATTGGAAATAATCAATTTCAGGATCGTGGGAGGCAATTTCTTGCTACCACCTTTCACCCAAGGGAATGATTCTCTGCCCAACATGTGGAAGGCAGTAAATAGTCCGCTAGCTCCCGACTATTTTTCTCTTCATGCATGTTGTGGGCATGGAACAAACCTCCATCGTCGATCTCTTTCCCCTTTAATTGTATGTTGTTGATCAAATCTAATGTTTAATCCCCTCCAACAGTCATTTCTCCAATATCTTACCCTTTTTTTCCATCGAGCAACTTCCTCCAGTAGATTCCCTGTTCGTCATAGATGTTTTCTCTTTTCAAATTTGAACCATCTATCCTTTCATAAAATACCATAACTGCTTTATTATTCAATTTAGCCACTTCTTACCTCCAACGTGTTGTCCTATGGGGAAATGAATATTTTAGTATCCCCTAAAGCACCCAACTTCTCAGCCTTGCGGTCATATTTCTAGGATTTAAAATATAACCTCTTTATCTTACATGAATCCCCTCCCAGACGTTATAAACCAAGACTGTGCTAACGATATCATAGCAGGTTATCAGGAAAACTTCAATCCTTAGAAACTTCCATTGATGCACCAGAAGCAATTGGGTTCCACATTATTCTTGGTATTCTTTCCTTGTTCCCTCTAGATGTTGTCTAGAGAATTCTATCCAGGTGTGATGTACCCATAGAAAGTGCACATGTTGAAGTAGAGAGAGATTGAATTTGTTTGACTTCGAATTGAAGTGATTTTGCAGGTTAATTGAAGAATTCAAAAGAATTGCGTTTCTCCTTGAAGTTGTAAGGTGGATAATTCAATAGTCTTAACACCCAGGATCCTCACACCCTTAAACTATATTTATTGGAGGCTGATATGTAGATAGTGTTGCACAACAAAGGTCTATACATGGTTACCATGCAAAGAGAGGTCGAACCCCGTCAGCCTCTTGAGAAGTCAAAGTATCTGAACAAGTTGGATGAAGCATTTGGATTCAAGTGCATTCATATCTCTAGGGAGTTAATCTTCCATATTAATGGATTAAAAACTCCAAAGGAAGTATGGGAGAAACTCAAATATCTGTTTGGAAAGAAGGATGAGCTGAGAGGCCATATTTTGGAGAATGGGCTGATTTATCTTCAACCCAGCAAATTCGAAACCATCCAACAATGCTTCTCAAAATTCAAATCCCTTGCCATGCAGTGCAAGTAGTGTGGGATTGACAAGAAGGATGAACAAATGGTGCTCTCAATTATGAGCAAACTTGGCACAGAATTCTTAGTGTTCGTATCCACCTTTCACTCTAAGAGACTGACAAATCCTAATTGGAAAATGCCATCCCTTGATGCCTTCACATAATCTATTATTCAGGAACAAGATAAGATTATACACATGTGTTAGAACTTTAATCCATCATTAGTACCTTAGTTACACTAATTAGTCAATTTTATTGCTTTTTAAGCTTTAATACACTATGAGGTGGACTAGGGGTGCTTAAGTGGACATATGCCATGTCAAGTTGAGGTTCTATGACCCAAATGGGTACTAAAGCCTAGTCATCCAGCCACATATGCATAGCCATCATTTTTGGTGCGCTCCCATTCATTGAATGTGGACAGGCAAGTTGACTTGGGGCGCTAGAGTGGGATTTTTCCCAAATTTGGCTTGATTTGGTGTAATTAATGTTGCATTGAGAGTCTAAACCATCTATTTTTCCACACCCATGTTGTCCAAGGTGTAATCATTGACCCATGACACATCATCCATGACACTTTAGAAATTCATGGCCATTTGGAGAGATTTGTGATGAGATTGACCCACGTAGGGGGTTTGATGCCAATTTGGAAATTTTGGGATTTTTGCTCACAATTGGCTTCCAAAGCCATTCAAAAATCTTATGATGTATTTATAAACCTGTTAATAACAATTTAAGAGTTAGAAAGTCCAAAATTATCTTGTTTCCAACTATCATTATGTGTAATTTAACTGTAATTTGATGGTTTTTGTTGAATCTTGCACCAAAATTTGATTTGTGAACCTCACTAACACTCCTAGATTCTCCTGTGGTTCGAATTACTCACTTGTTGGTTCGAATTTCTCACATGGTATCAGAGATGGTTGGATATTTTTGAATTGCAGCCCAAATTCTTAGTGGATTTCAGTTGCTTTGTTAGTGAATTCCAGATAAAATCAAATTGCTGAGTGTAACCCAGTTAGAAATTTCACCACCATCAGCGTGGGCAGTACTAGAGGATACCCACATCATGCTAACACCTTTCAACTTCTTTGAATGGAAGGCAGAGATGGTGATTCAATTGAGATCCAAGGGGCTTTTCAGAGTTACTATGGGCACTGAAGTGGAACCAAATTTTGTTGTAGAAAAAGACAAGTATTTTAAAAAAATGGATGAAGCATATGGTTTGTTGTTTCTGAGCATATCAAGAGAATTGTTGATCCACCTTGACAGTTTGACATCACCAAAGGAGTTTTGGGAGAAACTTGAGTCTCTATTTGGCAAAACTGATGAGCTACGTGGTCACCAACTTGAAAATGAGTTGATAAGCTTGAGCCTAGCACACTATGACACAATATAGGACTTCTTCACCAAGTTCAAATCACTTGTATTGTAGTTAAAACAATGTGGGATTGAGAAGAAGGAAGATCAAATGATCTTGTCTATACTTTCGAAGTTGGGGCTAGAGTTCTCAGTCTTTATGAGCACATTTCACTCAGGAAAACTCACCCTTCAAAAATGGAAAATGCCAAGTCTGGCAAGTTTAATGGAGTCACTCACTCAAGAGTAGGACAAATTGTTCCAAATGGGTTCCATCAAGACCAAAGATCAAGCACTAGCAGTGGGGGTTTCGAATTCAGCAAAGGGCAAACCCAAGTCCAAGAATTTGAAGTTGCTAGACAAGAAGAAATCATAAAAACCCAAATCCAGTGAGGGAGCTATGAATCCACCCAAGGAAAAGAGAAGGCTGAATTCTCTTATTGCCACAAGGGATGGCATCTAGAAAGCTCATTCATGAAGAAAACCATAGACACCATGGAGCAGTTGCTGGAGAAGAACAACATTCCAGTTCCTGACAGCGCTAGGAAGAAAGATGGCAACTCCAATTCAAGTGAATGAAAGGAGAAATGTCATGCATTAGTGGCAGGTACTTCTAATTCCTCATCCTTTATTATTGATTCAGGTGCTTCCAGGTACATGGTATCCAGGAGAGAATTATTCTCCTCCATGAGTTCGAATGTTGGCCCAGCAGTTCGAATGGGAGATGATCTGAACTCCAAACCAAAGGGATTGGGAGAATCTATTTAGACCATGGGTTCTTCAGTGATGTACTGTATGTACTGGACCTTGCAGCAAATTTTTTGTTAGTCTACCAGATGACCCATATAGGAGATCTAAAGAGAGTAATCTTTACTCCTGATTCTGTAGAGATTTCTGAAATCTCAATAGACCAAGTTGTTGCAATTGGGTATGTTGATCATCATGAGAGAATGTACAAATTCTCTAATTTCCTCCCTACTTCCAGTGATTAAGCACTTCACTCACATGCCAATGAAGTTTCCAAACTATGGCATGTGAGGTTTGGCCACATGAATTACAGATATCTCCAAACATTGCATAAAGAAGGAATGGTGGAAGGTCTTCCACAAATTCCGCCATCTACTGGAGCATGTATTGGATGTGTGATTGGGAAGCATCCTGAGCAGAGCTACGAGAAAGGGAATGCAAGGAGAGAAACACAACAGCTTGGACTGGTGCATTCTGATCTGATTGGTCCACTACCCACTCCCTCATATGGTGGATCTAGGTATGTGCTTACATTTATTGATGACTACTCTTGATTTTGCTGGGTGTATTTTCTGAAATTAAAATCTAAGGTGTTTGAGCAATTCAAAGTTTGGAAAGCACTAGTAGAGAATCAGAGTGGGAAGAAGATCAAATTCCTTAGGACTGATAACGGAAAGGAATATGTGAATAATAATTTACAGCAACTTTGTGAGGAGTGTGGAATCCATATGCAACACTCAACTCCCTACACACCACAACAAAATGGTGTGGCAGAGAGAAAGAAGAGATCTCTCAAAGAGATGGAAACTTTCATGATAGAAGTGAGGGAACTTAATACCAAGATATGGGTTGAAGCCATCAGTTGTCCTGTTCACATTCAGAACAGAGCCTTCCACAAATCAATGAAAGGGATGACACCCTACGAGGCATGGTTTGGTGAAAAACCAGATGTCTCAAATTTCAGGATATTCGAGACAAAAGCATGGGCAAGAATACCTTCATAGAAGAGGAAAGCCTTGTAGCCATAAAGCAAGGAGTGTCTCATGGTTGGATATGGTGAGGACACCAAAGGGTACAAGCTCTTTGACACATCCACCAGCAAAACATTTGTTGAAAGAAGCATCAAATTTGAAGAAGAGCCAATTCCAGATTTTGAACTTGCACCGGGGGATTGCTCCTCTCCTCAACCATTTGAAGATGTAAGTGATGACACATGCTCTGTTTTTCTGATAATTCTGATATGAATGTTTCTGAAGATTATATTTCTGTAGATGAGTCACCATCTAGGCCCGAATGGGCTGAAAAAATTGTGCAAGCAGCCGGGGAATTGGCAGGCAATCCCCAAGAGCCTAGGAAAACTAGATCACAAACTAGTAAGGCTTCATTTGCAAGTGATAGTGCTCTTACTGAGCACTGCTACATGCTGATAATTTCTGACTCACAGACATATCAGCAATCTTGTACAGACTCGAGATGGAAGTCAGCAATGGAATATGAGCTTCAGTCCCTCCAAGAGAACAATACATGGGAATTGGTTCCCCTTCCTCCCAAGAGGAAAGTTGTTCAATGTAAATGTGTCTACCAGAACAAACTTACTGTTGATGGTTCTGATATAAAACATAAGGCTATTTTAGTGGCTAAGGTCTATTCTCAGATCCATGGAGTTGATTACACAGAGACCTTTGCACCGGTTGCAAAGATGGACTCAAATAGACTAGTTCTTCCACTAGCAGTTAATAAGTGTTGGGAGGTTCACCACATGGATGTAAAGAGTGATTTATTGCATGGTGAAATATAGGAGGAGACCTATATGCAGCAGCTTGAAGTTTTCTAAGAGGATCCTTCATTGGTATGCAGGATGAAAAAATCATTGTATGGACTCAAGCAAGCCCCCAGGGCTTGGTATGCAAAAATGGATGCTTTCTTGCTTTCAATTGGCTTAACAAGATGCAAATCAGACCCTAATGTGTATTTGAAATAAAATGATGTTAAATTGCAGGTCATTTTTCTTTATGTTGATGATATTCTTATTACAGGTTGCTGCACCAATTCAATTGGCCAAATTAAGAACTCTTTGCACAGTGAATTTTTGGGCTTAGAAATTGAGCAAAATGGTAAGGGCATCATGCTGAGTCAGCCACAGTATGCTTCAGACCTGGTGAATAATTTTAATATGGATGAGTGTGAGGAATCCAAGTCTCCCTTTCTTTCTGGTATTAAATTGCATGAATTTGGTAATTCCCCAATGGTGGATATCACACTCTACAGGAAACTAGTGAGCAGATTGCTCTACCTCACTCATACAAGACCTGATTTGTATTATACTGTGAGTGTTGTAGCAATACACATGCACCAAACACATGAGCTCCATTGGAAGGCTGCTAAAATAATTCTTCAATATGTCTAGGGAACTAAGAAGTTCGGAGTGCACTACACAGCTAGTTCCTCACTTCAACTAGCTGGATTTTCTGATTCAGATTGGGCCGGTGATCCAATTGACAGAAAGCCAAAATCAGGTTTTGTCTTCATTTTTGTTAAGGGTCCTATTTTCTGGTCAAGTAAGAAACAACACACCATATCACTTTCATCAGAAGAGGCCGAATACAGGGCAGCAGTCAATGCTGCAACTCAGTGTGTTTGGTTGCAAGGAATTCTTCAGGAGTTTGGTGTCACAATTGATTCTCCAACCAACATTTGGGTGGATAATCAGAGTGACATAAATATATCTACTGATCCAATATAGAGGCAGAGGACAAATCACATAGATATTCACATATATTACATTCGGGGCTTAGTGCATGACAGGGTGATCTCACTGCAGTATTGCCCATCCACCGAGCAAACTGTCGACATTTTTACCAAGGATTTCACTGAGAAGACCTTCACTTACCTAAGATATTTTCTTGGGGTGAGTGAAGGATGGTAATTTTCTGTTATATCATTGCAGGTCCAGCCCCATGTCCATTCTTTAGGGGAGGTTTTTCCCATGTGGTTTTCCTTCTTTCCTCAGTTTCAAATGGACAAATAAAAATTGAAATTTCTGATTATGTAATTGAGGTGACTTGAGCCATTGTTTCCAAGGCCTTCATCATTTTGTGAGCATACTTAGTTGTTGGATTAAGGGAGGATGTTAGAACAGTAATCCATCATTAGTACCTTAGTTACACTAATTAGTCAATTTTATTGTTTTTTAAGCTTTAATACACTATGACGTGGACTAGGGGTGCTTAGGTGGGCATATGCCATGTCAAGTTGAGGTTCTATGACCCACATGGGTACTCCAGCCTAGTCATCTAGCCACATATGCACAGTCATCATTGTTGGCACGCTCCCATTCATTGAATGTGGATAGGCAAGTTGACTTGGGGCGCTAGAGTGGGATTCTCCCCAAATTTGGCTTGATTTGGTGCAATTAATGTTGCATTGAGAGTATAAACCATCCATTTTTTCACACACACACTTTCCAAGGTGTAATAATTGACCCAGCACACATCATACATGCCACTTCATCAATTTGTGGCCATTTGGAGATATTTGGGACGACATTGTCCCACCTAGGGCGATTTGATGCCAATTTGGAAATTTTGGGATTTTTGCTCACTATTGGCTTCCAAATCCATTCAAAAATCTTATGATGTATTTATAAACTTGTTAATAACAATTTTAGAGTTAGAGAGTCCAAAATTATCTTGTTTCCAACTATCATTGTGTGTAATTTAACTGTAATTTGATGGTTTTTGTTGAATCTTGACCCAAATTTGATTTGTGAACCTCACTAACACTCCTAGATTATCCTATGGTTTGAATTAATCACTTGCTAGTTCAAATTTATCACAATATGGGAGCCCTCAAAGTATCCAAAAAGCAGTCTCTCTTAGTTGGGAAGACTAAGAATGTGCAATCAAAGGGGAAGTAGAAAGGCAAGGAAAATAAGAACATTGATTTCGATCCTAAGGAGAAGCAGAATCCTTCAAAAGGGGCCTCTGGTTCCAATAAGGGGCCTCTTGGTGTGTATCCTTCCATTGAATAATTATGAATAATAGTGTACATAAATAGTACATCCCTCATAATAAAATCAAATTGTATGGAAACAACTCATAAAGCTCAAAAAGGCTAACTTACCAAAATATAGGAAACCCCCATAGGTGGCTAAAGCACTTCCCAAATCTATCAAGGAACTCAAGAGTTGGAAAAACCATGAGTGAGTTATTAAGGAGATGGAAAAAACATGATAATCCTAGAAAATGGAGAAAAACTAATGGAGGATGGGTTGTAAACAAAAGCTCTGAGTTTCCTAGTTGACTAGCTTTTATCTTATCCATAGAAAAGCAGGAAAAGCAGAAAAAAGAAGAATAAAGCAGAATCTACTGTAAAGTCATGTATAATAATTATGGATGGTCAAGAGGTGGTCAAGATCAACCCAGAATTGGAAATAAATCATTCCTAGGATATAGATGGCATGTATTGACTTTAAGGTGCAAGTGGATGCCAACTAATTAAGCTAGTGGGTGAATAATTAATCAAATAATGATTAATTATTTTATCCTAAGTTGTGAGTGGGTTTAATATATTCCAACACCCCTCTATACACTTGAATTTATGATGGTATGACAAAAAATATAGATGCATATGGATGCATATAGGGCCCAACAACAAGGCTATGGTCACCCTTTAACAATTATTATGTCCAGAAAAGTGAGGAAAGAGGCAAAATCACATGGGGAAAATCCTCCCTCAAGATAGAACAAGGCACAAAATTTGAAATATGTCTTCAACATATATTCATATTCACTTTAATTAGCTGACTGGACTGCTTCTGAATGAAGGACTTGCTAAAGAAATCATGAACTCCATGATCATGCGCTGGAGTGTAGAACCTGCAAGAAGGAAGAGGAGAGACTCCTTGTATCTCATCAAATGATGAAGTAGGAGCATTATTTGAATGCTTATTTCTGCTGTCAAACTATGATCTTCAAACATAATCTAAAATGGAAAATATATCTATGCATACTCCTTTCCAAAGAGTACAAAAATTAAGACAATTTATTTCACACCCAATTCCCTTTATAGCTGCAAAATTGTGATGTGAATCACATGTCAATCTTCCAATATGATGTAGCACCTGTATAGGTCTGATATGAGGCTGATAAAACTCTGATATATCATAAATATTAACATATGTAACATCAAGGACAAAGGGTTCAATGGCTCCATGAGGATATAGGGCTAGACTAGGAAAATTATGAGCAACTGGGGAAAACTGATAGGTGTAAAAATCTGAATGATGGATGGGCATAAGATCTGAACCATAAGTGTTTAGAAAAGATCCAAACATGTTTAATATCATTCCATATATGACTAATTTCATGGATAACCATCCACTGAAATTTAGGAAAGACTTCAAATCATGTAAGATAAATATCACTACATAAGAGACCAATGAGGAATCAACTAGTGAACTAGGGATTTGTATAGTCTTAGGATTATTCAGAGCTATGGTAGATGGTATGGATGGTGGTATGATATGTGTATCAACCTGTAAATATGCTTCTAAATCAGAATCCAAAGGATCACATATAAGCATATCAATAGACTCATGGGAATACACTGGTAATGAATCCTCTATATGAAAGGAGGAAATAATGGGATGTTCACAATCTTCAAGGAGGTTCTGAGTATTGATGCCAAGAACAAAGGAGGATATGAAGAAGCACATTATATCAAGTAAGGTAATTGGTATGACACAATTAAGGCTTGATTTGGCTAAGCAAACATCCTGGAAATCACTGGGTTGCGCACCATCAATGAGAGAGGTATGCAAAAGGTGTGAAGAATCTGGCACATAGATCTCAGAATCTAATATAGGATATTTAGAGAACAATGAATGGTTTATAGGATCATAATCAATATCAGCAGCTGCTCCATATGTTACTTATTTTTCATCATTAGTATCACAAGAAGAAAAATCACCTTCAAGAGACATAGAAAAAGATGGCTCTTCAATATTTGCTTCTTCATTGAAGGAGGAAGCATTCGAATGAAAGAGGGAAGCAGCAACATGAACTGTATGAGAAACTTCTTCATCATGATCAACTTCATCAAAGAATGTAGAGGCCAATAAATCTTGAGAAAGAGAACAAGAGGAGAATCTAGGTTCGCTCCATGCTTCATCTTCAATTTCTTGCAAACCAAAAGCTTTGTCCAAAATTTTCCAAAGCTCAAATGGAAATTCAGTAGAATCTATGAGATGATATATATTTGGAGACATTCCCAAACACATAATTCCATAAGCTCTATCACAATTATTTATCCAATCAATCTTCTCTTCATAAGACTCAGGTTCACTCAATGCACCAATGGAGACATCAAAGAGACATTGCCTCTTCAAGTATGCACTCATCTTTGGCTTCCAATCAGCATAGTTGAAAGGAGATAGTAGAGGAACTTTTGAATCCATATTGAAGTTTTTGATATGCTCTAAGAGATACTCTCTTCAACCTGCAAAACAAACTAGGAGAAAATCTTGTAAGCTAGACAAGCTCTTCTTTAGAGAGGGATAGGAGACTGGAAGCGCTCCTCAACTCTATAGAACTTGATCAACCTTGTAGCTGTAGAAGATGGAAAGGTTGTGATCCCTGTAGCTCTGATACCATGTATAAATAATAGATCAACGCTATGTGCAATGATGCTAATAATAATCACAGGAAATAGATCTTGCTACTAAGAATTCTCACAAGAATACACAGGAAAAATAGAGAGAAGAAAAGAGATTGAATCACATGAATGAAGAGATAAATATTGGTGTGTATCATTCCATTGAATAATGTTGAATAATAGTGTACATAAATAGTACATCCCTCATAGGAAAATCGAATTGTATGGAAACAAATCATAAAGCTCAAAAAGGCTGACTTACCAAAATATAGCAAACCCCCATAGGTGGCTAAAGCACTTCCCAAATATATCAAGGACCTCACGAGTTGGAAAAAGCATGAGTGAGTTGTCAAGGAGATGGAAAAAACATGCTAATCCTAGAAAATGGAGAAAAAATAATGGAGGATGGGTTGGAAACAAAAGCTCCCAGTTTCCTAGTTGACTAGCTTTTATCTTATCCATAGAAAAGCAGGAAAAGTGAAAAAAGCAGAATAAAGAAGAATCTGTTGTAAAGTCCTGTATACTAATTCTAGATGGTCAAAAGGTGGTCAAAATCAAACCATAATTGGAAATAAATCATTCCTAGGATATAGATGGCATGTATTGACTTTAAGGTGCAAGTGGATGCCAACTAATTAAGCTAGTGGGTGAATAATTAATCAAATAATGATTAATTATTTTATCCTAAGCTATGAGTGGGTTTAATATATTCCAACATACTAGCTCACCCAAGTGAGTCACATTTGATCTTGCCTCAGTGGAGACCTCTGAAATTTCTACTAGGAATCTAATAGAAAAAGGAGATGCAAATCATGCCTTCAATGAATATGATTTTTCTCACTTTCTTCCTAACTCATGTCCAAGTTCCCTATTGACTCATGCTAATTATACAAGCAGGATTTGGCATGAAATATTTGGCCATCTGAATTTCAAATATATCCAGCACAGTGAAAATTTTAAGAAACCCTCCTAAATTTATATGTAATAAATGGGTGAATCCCCATGATACATGAGAAAGTGTGAAGGCCATTTTATCAATAATATAATATGTATATATAATTTTTTGGCGAATCTTTCATGGAATTATAAAACCTTGTAAAATATGGGCGAATCTTTCATGGAATTATAAAATCTTGTAAAATATTGGTGAATCTTTTACAAAATTATAAAATCTTGTGAAATAAGACGAATCTTTCACAAAATTAGAAAACCTTGTATAATATTTAGCGAATCTTTCACATAATTAAAAATATTGAAAATTTTGGCTAATTTTTCATTGAAAGATATAAACTTAAGTCTTGACAAAATTTGACTTAATAAAATTATCTAGATGATGTTGTATTTACTTTAGAATTGTCACATACTCTTGCACTAGAACACCTTGTAAAGAAAATCAAATTTTCAATCTAAATTGTTCACTTTAATCATCACAACTACTTGTATACTACTAAGTTCAAACCTCCTTAGAGATAGAATGGAGAGATGATTTCATAAATATTTGCAATTTACAGTAGAACATTTTATCAAAGTGTGAAGCTCATTTATCATACTACACTCAATGTACAATCAATTTTCACAAAATATGTTGGGCCCAATCATCCCCCTCAATCTAAAAAACTTCAATGGATGGTTGCATAACATCCACATTGACATTAACATCTTTCTAGAAAGTATGCCCTCATTTTCTCGCACGACCTACAATCAAGGTGAATAAGTTGTATAAGAGAAAGATAATAAGGTACCTCACAAAACATTAAAACGAAAAATAACACCTTTTTTTTTAGTTTACAAACTTTCCATAAAATACAAATGCTCATCATGTATGATTCACAATAGGGAAAATTTTAGAAACACGTACCTCAACATACTCTTTCAAGCTTTATTTATAAATATGGCTAGATTCCTAGAGGCTCCACTTGAAATAATGGAGAATTAATGAGACAGTTAGACGAACTAGAGTTTTCTTAATTAGATCCTATTTCCCTGGAGTTTGCTGTAACAGTTTTCTATCTTAGTTTCACTTAATATAAACGGATCGAGATACTCTCCGTAGTGTGTGTGTTTTTCCAAACTGTTCTCTGTGCTCTGCTTTCTTTAGTTCGCTTCATACTCTGTTTTCAACTTGGTATCAGAGAAAAACATCTTGGGGTTTCCTTTGAAGAGAGAGGAGTTTGCCGCTGCTCAGTACAAAGCAGGAAGGGAGCTGTAAGGTAGACGCAGAGCTGTGCTAGAGGGTGCCGCCGGAGCTGTGCATCAAGTTGTGAGGCGTCTTCTACCAAATTTGCCCTGGAATCTGTGTAGAAGAGCCATTGAGGGTGTAAATTGTAGCCTGGAGGTATAGTGGAGTCCATTTATACTATTTAGAGGAGCCGTCGAGGAAGCCGTGAATCATATTTCTTCAAAGGAGTCACAGAGCTCGAGGAGCAGCTGCTGCGTGTGGAGAGAAAGAGCCGCTGGTGCTCAGGGTTTGTTTTTCTCATTAAGTTAATCGCCCTAGCAGTGTGAACCAATTTCTGCTTTGTTGTGGGAAGCAGAAGCTAGAAGAAGTGGAGCCGTGGGTTGTTGGAGCAATTTGCTGTGAAGAACCCGTGTGCTCTATTTTCTGGAGAGTTGTTCAGCTTGTGCATAGAAACTCACTGTTTGCTCACTTCTTACTACTGTAAAACGTGAGAGGAGGAGCTATTTTGTGTGAGCTGAGATGAGTTGCTGAAATGTCAAATCCATTGGCAGAGACCTATCTCAATGAGGCCAACAAATTGGATGGCTTGAATTTCATAAACTGGAAATTCAAAATGCAGACCCTGATGGAAGGCTATGGTGTCTAGACAATCACCAATGGAGATGAAGCGAAACCTGTAGCAGCTGCGAGTGGAACACCAGCACAAATCCAGGACTGGGATAAGCGCAAGAACAAAGCCATGGTACTCTTATGAATGTCTATTAAAGATAGTATTATTCCACATATCAGAGAAGCTAAAACTTCTGCTGAAACGTGGACAACACTTAAACATCTGTATGAAACTAGCAATATGAATCATCTCCTTTTCTTAAAAACTAAATTGCTAGGCATTAATATGGATGCAAATGAGTCTGTTAGTTCATTCTTGGGTCGTATCAAAGAAGTGAAAGATAAGCTAGGAGACATAGGAGAATCAGTCTCCAGCACTGATCTCGTAACAATCACATTGAATGGTATGCTAGAGGACTACCATATGTTTATAACAGGTCTCGCATCAAAGGAGAAACCTCCTACTTTTGAAGAGCTGACTGGTATTTTGCTGCAAGAAGAAGAGAGGCGTGGGAACTTGAAGCCTCAAGATTCAGGTTTGGCATTGTGGTCAAATAAGAGATCTCCGAGAGGGAGATCAGGAGAAAGAGGCAGAGGAGGCAGGTCATCACAGAGTAGAGCTCCTCAAAGACCGAATCAAGGTATGCCATCTAACAGGAATGAGTCAAAAAGTTGTTTTTATTGTGGTCGACCTGGACATCTTATTAAAGACTGTCATAAGAAGAAGAATGATGAGGCTAGGAATAGACAACCTAGAAGATATTCAGGTCATTTTGCTGAAGACTCTTCAACACATGATCTAAAACTATTTATGGCTAGATATGAAATTGCTGATGAGATTACTAAAACACCAAACTTTGACTCAAGGGATCTTAGACTGTTTGTGTCTAATGCTGCTTTATCTGCTGAAATTGATGATATTGATGCTTGGTTTGTTGACTCCGGAGCATCAGTGCATATGAATTGTAATAAGAAGTGGTATACTAACTATAAAGAAACACAGAATGGTGCTAGTATATATCTTGGTGATGACCGTGCATATCATATCAAGGGATACGAAGATATTCCAATAACATTGCCAAATGGTAGTGTTCATCACATTCGCAATGTGGTGTATGTGCCAGGGATAAAGAAAAATCTGATATATGTGTCTACTATTACAGATCAGAATTTGAAGGTTGAATTCTTCAAAAACTACTACATAGTGAAGGACTTACTAGACCAATACAAAACTCTTGCAAAGGGAGTCAGAGTAGGAGGCCTATACAAGCTTGATGTTACTAGTAAAGAGCACTACGCATTAACTTCTTCAACCATGCCAACAAAGAGTCTTTGGCATCAAAGGTATGGCCACATCAATCATCAAGATTTATTGTTATTATTGAAGCATAATATGGTTGAAGGACTTCCCATGTTAAAAAATGTGAACATTGCTTGTGAAGGATGTGCATTAGGAAAGATGCACAGAGATGAATTTCCTTCTAATCGTGATAAGAAAAAAAGAGATGTGTTAGATCTTGTGCATACTGATGTTTGTGGGCCTATGTAGACTAGATCCTTAGGAGGTGCATTTTATTTTCTGCTATTTATTGATGATTGCACAAGATACACATGGGTTTACTTTCTTAGAAGAAAGAGTGGTGTTTTTTAGTACTTTAAGGAGTTCCGAAACATGGTTGAAAAGCAGACAGAAAAATCCATTAAAATCCTTCGTTCAGATCAAGGGGAAGAGTATAAATCAAGGGAATTCAACAAATATTGCAAAGATAATGGAATAGTACAACAGTTTACAGTACCTAGCACTCCACAGCAGAACAGAGTTGCTGAAAGGAAAAACAGAACTCTGGTAGAATGTGCACGCAGTATGATGAAAGGTAGGAATCTTTCAAATACCTTCTGGGGTGAAGCCATAAATACTACTGTTTACCTAAAGAATAGAAGTCCAACTAGGATTCCTGATGATATTACTCCTTTTGAAGCTTTGTATGGTTCCAAACCAGTAGTTCAAAATTTGAAAGTTTCTGGGTGTACAGCTTTTGCACATATTCCAAAGGAAAATAGGAAGAAACTGGATGCCAAAGCCATTAAATGTATCTTCATAGGTTACTGTTCTCAATTCAAAGCATATAAATTGTTTGATCCTTCTACTCACAAGTTATTTGCAAGTAGAGATGTACTCTTCCATGAATAGGAAACAGAAATTTCAGAGAACAGCAACCAAAACCATGAGGAATGGCATAAAGTTCTTGTTGGGAAATAGGAAAGACCCGGGTTTAATCCTTTCGCTTCGCACCAACAAAAGACCCACAGTGTTGGCCCTTTCGGCAACAACCTGTGAACAGGTTGCAGTCTCACCCGAAACAGCTATGGGGTGCCGCAGAATCAGGTTTCTGCAAGCAGAGAGGGAGATTACTGTACCTTGTCCTTTAACAACTTATAATCAATAAACACAAAGCTCCGACACTTATATCTAAACAACTTCACAGATAAATAAACATACAGTGACTTGCTCAACCCACTACAAGGAATTCACAGCGAAGCTATTTATTAATAATGATCTTACTTATCATATTTATACAGTTATTAATGCGTGAAAACAAACAAAAATAGAAATAGCACAAGAAGCACAACACCAGATATAACGTGGTTCACCCCCAGTGTAGGGGCTACGTCCACAGAATTGTGTTTTATTTCAACTTTCTTCAAAATCACAGTTCTGATCTGCGCACTCAGCTGCAGATCTCTTCAGTCTCTTAAGCCGCGCACACAGCAGCGGGCCTCTGCGCACACAGCTGCAGATTTCCCTTAACCTTTTACAAAAACCCTCTACGCACACAGCTGCAGAGGTTGTCCATGCACACAGCTGGTACTTAACCTTTCTTTACACAATAGCCTTAGCTTCACCTTAACCTTCTTTACATCAAAAATCCTAACTTTTCTTATTTACAAAAATGCCTATTTATAAATCGCTCTATTACAAAACCATGGCTTCAAACCATGGGCACCCAAAACCGTAAACCCTGGTCTTATCCCGTGGGTTTATTACAATAGAGAACTTTGACTCAACCCCTGACACCCCTAAGACTATTTTGAGTCAACCTCTGCTTACAACTCTTTTGGCTTGCGCAGATATTTTCCTTAAGGACTGTTAGGGTGCGTGCCCCAACAGGCCCCTAAGACTCACCAGTGTCCCGTCCCGGGGCACTCGTCTATTCGGTTGGTGGTAAAAGTTGTTTGGTGAAGACAATGTGCGCTGATTGCTAGAGTCCATCCTACTGTTGCCGACTGCCTACTTCATTCCTTCTTGCTATTAATGATGGGCAAGGCCGTGTGGATCCATCTGCAACCCCATCCTTTGCTCGGGTTGGCGACGCTTAACCATCCACAACTTGGGGTCCCCTAGAATTGCGTGTCACGCTCCATAAGACACACAGCTGCCACGGTTCTGCTATGCCGGAAGATTTCATGGCGGGGTTCCCCAGAATCTATTGGCGAGGTCTTATGGCCTTCGTCGTTCCACGTTAGAGAAAATTTGTGCCTACCTTCGCCTGATTTAGAGAAAACTTTTGCCTGCCTTAGTACCTAAGTCGAATACGACTGTACTGGCGGATTACTCAGAAGGTTCTGCAGACCTCTCTCTCTGAACTCTCGTACTAGCTCCTGGACTTCACAATTGTTTGACATGGCCTCAGGCGAGCAAACTCCACGAAATGCTTTATGGAAGACTTCACAGGCCAATGTAGCTTACTTATAGAATTTCGTTACAGAATCTATCATCATAGTGTATTAATGACATCAAATCTGCTTGTATGCCAGAAATCTCGTCACACCCAGCCTCAGATTTTCCCAAAATCTCATAATTACAGGTATTGAGAGTAGCTCACGTGCCACCGCCGCCAAATTCATTTTGTCCTATCCGTCTCATTCTATGCTGCGACACAGTTCCAACCTATGACATAACAACCACTTTCCCCTTCGAAACAGGATGAACCTGCGTCCCCTGACCAACCTTCGGCGTCGCATACTCCATCCTTTAGACTGAGACATTCCATAGTGTGGCGAGTAGCTTCTCTGATGGTCCAGTACCCGATTTCAGCTGTTCTGGGTACGTGGTCTTTTCTTTCTTGGTGCTACCTCCAATTTTGAGTACCTGGCCTGTCCCTGTACTTTTTTAGACGACTCCCATTTATCATAGAAGGAAAAAGTTCTCCATTTAACTTAGCTAGCTGGACTGCGCCCCCATTAGTAACTTTCTGTACTATATATGGTCCCTTCTAATGTGTCTTGAACTTCCCTGGGAACTTCATGAATTTGCTGTCATAGAGGAGCACAAGATCACCCTACTGGAATTGTTTCTTCTTAATGTGTCTGTCATGCCACGCTTTTTCTCGAGCTTTCTGCACCTTTTGCTGGAAACCTGCAATAAATCTATCTTCTTCAAGTTCTAATATCTGTTTCAGTCTTTCTGTCATTACGGCGGGGTCATCCATCTCGGTGAAAGCAAATATTCTGAGGCTGGGAACAATGTACTCCATGGGCATGATGGCTTCTTTCCCATAAACCAGTCGAAAAGGTGTATGGCCTGTCAACTTTTTGCAAGTAGTTCTGTAAGCCCATAGCACTACTGGAATTCGAAGGTCCCAATCATTTCTGTTAGCATTACAAACCTTTGTCAAAGCATGCTCCAGAATCTTATTAAAAGCTTCGATAGTCCCATTTGATTGTGGATGATAGGCTGTACTTTTCCGATGATACACTTGAAATTCTTCAGTTAGTACTTCAATAGTTTTATTTAAGAAATGTGATCCTTGATCACTCATAAGGACACGAGGACACCCAAACCTGGACAAGATGTGATCAAAGATGAATTGTGCAGCTGTAGCAGCACTACAGTTCTTGACTAGTTGGGATTCAGCCCAACGGGTAAGGTAGTCAGTTGCTGTAATAATATATCTCGCGCCGGACTTCTTCGCAGGGGGGTTGATAGGGCCGACAAAGTCAATAGCCCATTTGTCAAAAGCTTGTAAGGTTACCTGTGGAACTAGGGGCATTTCATCCCACCTGGATGGTTTACTTGTCCTCTGATAGACATCACAGCTGTGGCAATATTCTCTTGCATCCTTGTGAATTGTGGGCCACCATAAGCCAGCTGTCAAAATATTCTGTGCGGTAGCTTTCCCTGCATAATGACCTCCTGCTGCGCCAGAATGGGCCTCGACCAGAATCAGTGGCCTTTCATGCTCCAAGACATGCAGTATTTCATCTGGTCCCATCTTGTACAGCTGGCCTGCGATTAAGGTGAAGTTCACTGCTCACACTACCAGCTGCTTTTTCTGTTGTGTTGTCATTTCAGCAGGTGGAAACCCTATAGACAAATACTGAGCAATATCCTGGAAGTATTCATTGACTATCTGGATGGAAAATAGCTGCGTGTCAGGGAGGCCCTCATCCAAACTAGTGGGTTCTTCGCCTAACTCGAGCCTCGACAAGTGGTCAGGTCCTAGGTTCAGTCTCCCAGGCTTAACTATGATTTCGAAGTCATATTCTTGGAACAGAATCAGCCATCTGCATATTCTTCCTCCTAGCATAGGCTTGTTAACCAAATATTTCAAAGCAGAATGATCAGTAAACATCTTAAAATGAGATCCTAACAGATAATGTCGAAACTTCTGTAGTGCATACACCATAGCGAGGCCTTCGTGCTCTGTTGTAGTATAATTTTTCTCTGCGGTGGATAATTTTCTACTGGAAAAAGAAATAGGGTGGTTGATCTGACCTGCGCCTGGTTGAGCCAATACCACCCCCAGAGCAATGGAGGATGCGTCGACATGCACATGAAACTCTTTGTTCCAGTCAGGAAATACTAGAATAGGGGCAGTGACCATCTTTTCCTTCAAAATATCTAGGCTTGCTTGGCACTCCGGTGTCCATTCGAACTTAATATCTTTCTTCAGCTGCCTTTCCATCAGAGCAGTAATCTGAGCATATCCTTGGATAAATTTCCTGTAGTAACCAGTGTGACCGAGTGTTGTGCGAAGTTGTTTGACGGACTTCGGGGGTGGCAGGTTTACAATAATAGCTATCTTTGCAGGATCCATCATCAATCCCTGCTTGCAGACAACGTGACCAAGAAGAATTCCAAAAGGGGCACAAAAAATACACTTTTTTAGATTCAAGGCAATCTGGTGCTGTCTACACTTGTTCAACATAAGTCTCAAACTAGTGAGATGGTCTTTTACTAGCCCAAAAATAGTCCAATCATCAAAATAAAATTCTAAGAATTTATGTATATATTCCTTAAACGCAGAGATGACGACTCTAGAAAATATAGCAGGTGCATTCTTCAGCCCAAAGGGCATAACAGTATACTGAAAGGATCCCATTTCGGTAGCAAAGGTTGTCTTATGTCGGTCTTCTGGAGAAATTCGGATCTGATGGTAGCCAGAAAACCCATCAGTAAAAGAGTAGACTTCTTGACCTCCAACATTGTCGAGCACTTCATCTGTAAAGGGGGTAGGAAAGGGATCATGCAGACAGGCATCATTTAATTTCCTTAGGTCGACACAGATTCGAATTTCTCCCTTAGTCTTCTTCTCCTGCACCACCATAGGGCTGACCCACTCAGATTCCTCAACCGGCTCGATTATTCCTGCAGCAAGCATCTTCTCCAACTCCACCTTAACCTTATCTTTATACTTCGGATTCAATCTATAAGGACGTTGCTTCACAGGCTTCGCATCAGGTTTCAAAGGGATCTTCATGATGCCGATATCACCCAGGATACCTTTCATTTCGGAGAACTTCGTTGGAAAGAGGTCCTGGTACTCGTGGAGGAGTTGGGTTACCTTGCTGACCATCTCATCATCCCAATAGTCACCAATGGTAGCCAACTTAGGCTATTCTTCGGATCCAATGTTAACTGTGCACGTCTTTAGGGGCTGAGTCACTTCGGGGGCTTCGACTGCTGGTCCATGCACATCGCAGCATCCTTCTGACTCAGGGATAGCGATATTGCGCGGGTCCTCATCCTCCTCAATGGCGAAGTTATAACATTCGACTGCGAGGGCTTCCTGCGCTATCCAATCATGTCGATGTTCTACGAGTTCTCTGTCATCAAAGACCTTGGTATGGAGTATCCTAATAGCTGCATCTAGAGCTGGGAAGAAATCATTAGTAGAAAAAGTATGTATAAAACTATGGGCAAGACAGTCCCAACTTACAGTATCTAGGCGGAGCTCAGCGTCCTCGTACCAGTGCTTAGCTATCGGTTCCAGTGTATGGATGAATCTATGTGCCCATTCGTCTTGAGGTACATACTTCCACGCCTCATAGCATTTTGCCAAATGTTCTTGGGGACTAGACTTTCCATCAAACTTGCTTCGGACCTCCTCAGGCTGGTCCTTAAATCTCAGGCAAAGGAGCCTCTGACAGTCTTCCCAGCTAGGAATCTGCGGCTTATGGCTCTTCCACCATCTGGCTGCTGTGACTCTGAGTGCTGACTCCAGAGAGGTCATTTTCTGTGACTTAGATATCTGGCCTGAGAATTGTACGATAAACGGGTCAGGGTCTGTCGAACCATCAAAAGTAGGTAGAGCGCTTGGTTGTGAACTGAGCCATCCAAGGGATTTAGTAGGTCTGGTACTTCTATGCTCATGGAGCTCATATAATTGGTTCTGCCAACTTTCTAAGTCGGTCATACAGGAGCTACCAGAATCCCAACCCACAGCAGGAGGGCCCTCATAAGCTTCTTCCTACGCGGTAATATTGTAGATGGTCTCCGAATCATTCTGATCTTCATCCCGTAGTGGTTCTGTATACCTTTCTCCTTATGAGGGGTCCAAGGGTAGGATGACTCTCAATTATGTCCCTTCGAAGGTCATCTGTCTCTTTTTTAGGTTAATGACTGCAGCATTTTCCATCGCCCATTCTATTCCTAACAAGGCAGGATATGGATTGCTTTCATCAATGATCTCAATCAATTCAAAGTCTGCGAGAGTACGGACCCCGTCAATATCTATTTGTACACTCAGGAATCTTCCTAGGGGCACAATCCTTTGCTGGTTAGCTAACCTCAACTGAATAGGGGACCAGGTGAGGGCAGGTTTTTCCATTTGTTCCCAGGTTTGTTTGGTTAACACATTTACATTGGATCCTAAATCCAAAATAACATCAGTCATGTCATATGCTCCTATCTGAGCATTCAATCGCATTTCCCTGCCAGTTCTGCTGATTTTCTGAAGGGGTCTGTCCCGACCACAGCTTTGTGGAGATCCGCAGGAGGCAATGACTTTCTGCAGCTCATTCAAAGCATCCTGGTTTCATAAAAGCTTGAGGCAACTTTGTAAAAAGGAGGAGAGTGTTCCTTCTTTATCCAGCGAAGCTTCTTGGGGCTGCGACGGTAGTTGATGATGTTGCACCGGTGTGACATATGTGCTAGGGCCGGTAAAATATTTCTTGACTTCCATAAATGTCTCTTTTTCTCTTGCGATATCAAATGCTAGGATTTTCTCAGGAGCCTTACAAACCCAAGCTTCGGCAGGCCGTTTTTCCATATTTGGCTTGTTCGTCGTAGCTCCACTCCGTGTAACAACATTGATGGCTGCGGAAGGTCTAGGTTCAACGGAAATCATCTGGATGTTCAGAGTAGGGGTACTATTTTGTGCCTGAATCTTGGCTATCAGTTGGGGGCACTACTCAATCACATGATCTACTGCGCGGAAATACCGACATGTCGTAGTGGGCTTACGACAGTCCTGAGCTAGGTGCCCAGCTTGGTTACAGTTGTAACACACCAACTGGCCTCTGCCTCTTCCAGGCATACCACCACGGCCACCAGAAGCGCCTCGACCGGAGGTACCACCCTGGTAACTGTAGCCATCATTGCTTGGTCCTTCATTGTGTACCCGGTAAGCATCATAGGTGCGACACTCATCTTCCTGATGTCCTACAGACTTACAGAAGTTACAGTGGGGGTTCTTAGGTCCTTGTCCATACCTTTGCAGGAGGTAACAGTTCTCAGGGCGATGCTGACCTGTTGTTCTGCAAAGCTCACAATATAGTACTTGCAATGGGAATGGGTTTGGCGCACCAGTATTCAGGTACTGGCTTACCAGAGGGCACCGTTCCTTTTCGTGGCCGTCGACTCGACATTGCGTGCACCAAACCTCTTCGCGACCGAGTTTTGCTTTCTTCATATCACGAAGCTCTAGAGCCATCGTTGCCAACTACGCCTGGATTTGTGCAATACCAGAGTGATCATCTACAGGGGTGGTCTCAAGCTTCATTGCGATTTCCAGAGCCTCTTGTTGGTCAGCAACCTTCTGTTGCATAAGTGGGGTTCGGATATGTGGTAATAATGCTGCAATAAACCATTCCTTGTGCTACGCAGGACTAATGGTGAAGCTGACTTGGTCCAGTAGAACTTTGAATCTCTGGTCAAAGTCCCACACTGATTCGCCACGCCGCTGTTGAATCTCTTTCAGTTCGGTGATAGACTGCGATTCTGATTTGGGCTTCTTAAATTCTTTGATTATAGCTGCCTTGATCTCATCTAAAGTAGGACTCTGGGTACTGGAGAATTTCATGAACCAGGTCAAATCCCGGTCCCTAAAAGAAGTGATGAGCTGTGCACTTCTTACAGCGGGGTTTGTAATCTTTTTAGCATTCCATACTGCCTCGCATAAAAACTAGAACTGTTCTGGATCCTCTGACCCAATTCCTTTGAAAACAGGGAGCTTAATATCATCAGCCAAGTGGGCCATGGTGGATCTGGGAGGGTTTGGAGGAGGACAAGAAGTTGGGGGGGGGTTTACTGGGGTAGACTGGCCGACGACAAGGATATTCGGGCTAAGTGGATTGGTAGACTGCGACAGAGTTTCAGGGGTAGCGGAACTGCGTGGCGGGGTGACCGGATGGTTTCCAAGGGAAGGGTTGTCGTCCGGGTCTAATGCTTCAAAATTTATAGGGGACGGCACGGTATCCTGGCCTAAGGAGTAGGACTCAAAATCTCTCTTATACCCTTTTCCACTTCGTGGCAAACTACTTTGCGCAGCGAGGGTGTTGTCACTTGCAAACATATGTCAGTAACAAAAAATCTAACAGTCTGATTCAAATAGCAGGATTCCCTTTTCAGCCAATAGCATTTTAATTCGCAAGCTAAATAAATTCAAAATCTTACCTCGTGGTCCATGGAAAAATCGTCGCTCGGCTTCACTAAAGGAAGTGCTCGTGTCGATGGTGAACTCCGTCACAAAGGCCTCAAGGGTCCGTGTGGTCCAGAAATCAACCGCATGGGAGATCTCGTTGTTCACGCTTTTTAATATATTAACTCTTGTGGGGGTCCACACAGAAAACCCCCCCTCGTGGAAGTTCGTTCTTTTCTCAGCTAACCTGGACAACCACTGGTGCAACTCTATGTGGATACTACCAAAGAAAATTTCATAAGCATCACAAAAAACATACCTCTGTAAAAAGTCATGTGCGCTATGACACGGATTTGTATTCTCTTTCTCAGCAAATTTCAGATAAGTCTCATCAAGCCAATCACCGATTTCCTTCACAGAGGGCCTCCAGAACATAGCCCTCGAGGTACGACGTAAACCCCTCTTGAGCAGATACTGAGTTCAACCGGCAATGGAACCACTTTGTTGGGAAATAGGGCAGACCCAGGTTTAATCCTTTCGCGTCGCACCAACAAAAGACCCACAGTGTTGGCCCTTTCGGCAACAACCTGCGAACAGGTTGCAGTCTCACCCAAAACAGCTATGGGGTGCCACCGAATCAAGTTTCTGCAAGCAGAGAGGGATATTACTGTACCTTATCCTTTAAAAACTTATAATCAATAAACATAGAGCTCCGACACTTATATCTAAACAACTTCGCAGATAAATAAACATATAGTGACTTGCTCAACCCACTACAGGGAATTCACAGCAAAGCTATTTATTAATAATGATCTTACTTATCAGATTTATACAGTTATTAATGTGTGAAAACAAACAGAAATAGAAACAGCACAAGAACCACAACACCAGATATAACGTGGTTCACCCCCAGTGTAGGGGCTACGTCCACAGAATTGTGTTTTATTTCAACTTTCTTCAAAATCACAGTTCTGATCTGCGCACTCAGCTGCAGATATCTTCAGTCTCTTAAGCTGTGCACACAACAGCGGGCCTCTGCGCACACAGCTACAGATTTCCCTTAACCTTTTACAAAAACCCTCTGTGCACACAGCTGTAGAGGTCGTCCATGCACACAGCTGGGACTTAACCTTTCTTTACACAATAGCCTTAGCTTTGCCTTAACCTTCTTTACATCAAAAATCCTAACTTTTCTTATTTACAAAAATTCCTATTTATACATCGCGCTATTACAAAATCATGGCTTCAAACCATGGGCACCCAAAACCCTAAACCCTGGTCTTAAACCATGGGTTTATTACAATAGAGAACTTTGACTCAACCCCTGACACCCCTAAGACTATTTTAAGTCAACCTCCACTTACAACTCCTTTGGCCTGCGCAGATATTTTCCTTAAGGACCGTTAGGGTGCGCGCCCCAACAGTTCTTGATGAAGGGGTTACACAAGAACAACAAACTGTATTACAGCAGCCAAACAAACAGGAACAGCAGCAATAGTAAGAGGGATTCAGTGATACAAACAGTCCAAGCTCAACTAGTGATGAAGACAAAAGTTCACACAGCGAAGAGGAAGATAAGCTACAGCTAAGAAGATCTTCAAGACAGGTTCGAGCTCCTGAAAGGTACAAAGACTATGCCCTTATGAGTAGCATTTCAAATGCCATAGAACCCATTAGTTTTGATGAAGCCAATGTACATGATGAATGGAGAAATGCAATGGAGGAAGAATATGAATCAATAATGAAAAACAATACCTGGGAATTGACTGAATTGCCTAAACATACAAAGCCAATAGGATGCAAATGGATATACAAACCCAAGTTTAAATTAGATGGTAGCATAGACAAATATAAGGCTAGATTGGTGGCAAAGGGATACTCACAAACAGAAGGTATTGACTATGCTGAAACATTTTCACCTGTAGCTAAATTGAATACTATTAGATTATTAATTGCCTTAGCTACAAAGTATAATTGGAAGTTAAACCAATTAGATGTTAAATCTTCCTTCTTGAATGGTGAGTTAAAAGAGGAGGTGTACCTTACTCAACCTAAAGGGTTTGTGGAAAAAGGGCAATAACACTTAGTGTGTAAGTTAAAGAAAGCATTGTATGGACTAAAACAGGCACCTAGGTCATGGTATGAGAAGATAGACTCTTTTTTTCTTCAACAGGGATTTCTGAAGAGCAAGAGTGATCCAAATCTATATATCAAATGTTATGAGCAGGGGTATATAGTATTGATTTCTGTATATGTTGATGACTTAATAATTATAGGAAATTCAGAGAATCTGATTGATGAAATCAAGGAACAGCTGTCACAAGTTTTTGATATGAAAAATATGGGTGAGCTTCATTACTACCTAGGTCTTGAAGTTTAGAGAAATGCAGGCCAAACATTTGTTTGTCAAAGTAACTATGTCATAGATGTACTTCAGAGATTTAAAATGGATCAGTGTAAATCATCTACTATTCCCATGCAGCAAAATGTGAAACTCTCTTATGATGATGGTTCAAAGGAGGTGAATGATACATTGTACAGATAGATGGTGGGTATTTTGAATTATCTCACCACAACTAGACCTGACATTGCATATTCTCTGAGTGTGCTAAGTCAGTTTATGGCAAAACCTCAAGAAAGCCATTGGAATGCAGCAAAGACGGTACTCAGGTATCTAAAAGGAACACTTGACTTTGGTATTAAATATACTGATGCTTCTGTTGTTGAGTTGATAGGTTATTCAAATTCTGATTGGGCTGGGAATCCGGATGATCGAATATCAACCACTGGATATGCATTTAGCATAGGATCCGGAATTGTTTCATGGAGCAGTAAAAAGTAGCCTAATGTATCTCTGTCCTCTACTGAAGCAGAATACAAGGCCCTGTGTGCAGCGACCTGTGAAGCTATTTGGCTAAGAAGACTACTTCAAGATGTCGGAGAAGAACAAAAGAAACCTACAGTGATCAAATGTGATAATCAAAGTTCAATCAAGTTGGCAAATAATCCTATTTTTCATGCAAGGACAAAGCATGTTGATGCTCAGTATCATTTTGTTAGAGAGAAGCTACAATCCAATGAAATAGATCTCATATATTGTAATACTTGTGAAAATACTGCTGACATTTTCACAAAGCCTCTCGGAAAGATCAAATTTGAATTGTTTAGGGAAATGTTGGGTGTAGCTGTTAATCCATTCTCCATTAAGGGGAAGACTTGAAATAATGAAGAATTAATGAGACAGTTAGACGAACTAGATTTTTCTTAATTAGATCCTATTTCCCCGGATTTTGTTGTAACAGTTTTCTATCTTAGTTTCACTTAATATAAACGGATCGAGATACTCTCCGTAGTGTGTGTGTTTTTCCAAACTGTTCTATGTGCTCTGCTTTCTTTAGTTCGTTGCATACTCTGTTTTCAACTATCCATGTAATGATCTTTTAGTCATCAAATCAACAATAAAATTTATTTAGATGAATTTCGGTCTCAATGTCAATAGGTCTCCTATGATGAATGCATAGGAACATAGTAAGCCAGTGCATAGACCATTTTTCTCTTCGCTTAGCAACTCATATCTCATTTCCATTTCTAAAAACAAACACGTATTTTCAAAGAAAATATAAAATAAACATAGTATATTCTAAATTTAAAATGGTGAAGATACTTAAGTCATGCAACAAAGTGAAAGAAAATACAAGCATATTTCCTCGAAACATCAAATATTTAAAGAGAACAATAATAATTTTAAGAAAACATTGAATGCTACAAAGGGTTCAAATCACAATCAAGTATCAAGGGAATAAGAAGCCAAGAAAAATAAATGCAATCCAATTTTAAGAAACAAACAAGCCATTTATGAAAGTAATCAAGCTAGTACAAAGGGCTAAAATTGTAGTCAAGTATCAAGGGAATAAAAATAAATTTAACCAAAATAAAAACAAACTTTCAAATTTAAAAAAATGCTCCAGATGCAAGAAACAACAAACCATTATTATCTTCCAAGATATCAAAGTTTAAAAAATTTAACTTTTGACTGAGTCCATTATTGCTAAGTAGAAGTATTGTTAAATTAATTATTTAACCTTTAATACTAGGACACTATCTATAAATAGATAGGTCCCAACTTCATTTCCTATCAAATATAAGAAAAAAACAATGTGTTAGTTAACTATCAAAATATCAAACTTCAAATAAATTGCATCAAGGAAATGTAGCTCCAATATTATTATATTTAATACGACGTATAGACTGAAGAACACATTTTTACCTAAAATTCAAGTTGAATTTTATATATGGTAATCCTTCTCCTATCTTGTGGGAGATTAAAATCTCAATTCTCATGTCGACCCTCACTTTTTGCATGTTGAACATGAACTTATGTAGATTAAATATCATTATGAGCCTCCAAAACATTATGTTTTGTATCAAGTTCATTGGAAACATTTGTTTTATTGCTTTCTCCTCTTCTCTCACAATCTTATCGCCAAAGTGCTAGAGCTCTATTGAATGGAAAATTGGTAATGTCATACTTTGTTACATATAATCTTAAACAAGTATCCACATTGTTATCAAGCTTGTTCCTTAACTTTGACTTCAAGAATGATAATGCACTAAACATTCTCTCGTCCTCCACTGATCCCAAAATCATGGTTTGACATAAATCCACTAATTTGAAATACTCTGACATGTTTTCTTGTAAAAATTGACTTTAACCTAAAATAGTACATAATTTGATTACTGCACCACATTCTATAGGTTTCCCCAAAACAAGATATTTATCTAACATTGTTTCATCAAATCAAGTTTGTTGCTCATATAATTTTGATGAATCCAATATACCTCCAATGTCTTCTCCTTGTACCTTGACATTCCTACCAAAATGGTGCACTAAAATACTCATTTTTTCTAAAAATTCAACTCTCAAAGTGTCTATATCTTTTTCATTATTCCAATATTGAGGTTATACCACAGACATGGCCTCCAATAATTCATCTTGAGGAAATCATTCTCTTATCTCTAATGATAATGATTGTGCAATTTGTATCAAGTTGTGTCTCACTGAAATCAAAATTGAATATCATTGAACTAGTCTCTTGAAACATGACACTCTTCGGTGGTTTGTCCCATATTACTAACATAATGAAAGGGAACCATATACCCATGCATTGCCATACATAGTCTCCCTTTTTCATCAAATTTCAAATAATTTTCAATCTTTTCTATATCAATTAGAGTAGTCCAACCGTTAAGCATTGGACTTGTAAAAGACCCTGGCATCGTATACAAATTATCCAATGCAAGGCATGCTAATTTCCTTTCATTTGTGTACTCTGCAATATACATTGTACGACTCTGAGCCATTTCCACAAGGACATTCATTTCAAGAAGCAAAGGAAGAATTCTAGCCAATGTTAATAATGTCTCTATATCAGTTAGTCGAAAGAGATGATCTTGAGATTTGTCTACACTAAAGCGATGTTCATACATCACCCCTACCAATTATTTGTACTCACTAAATAGTCTTTGAACTGGTCCATTCAATGAAATCCATCTTGTATCAACATCTTTTAATAGTTTTTTTCCATCTGTAATACCATATGCAAATTGTTGAAACTCTGTAAATCACTTAGGACTACGAAAAAAGTATGCATGAGTCTCGTGTACAAGTTCTTCAACTTTTGAAACCAGTGGAAACTTGCTTACTATTTGAAATGAAAAATTCATCCTATGAGCCATACAATGAATACTGGTCATAAACGGTGAAGCTAATAGTTATATTTTGACACCAATCCCATTCCTTTGTCCTTGCATTATTGATGCTCCATCTGCTCCAACACATACCAACCTTTTTTTAATCATTAAATCATCCATACCACCAATTCCCTTCAAAGTATTAATAACAAGTTCATAAATATTTCCAAATGTAGAACTATTCTTCATTTTTTGAATCCCAAGTAGATATGAATGCCTAATATGACCATTAACCATATAAATACTCATGCATACCCATGAAGTATTATCAATAGTTGTAACTTAATCCAAAGATAGTGAAACAAATCTGGCATTTGCAATATTCTCTTTCAAATCATCCTTTTCTACTTGAGCTAGATGCCCATTCCCAACCACTCGTTACAGACCAGTGAGAAGATGGAAATTTCGATACGTCAAGAAAAGATACATAGTTCTTATAAACTGGATATTCTGTCATAGGACAAACTCTATATAAGATGTGAAATACAGTGCTTAATTGTGTCGTCTTGGATAGTAAATTTCTTTCCATTGTTTTTCCAAATAGAGATGTGATAGTCCCTCCACTTTCCTCAAGTTTACTCTTACTTATTATGTGCTTATTATATTCTTCTTGATATTTGACATGTTGACATTCCTCAAAAGATTTCCATTTGGTAATAGACTTCTCCTCACCATTTTCAATTTGCTTGACATAAATCTTTCCCGCATGCTTCTCTATTGTATCTAACTTTATTTGCAATTTTACTGTCTTACCCAGTTTCCAACTACATACAATGCATTTAACTTCTCGTGCAGCTTCATTCTCATTTATTGGAGTTATTGGTTCAATAAAAGGAAATTTTGAGGCCCATTCCGATTGGAATTGTCTCCCTAGTCCCATTGGCCTTTCTTCCTTTTTTGTGATTGTGAATGATTTATGTTGCCTCCCAAGAAAAAACCTTCAACATTATCATTGTCAATTTCTGATTGAATTGCATTTATCTCACTTTTTTCACTAGAGGAACTTGTTTTATCATTCGTCATATGGTTATTAGATGCATTCTCAGAAGTGTTGACATCTCTCTCATTGATGGGTTGCTCAAAAGAGTTTGAATCATGAAGAGAATCTGGCTTCTTGGATTGAGGCTTCTGAAAGTATGATAATACATCCCTATGTTTTGATGCTTTCTTTCGACGGTTGGTGTTTGACATCTCATTGAATATTTCACAATTGAAATATCAAATAAATCTAGAAACCCATAGTGAAACCTGCATGAGAAAATAGAAATAAAATCAATACAATTTGTAAGATATCCATGATGACATGAATTCTATAGGCTAGAAAATTTAAACCTAGTAAACTAAACCCATCCATGATTAACTTCAAAATTAGGCTCCACTGTAACAGATGGAGGAAGTTTGTGCAACCTTATGGACCTATGATGAGTTTGGTACTCCATAGCTATAAATTTGACTCACACACCTAAAGGCCAACTAAGCACAAACAAAACAAACAACACACACTAAAAATCTCCTGAGTAACAAAGACACACCAAATAAAAGATACATCTTCCAAAGGAAATCTTGGGATTATTAGGGCCCAGTTCCAACTAATGATGATCGAAGGATGGTTACTTGGCATCTCATGAAGAGTTATCTGGGTGCAAGTGCTGGAATCACCCAACCTCCCTCCCAAATTATCAATCGAGGTTACCTTCCAAGTTCATCCTAGGTGTACTAAAAATATCCTTCCAATACCACCTGTGTAAGATCCTAGTGTCTGGAGACCAAGGCTACTAAATCTACACCGAGAGTCCAGCGAAACAGTCGCTGGCCTGATCGATGTGCATGGGCATGGTAGCTAAGCCCGAAACCCTATCAATACCTGCACCTCACAGGGCCCAAGAAGTGGCATTGATAAGATCCCCAAATGGCAAACGCACTCCAATCCCGGTAAATGGTCAAACAAGGAAGTGGAGGGGTATCTTCTCAACCAAGCTCTCATGTGGCCTCGTGATTAACTCCTGTGTGAGAGGAAATTTGCATATTATCTCTTGTAGAAGTGGATTTACCTAAAGATATGACACTACATTTGAAATTAAAGTGCTTTTGGACAGTTTAAATCTCCTAGTCCAAAAACCTAGCCTAAGCTAGTTGATGCTCAAACCTATAAAAATAAAATTGTTAATAGATTTTAAGTTAAGCGTTCTTTTTAATGGTTGTATTACTCAAAGTAGTGGAATGAGACTAAATGGTGTTATAGAATCAACAAAGTGAAACCAAATGATGTATAAAAATTTCAAAGTGAATGCAACTAACAATGCAATTTTTTTTCTTTTTCTTTGTAAATTAAAACTAATGAAACATTTTTTTAACAATTTGAGAAACTACAAGACTTAAAATATTTTTTTATTTTTCTGAAAAATTGTGAGAAAAACAACTAATGCAAAATAAAAACTGCCCTTTGTCTTTCCATACTCTAATGAAGTGATAATTACATCCTAAGCTAGGAAACTGACATTTTAGACTATGGAACATAATCCCTTAAATATCTCAATCACATCCTTGTTTGTTTATTGAAATGTTTGAAGGAGATTGATCTGGTTGTTGTGAATTGATCTATTCCACATAGAACTCCACCACAACTCAATAATGCTTTGAAAAATATTATACCATTATCTCATTAAATAAATCAAAGGAATAAGCAAACATTACTAATAAAATTTCAAGATATTCATTCAACAAACGTGCATTAGCTTTTATGAAGGAATATTATAATGTTTATTATAATTTATGCAACTTAGAATTTTATTCCTCCCTAACAATCCTTAGTTATAACCAAGATGGACCAATAATGTTCCATTTACATGGCCCATCATACCCCTTAACTCTAACGTTTTGCATGTCCTCATGCAACAAAACTATTTATTGGTCTCATGCTTCCATTTCCTCTTACATGCTCATATTTTAGATTCCTCCACATATTCCTTGTAGTCATATTCGTCAACCTTCCATTAACACCTTCCATACACACATCCTGACCTTCTACAAAGGAAATATAGTTTCTTTTATAAAATTGTGTATTTGCAAAGTGCTGTAGCGTGCAGTTTCTATAGTAAATCGAACATGTTAAAAAAGATCGTTGTTCTCCAGCTCATATATGTTGTTGCAAGATATCCTTTGTTGCCACCCAAAAATACAATGTCTTCGTCATTAAATTCCTAGTTTTTGGTGATATTTTTCATATGGTGTTCACAAGGTGTTACTGCTGCGACTATTGTCATGAGAGTTGGGGATGCAAATATATTCCTGCTATTGATTCCTTCACTCTGATACAAATATTACACCATTGTTATTTTGGCCATTTAAGAGGACTAATTCGTGTAGTGGTACTATATATGCACAAACTAGGCTCCTCTAGTTTAGACATCATTCTGAAGTGCAAGCTAATCGAAACCTGAGTACCATATACCACTTTGTTGTAATTTTCTGAGTGAACAACAAACTATGAAGGGTTTTTCATGGGATTCTAAAATATAGTAAATGAACTATGGTTTGCAAGACCATGAGTTGATTCTTATAGGAACAATAGAACCACCAACAACCATTCCCTTTGAATTGACTCCATCCTATTGTTAGAAGATTCCTCTTTATTTGATAACAGTAGATATGTCAAAATGTTCACGATTTTTCATGAAAATATTTCTGTTTGTATTAATGAAGGTATTGCTTCCTCACATGAGAGTTATATTCCTGCAAAACATGAATTTTCTGACATGAAATATAAACTGATCCGTATTTATGTGTGAACGAAATGAAAAAATGGATACAGAATCATCATAACATACATTTTGCAAAGATAACAGAGATACAGTAAACAAATATTCTATTAAATGGCGGAAATAGAACAAGTTGTAATACAATAGCTAGAATGGTGGTAGCTATCTCTGAGAAGAGATGTGACTGCTACGCTCATCCGTGCAAAGATGAATACAAAATGAGGCCAAAGGGACCTATTTATAATAATAATGAGGGTGAAAACCCCAAAAGTCCAAAACATAACCCTAGAAGATGAACCGTCATAAAGTTTGCGGCCCCAAGGTGGTAAGTTGAACAGTCAACTTCCCGATGTCATAACTTTTGCATACGATCTCTGATTTGGGCGTTCAATAGCTCGTTGGAAATGACTATCTAAGCTTTACAAATTTTGGTTGGCCAAATGCATTTCCATTTGGCCCTAGAATCGCCAAAAAACGTCGTTTAGGGCCTCAAAACTGCTCCGGAAGTTTAGGACCCAAAAAACCGTAGAAAAATAACTAGAAAACTGCCACAATGGACAATTGTTTTGAGCCAGTGGAACAGGTGGGTGGCCATAGATATCCATCGGGATCATATACACCTCATGAAACCCAATTCACCTTTCATGAAAGAGAATTTTGAAAACCCTAATTCTTGTATAGTATCCAGTTCAAGCCTTCCTAATCAACTATGCATGGAAATATTCATACTAGTTAGGATGATTCATGTGAATCTATAAAAACATTCATTTTTCATAAAAGGAATTTGTCATAAAAATTCTCCATGATAAAGAGGAATTTGTCATCCGTTTTGATTCCCCAAGATTCCTAACTGTAATTGAATTATTTGACTCCCTAGAAGATTTCACTAAACATGCTCTGAGACCAGGTTAAATTTCATATCACGGTAACAGATTCTGCACTCATAATTTAAACCCTAAGACTTAAGAAGCTTAAAATCTATACACCAAACATAACAGTAATTCTAAATGTTGTAAACTACAAATACATCACACTGAAAATATGAACAACATTTACAATTTTACACAAATATGAACTCTCAAACCTTCATCTATATTTTATGCTCTAGTGTGAAACCCTAACTACCAAACACTAGATTTGTCACAAAAACTGAATGAATACAATCACCCACTTTGCCTCATTGCATATTATTGGCAAAGAGTTCATGTTAAGACATTAAAAATACATTGTGTATTTTTACACATAATGTACATGAGAAATGGGGATGTGGCTTTTTTGCTTCTAAAACATTATTTTTGAAGACAAACGGGTCAAGGGAATTTTCAATGTTGATACTAGATATCACAAAGTTATGGAAGAAAGCAAGATCCTTTATAATAACCTTCAAGAGCTCAAAGATATCCTTTCTGCAATCCCTTCTGAAATTGATTCCATAGTTATACTATCATAATTATGATAATCACTAATTATCTTATCTATTTTTTGGGGATTGAGAAGCAAAAGGGTATGTTATAGATTGAGACCCCATTTTGGAGGTCAATCTGACTCTAGTGCGGTGGATTTTATTGGGGACATAATACAAAACACAAGAAAATATTCTACACCAACATGATATGTTCAATACAAACTACATTGTTCTCGCTACTCATATTTCATAATTTTTAGATAAAGTGGATGTCTCATAAAACCAATACATCCTCAAGCAAAGTACTGACTCAAAGTTAGAATGGCCACTCGAAATGTCTACTTTAGATAGTCTAAAGTTAGATAACTAAACAATTTTGAAATTAACTAGAAACACCACGCCACTTTTTTTCCAGTTCTACAAGAAGGGGGTGCTTCTAAAAGCAACATCCATCACCAACTACACCTTAGATAAGATAAGAGATGCCAAGGAGAGTTGATACTTTTTAATTTTATATCCATCATCAACTGTACCTTAGATAATATAAGATGATATAATGAGATAAGATACTACTTTTAATGTCCAATTAATGGCCTCAAAAGTAGCTCAATTGGACTGGAATTGTAGAAATAATAGATCAATGCTATGTGCAATGATGCTACGAAGAAGCACAGGAAATAGATCTTGCTACTAAGAATTCTCACAAGCATACACAGGAAAAATAGAGAGAAGAAAAGAGATTGAATCACATGAATGAAGAGATGAATATTGGTGTGTATCCTTCCATTGAATAATTATGAATAATAGTGTACATAAATAGTACATCCCTCATAGGAAAGTCGAATTGTATGGAAACAACTCATAAAGCTCAAAAAGGCCGACTTACCAAAATATAGCAAACCCCCATAAGTGGATAAAGCACTTGCTAAATATATCAAGGACCTCACAAGTTGGAAAAAGCATGAGTGAGTTGTCAAGGAGATGCAAATAACATTCTAATCCTAGAAAATGGAGAAAAACTAATGGAGGATGGGTTGGAAACAAAAGCTCCCAGTTTCCTAGTTGACTAGCTTTTATCTTATCCATAGA
>LPNX010771930.1:799653-887004 GCA_001517045.1 Pseudotsuga menziesii | reverse complement strand
TCATCAGAGTCAGAGGACACATAACTTGCACTGCTCCATCCATGTTCACAATCAATGGTAGGATGGATATATTCTTCAGAGATGTTATAAGATTGATTCCAAATTATATCGACTTCATCCTTTATAGGTTCAATATATCATCGTCCCTCCTGAGGGTCCATAGGATCAATGACCCTAAAGTCCTAGTTTTCAAATGTCATAACTCGTTTTTTGAAGTTGAAAACTGCCATGCTATCATTAGCCCATCCAATCCCTAGCAGTGTGGTATAGGAACCACCATCTTCAACTAATTCTATCAGATCAAAGTAAACACGCATTTTCATACCTTCAATGTCAACAAGCAAGTTTGAAACGGGACCAATGGGTTGAAACTTCACTTGATTTGCTAGTCACAACTGTACCGGTGACCATCCCAATGCTGGTTTTCCCATCAATTGCTAGGTTTTCTTGGTCATATTTTTTACATCTGGTCAGTAAACCTCATAATATACGATATCCATATTCATCCTCATCTCCTTTCCTGTCTTCCTCTTTTGCAAAGAATTCACTACATAATCCTTCACTTCCTTATCGGGATGGTGCAATAACATCTCAAGTTCGACAAGGGCGTCAGGGTCCCTTACCAGCGACAAAAAACTCACAAAGAACTATCACAAGGTACCATGCTGCTACGATGGTCCTACCTCTATAGATGGATCAAAAGCAAACAACATGTCAATAATTGGTAACTTATTCAAATTTCTCTTGATTGCATGATTTTCCCAAAAGCAGGTGTCTTTCTCTATTCTAGTGTCAAATTCCGCCTTTTTCTTGCCAGTGAGCCAAACTTGCTATCATGGTCTTTCATCTCCATTTCTCACACTAGCGCGACTGACAATCCAAACCTCGCCATCCTTCATTCGTGGTTCAACCTGAATTGTTGCAATTGTCATTCCTTGATTCAAGTTCAATGGTAGGTGCTGATTCAATGGATGATTCATCAACTCATTCTGAGTCCGAGGTGGGTTCTAAGTATGATTCTATGGTGGGATATGAATCTGCATTATCAATTGGTTCTGTACTTGGAATGTATCCTAATTATTATTTTGCACATTCTGCAACTGAGGAATGTTTCCACCCTGCCATTTTGCAATCAACTGAGAGCAATTTTCAACATTATGACCACCAACCGCACAATATGTATACTGTGCATGAGGTAAATCCCTTTGATAATTCCCGAATACTCCATAGGTATAAAATTGGATTGATTTATGACGTTATCCCCCTCCTCTACCAAAGCCTCCTCCTCGGCCTCTAAATCCTCCGTGGAATCCTCCTCCGACTCCTCCTTGCTGAAAATGTTCTTGAGCCATCTGTTGTTGCAGTGATTTTGGTTGCTAGTGGACATAGTGTGTAGCTTGAACATATTGTGGCTGAGACTGAATGAGCGGCACCTGATTATATTGTGGTCATGGCGCATACTGCGGTTATGCTATAATATTTTGCTGAGGTGCAAACTGTTGTTGCACCGTAAACTGCTACTACGGTGGTGTGGGGATAAACTCCATTCGAGGTGGTGGTGTATACTGCACCTGTGATGTTGGTTGTACCACTTGTGGCTACGCTTTCATTTCTCGGGGTCCTCACCTTTCACAAAATATGAATCAGATGTCCTTTCCCAGAGCAAATCATAAGCCCAAATTTTTTTATCATCATGTCCTACTAACCGACAAAATGTACATTACATTTTTTTTTCCTTGGTAACAATCTTCTACATGTAATCAAATTTCTCATGTCGATGCCCATAGAACTGACATATGCGACACCATGATATACCAGCATAACTCAACGGGTTTGGGGCTCCCGACATCAAATAATTCCTGAGCATTGGACATGTGTCCTTGGTATGTCTATCTACATGGCAACGGGTTCACCAAATATTATAATGATCTTCCTTTCCCTTTTTGATATCTTGCAGTTGGAGTGTCAGATTGGCTAGCTATGCTTGAATCTGGTTCATTCTGACCGTAGTTTCTCCTACTGGCAATGCCTCCAATTTCATCAAAGTCTCGAGAGCGTCGCTCTATGTGACAATTTTTTGCAGCATTAGTGGTTGTCTGATATGTGGGACAAGAGCAACGATGAACCACTCCTTGTACTGAGCATCACTCATCTAAAAACTGACCTGATCCATCAATGTCTTAAACCGCTGATCAAAATCCCAAATTGTCTCATTGGGGAACTGTTTCATCTCTTTCAATTCAATAATGTACTGAGCCTCAGACTTCAACTTCTTGAATTCCTCAAATAACCTCGTTTGTTTCTCATCCAATGCTTTTGTGCCTCCCTGAGGAATCCACATGAATCTCATGAACCATTCTAGCACATGGCCCCTAAGAGTAGTTTCTAGCTGGCTTTTCTTGAAATCATCATCTACACTCTATTGAGCAGTCTAGTGTGTCGGTTCAATGTGTCATTTACATGAAATATATGTAGCTTCATTTTTTCACCCACCATTTTGGTCCTTCTTCCTCCTGTTGGTGCTTTATTGCTAGACTGTTGCTAACACATCGGGCAAGTCGACGCAGAATTCGAGTTTCTTCCTTATGGTGGAGTAGTGCACAGAGGTGTGGGCACGTTACTATTGGGGTTTTCTCTTGTCATCCTTCTAGGCATAACCTAGTCTTGGTTGTCCTTGTCATCACAAAAAGGTCGCTTCGTCCCATGTGGTTGTTCCTTGTGGCATCGTACTTAGATCATAGCAGGAACTTCTCCCGTCCTCTGCCTCTTTTATCAAAACCTTGGTCCTCCCCTTGTGCAACCACTTATTTATTCGGTGACCTTCACATTCTCACCAGATCTCATGCCCATCAACTCCTTACCTTTCCATGCATATCCCCCCTTTCGTTACGGTTCCTACATCCTCTGCACACCATAATTCCACTACTCTTGGTCCATCTTTAGAATACCCTTTTCACAGACCAGCTGCTTAATTGACAGCTACAACGATAAAAAGAATCTTCCTCGTGGTCCATTGAAGAACTCCCTTTCTTATTCACTAAATGACTTATCGGTGTCCACTGTAAACTCAGTAATGTATCCTTCCAGGATACTATCTAACCATGCCTCAATAGTCTGCGATGCCTTATTGTTTGTTTCTTGTAATTCCTATATCTACTCCAGGGTTGAGGATGTTGGCTCTCCTCCTTGGAATTTTGTTTTCTTAGAAGCAAAATTTTCTAGTCACTCATGCAAGAGGACAGAAAAGCCACAAAAGAACCATTCATGAGGATAGTCATGGATATATCTATCCATCCTATGGCCCGTCAACAGCTTCAGATTATGATATTCAGCTTCAGCAAATTATCGCAACTTTGGATCAAACCACCCCTCGATCTTCAGTCAATTTGGATGCCGAAACATATCCTCCTTTTAATCGTAACTTAGCCCCAGAAACGGAACCAATTGTTGGATAAACCCACCTACAAAGCCTCTTCAATAGGGGTTCTCACTCTATCGATGCCCAACTAGCGCGATCTCCCTGAGCACCAGCCCAGACAGGTTTTACCCTCCGCAGAGCGGACAAAATCTCACCCGAGCTGTTCAAGGGAGAGCTGTCCGAACCTATTTTCTGGTAGTGAGGACAGAGGATATGGGGATATAACTAGGAGACACCATAACTATTGGATCCAAAATTATGTAGTTGACATCAACTCATTTCCACAACTACAAAGTGCATCATGCATTTGTCACAGTATCACAAGTGCAGCAGCATCATTTATAAAACATTTCAACACATAATGCAACAAAAATGTAACAGACTTAAAACAGATCGCATTAACATCAATACAGAAATGTAACAGACTTAAAACAAATCGCATCAATATAGCGAAACTTGAATAGATTATGGTGCCATTATAACAGATCTGAACATTATGATAAAACAGATTGCAACATCACAATAGATCATATCACAGCAGGAATAAAAGACAATATCTCTGCAACAACTGTCATATCATATTAATATTGCACAAAAGGATCCAAAATACACAATTCTTCTCCAAAACTGGAGGATGAATACATCAGGAAAAATCCAGATAGATCGCAGATACAACAAGAAATTCTCCAAAACCATAAACTGATTACACTAGACCTCATGCAAAAATCATGCTCCAGATAATGCCAATTCTCAAATCATGCTCATCTTACTCTCTATCTATTCAATTGCAAAACTACTTCTATAAATAGACTTGTGCCTTTACACTAAAGGTCCACTTCTAACTAACTTATAACCACTAATGACCTATTGTGACAAAACTTGGTCAAATAATATATAAAAATATTCAAAATGGCTATTCTTCCACCCATCGCGCTGATATGGCCTTGCATGGTATTGTGTGAGGTTGCGTGGCTGCCGCAACAATGGACAACTCACTTACCAAAACCCCTGCAAACAGATAAACTCAACCTTCTTAACTCTGATTCCAAAAAATAGAAATTCGATTCCTTTGATGACTTTAGACCAATCTCATCTTGTAACATTATTTACAAAGTGATAGCTACTATTGTAGCCCTAATATTAAAACACATAATGAGTGGGATTGTAACATAAGAACAATTTGGTTTTTTAATTAATAGATAGATTCATGATGCATTGTCTTTGGCACAGGAGGCTATACACTCTAAGGAAAAGTAGTGCGCCTTCACACTCAAAACTGGACCTTTTAAAATCCTATGATAGGGTAAACTCAACCGTTGTGATGTTGTTCATGATCCAAATTGGAATGCCAATCGATATGGTAGAATGTATCATGGGATGTATTCAATAAACCTCATTTGTGGTTTTGATTAATGGGTGGCCATCTAATTTTTTTTGCCCAACTAGAGGAAGAATGAAAGGTTTTCTCCTTTCTCCCTTTTTTGTTTCTACTAGTAGCTAAAGCATTGAGTCGTTTAATACATAATTCCAAAGATATAAGGAGTATTGAAAGAATCAAGGTAACCAACAAATAAGAGATTACTTATAGTCTATTTGTAGACAATTTCAGAAAAATATAAGAAGACAATAGGAATGGTAATAAACATAGAAAAATCAAGCCTAACAGATAATGAATTTTTCAGAAAAATTCACATAGAGTGCAAAGGACAGTCTAGCATAAGCTTGCCAATTTCATTTGCATGCACCATTTGAACATTCATAACATCATCCATTGAATGTTTCCATGTATCATTGGTACCAACAGTGTAAAGAATTGGATCATATCCACAACGATCCAAGAATGTCAACTCTAGGATTTTTGAATGTGACTCATCTATAACTTTGCAGATAATGATTTATTCTGAACCATTATCTCCTTTAAGAAGAGAAATTGTATCAAAATTTGGTTCCTTTCCCTATGATTAGGTTGTATCTAATCATCATCATCCTCACTCCAAAATCGTTTTTGGAAATTCTATATAATCGTTGTGACTTCCGTCATTGTGTAGATAATTGTTGCTTCATTTTTCATCTCTTTTCTTCTTCAATATTATCTTCAGCAATTATTCCAAAAGCTTCTTCCACAAGCTCTAGAGGTAATTCTTTCCTCTCTTTACATGGCAACAGATCAGAGTCTATGTTGAACATGTTACAATTTATAAAAAGTATAAATATGCAAACATGTAAGGAAACCCAAATGGCCTACAAAGATTACACATGACATCGCTTAAATGGAAAGCACTGAGTGAAAAAAAGAGTATTTATGTAAGCATAATCTAAATACATCATAAATACTAACCTTTGGTAAGAACCTTCGATTTCTTTTCTCCTTCCAAGCAAGGTTTCATATTTGCATCGAGATGGTCCAAACAGATTTCCGCATCAAAAAATTAAGGAAAAGATTGATTACTCTGCATATACATATGCAATATATAATATATAATTTATAGCCTGCTTATAATCAAAATTTGTACAACAAAAATAAGAAAATCAATTTAACAGGTGTTAACACCATTTTTGGGCTTAGAATTTCGAAGGGTTTGGCCAGTGAAAATGATGGGTAAGGTTGAATTTTTTTTTATCATATGACCTAGAAGAGTGCATAGTAGGTTATGATTTTTTTGAAGGGTCTGTTCCTTGGTCAGAAATGAAAAACATTTGAAAAATCCTAATGTCTGACCTTGGAAATAAATTTCTAGTGAATTATTCGCTCCAGTGTTATATTTTGGCAACAATGAAGGGTGTAGATCTAGGACAATGAAGATCAACAATTGTAAGTAATTGCACAGAGGTAAGATGATCATTTGAAATTATTTTTATGGCTTAGGTAATGGTGTTAACCTACAAATATAATCAAGAGTCAGATCAATGGGCGGAGGAAGATCTATGATCATCAGAAGTTTTGCTGATAGAACATGTGAGGAGAAACAAAAATTTTGAATAAACAAAATTGTGTAGGCACTACATTTTTCAACGCAGAGGATTGATGGATGAAAAAGATCCATGTCAAAGGTGGATTCTGCTGCAATAAATTTCATGAGATAACCAAGTTTCAAAATCAGCGGAAATTCTTAAAGCCTTCACATTTTGATGGTAAATATCTAGAGGACAAATGGATCTACGGAGGGTATCAATTTCGATGATACAAGATGCAAGGACAAACCAACTTTTCAAATCTATAGAATTTAGTAGGCTCGGCTATGTTGAACAGTGGATATTTGAGCGGGTTTTTGATCTATGGTCCTAATAAATTCCGTTGTGTCAACTAGCATGGATAAATTTATGTTGGAAATCTGTGGAATCAGGTAGGAGCTTCAAATTCTGATGGCTCAAATATAACTCTAATATAGATAAACGGTGATGTAAAGTGCACGAAAAATTAAAATATTCGGGCTTAACAGAATGTTGTTGAGGCCCCGCCATTTAATGGTCTCGATGAATGCATAATCTATATCAACGGCCAAGACTTATTTCGCTAGTTAAAGGTGCAAGGAAGAATGAATTTGTTGATATTGCATGATGAAGTTAAAAGATATAATAAATAAAAGGCGCATATTTGATCTTATATATATCTACGGTGTGGAACTATTCCGCTATTTAAACATGCACACTCAGATTTTAAGGGAAAACTAGTGGATTTGAGTAGATACGGTATAATTCAACGGCTTGGATTGATCTTCTTTTAGACCAAAGGAGGATAATCATTTGGGAAAGGGAAATTGCAATATTCCTAAGGAGATCAAAGCTAGGTGAAAGAGGTCAGTAACCAGTAAAAGTAATTAACGGTCAAGATCAACCAAAATATAAATTTGTGTCTATAATTTAATCCACATATGAGATTTTCATAAATAATAAGGGAGGTAGTATAGAAAAGAATGAATACCAGTGGTTTAAATAGGGAGATATCAATAGCACAAGATGGAGCCTACAGGATGGACGGCTAGGAACTATTTACACTAAGGAAGATGCAAGAATTATATGAAGAGAAAAATAATATAAAAGTATGTGCACATTGGAAATAAAAATACAAGGACTACACGGATGAGACCAACTGAGAAAAAATATTTAGGCCACATGTCAACAGACCAAGTAGGTTTCTTGTCTTCATTGAACAAGTGTTTAAATGGATGAGGTGGAGGAGGTAGAGTCCTTGAACGTAGAGTATTAGAAGATTGAGGAGTTATTTAAAGGAAACGATTTAGAAATATTTGATACCACACTGCTAAATTTCTAGACCTATAGAAGCTATTAAAAAAATATATTCTTAAGGACCAGGGGATAGAGATTCATAGTGTTTACAAGTTTTACTTTCATTATTTATCTACAAACCAAAACCTAAGTTCTTTTTTATTTGTCGACTGGTGTGCCACTAACTATTCCTCCTCCTAGAGGGTAATTATGGATACGACCAAGTAAAAAATCATATTTCCATTTAGTCCTCTCATTATTAGAAATAATCTCTCAGTTCCTATTGATTTCAGCCAAAATTCCTAAAGAGTATAACCAAGAAACCATATTCTACTACTTTAGAGAGTCTACAGTCGAAAATAAGCAGGATTTCTTCAAGATTTTCTGTAAACATATTGTCTAGTTACAAACCCAGCCATTCCCTGTTGATGCTAACCTATTTCAAAAAGAAAATCAGTTTGTCTAATCCTTGTGAGTCAATTTTTAGGGTTGGATATAGACAAATATGTTACTGAACCCTTAATGAGCTTACTTTTTATCCTTAGCACCTGTCAAGTTGAGTCTGAAGAGTCTACTCAGTCAGTACAATCTTCTTGCCTTAAATTTGATGAATTCCTAGATGAGAATATTCTTTCTCAAACTGTGGATTTCAACAAAACAAGAAGTTTTAGATTCCAATCTTATTTGTTGAATATGTTTTTTCATTCAATCAAGAAAACCTACAAGTCCCTGAAATGGTACCCACAAAGGAAATGAATAGGGATTACAACAAGTTCATGAATTTCCTTATGTCAGAGGTTTACAGTGCTTTCTTTCAAAAAACATTACCTGGAGTTTTGCCACAAATGAAATAAATTTTGCACTTCTCTCCTGAAAAGAGAATTGGAGATTGATTTCTTTTTTAACAAGGTATAGTAATAAGGTTACATGGGTTTGTTCATTAATCTTATATACTACCTGCATTTTTTACTCCTAGAGTATTTATTTGGAACTAATCAGACAGAAATGAATAGTGGAGAATGAACATTTTTTGAATTTTAAAAATTCTTTAGAGATTAGATTCCCATGGGTTGTAGGCCAATTTATAATTAAGAATAAATATTCCCTTCCAATGATTGAAATCCTGCTAATAGAAATGGGTTTTATAATGGAAGCTTCTATAAATTATGATCGCCATCATATTATTTATATCCGAAGACATGTTAATAAGAACAAGCCTTCTGAACACTTTGAAGTTGCAGTTCTACCTGAGACTGCAAACTGGTTAGTTTACCCCCATGAAACTCAGGGGGATGTTTATATGAAATAAGAATCCACCTCCTCTATAAGGCAAGTCACCTCACCACAACCTAGCACTTCCATCTTGGGTCCAACAGCTGATAACGTTACACCCATAGCCAGTTGCTCTGAGAGAACCAATAAAAGATACTTCTATAATGCTATGGGAATAGAGGAGAAAGACACGGATAGAACACTAAAGAAACAACAAAATGAAAAAGAAGGACAACTTGTCCAAGTGTTAGACATCAAGGGCAAGAAAAAGAAGCAAATAAAAGTAAAAGTTCCTACATTTCAAGTCAAAGAGTATGATTTTTCGCAAACACCAATTGATTCTACCTCACCATTTAAAACCAGGTCATAATGATTTGACAAGTACAAGGATGAAAAAAATGTATCTTTGGAGGAAGCTCTAAAATTATATGTGGAGCTAAGGAAAATCTCTAATATGTATGTATCTCAAGTCGATGTTAGAGATCATTGTCAAAAGACTTTTAATTTGGCCATAGAAATTAAGAGCAAGGTTGCTGAGATGAAAATGAGCCTAGAAAACATCCCCATTCCAGATAAGATTCACTTGCATAAGAAAACTGGGGACATTATTTATGCTGATTCATTAAAGGATACAGTGAAACTATCAAGGATGCAATCCAGTAAGAGAAAAATTGAGAATCATCTTAGAGAAGAAAAGGTAGAGAACAGATCCCACCAAGATTAGATCAAGAAGTTGCACACAAATTTGTTAGTTGCTGAAAGCCAAGCATTTAAAGTGTTGGGCATACAAAAATTATTGAATGAAAAAGAGAATTCCATTCAACTACTAAAGAAGAAGTTGGACATCCCATAAACTCAAGTGATACAAGCTTCTGAGCTGATAGAGCTTGAGAAGGAAAAATAAGACTTGAATGGTGAGCTAATAGATTGTAAATCCAAACTACTGACTGAAATTTACAGAAAGAGAACAATACTGACAAAGAGATATTCCTCTCGTAGTTGAGAGTGAGAAGAATCTCAAAGCTAAATTTGAAGAATTAGAAAATACGTGGAAATATAAAGAGAAGGAGCTACAAGAGAAAGAGAAAGAACTTGAAAGTAGAATTATTCCTCCTTCTATTGAGTCTGGTGAACAAACAATTGTTCAATCTATGTCACAAGTTAGTTTGAAAGAATTGGAGCTAGTTTGATTGAAAAAACAGAACAAAAACCTCAATAGTCTAGCTCTAAAAAGAGAACATGAGAGAAAGTCCCAGGAAGCAAAGTGCTAGGAATTACAGAGTAAAAATGACAAATTGAAGAAACAGGTCATAGGGAATTAATCAATACAGGGAGGAAAGAGTTTAATCTAGGTTTCCCTTATTAGAATTTGAATGCCATTTAGATATTCAAGAAGATAGTTCTAATAATGTTTCCAGCAAACAAATGGAGAATTAGGATACAAACTGAACAAAACAAACGACACAGAAATAAGAAAAGTATTGATAAGGAATTTACTATATCATTCACAATAATAATATCTGGTGTTACAATAGTTTACATAGAAAAGAATTCAAATGCATGGGTTAGTAATTTGAATCTCCCAAGTGGATATGATTGTATGTAACTAAATCTCTAAATTGTGGTGCCTCAATGAATATTGGAGCCCAAAATCAACTCCGAGATGTCCAACCAACTCAATCTATCAATGATGGATACTTAACTCAGTGCAACTGAGTGTGTTAGGTTGACAAAGGTTCCTACTTCACATGCATCCATGCATTATCCATGCAATACATGCGTTAGATAATTGATTGTGAACTAATTGAAAGTAATTGGGGGATAACTGAGACTAACTAGTATTAACTCCAACTAACTGAAGTAGTTTGGTGTCGGGACTCCTAGTGGCTCCTAAAATATAGGGATTGGTCTAAGGTGCCAAAACTGATGCATGCGCATGGAGTAAGTGGAAGTTAACCCCTAGGAATGTTCCCCACATTCCAGTGACTTGTACATGTGGCCCCATTAGGCCAAGTGGACCCAATTTTACTACTGAACCCAAATAATTAATTAAGGTTCCTAAGTGAAGCTAATAAATCTAATGGACATTATGATCAAGGGAGGATTAAAAATCCTAACACCCCCCCTGAATCCTAACTTGGACAACTGTGGCCCCTAGTAATAATACCATAGTTCANCCCCCCCCCCCCCCCTCGCTCCTCAAAATAAGCAAGAATACAAATTTTGAATAAAAACTTGTGAAATTGTTTGCTGCCATTTGCAGCAGCATATTGGTTGTTCTATGTAGGTGAACCTATGAATCCAAACAAATGATTATGTATGGAGGAATATTCCCCCTTTGAAGAACAACAATGTACTCCACTGAATCGGTAATATAAACAACTGCACATTGAAAACTGGACCTATGTAGAGACGTTGAAATCAACTAATGAGAGAGAAAAGGTTCTTGGGAATTCGGACGATGTGAGGAACAATAAATAACCTGATATATTTCATCCTTGAACATAAAACCATGAGAATTAAAATCAACCCCAAGGGTTAGGAGAAAGTATGCAGGCAGAAGCAGACTATCTCCAACTTTACTAGTTCAGTGAGGAGAGGAGTGTGTGATCACATGGATAGGTGGATAAGCCATAGGACTATGGAGAGCGAATGATTGAGATCCATAATCTGATAAATATTCAGAAACAAGTAATAATTAACAAAATATAATATCATAAACCTCGTAAGAGAGAACTAACATTGAATTCTCAACAACAAAATTTAAGGAGACTTGTGGTGCTTGATTTGTCACAACAAAATTGATAAAACCAGTTACACGCCACTATTGAAAGGTATTGAATATTAAAACCTAAATCACATCCAAATAGATTCATATTGTATCAAAAACTTTTCTCCACCGGTACGGTGGATGCACAATTTTTTCCTTCTACAAAATTCTGATTTTCAGTGCATGCAATCCTATAGGAAATTACTGGAAGCTCTAGATTAATGAGAGCAAATAGATCAATATCATAATATGATATTATTTAAATCCTATCCACGGTATTAATTATATGCACACAATAAACATTATTATAGATAAAGAAATCAAATTCATCTACCTTTTCTAAAACAATTACCCATAAACTATGCTCAAAATTTAAAGAATTACTCGAGAATTTTTACAAAGAATGGAATGAGGGCTTTTATTCACAAACATAGATTCAAATGTCTTCTTCTAGATCAGCCATGTTAGGAAATGAGATATCAGATATCTCATACACTTCTGGAGCAGGAGGAGAAGGAGTCGCTTCAAGGAGACTTTCTTCCAATTGAATTGACTGTAGGGAAAAATATGCTTCTTCTTCATCTTCAACAATTTGTTTTTCAATAGGAGAGGGAATGAAATTACCATGATGGATTTGATCTAAAACTCTCCTAACATCTAAGATTTTAGAGACATCTCCTGTATGACTGCTAGGTCCACTAGATAGAGGGAAGGTGATAAAGGATTCTCTTGAAACAACCATGTGGTTGGATGCTCCGGAATATATCGCATAAGCCTTCGATGGAGAGAGGATTGTATGAAAGCATATCTCATCTTCTTCAGCATGCTCTTCATAATCTAACATTACAGCTCTTTGTGGAAGGAAAATGTTGTTCTGTACACATAGATACTTCATCTAGTCGAGGTTCTTCTTCATGCATGAGTCTTCTAGATGAAAACCCCTCATACAATAGGTACAGTTTTTATTTTTCTTCATAGAGGCAGAGGCTCCTTTGGAAGTTTGTTGATTCTATTTAGGCTTTGAATCAACTGCTTTTGGCTCCTTCTTCTTTGATTTCCCCTTTTCTTGTGCTTTTGAAGATTGAGTAACTAGGAGAGCTTGATCTTTGGAGGTCTTAATGACTCCCATTCAAATAAAATTGTCTTGTGCCTTGATTAAGGACTGGTAAAAAGAATCTAGTGAAAAATTTTCTAATAACGAAAGCTCTCCCACTTGGAATGAAATATGGAAACAAATGCAAAATACTCGGAGCCTAGTTTACTGAGTATGGAAATTACATTTTGCTCATCCTTTTTATCTATTCTTCACTTTCTTCATTGAAGTACCAGAGGCTTGAATTTACTAAAGAATTGCTAAATACTCTCGAAACTGCTGGGATCTAAAGACACCAACTCATTCTCCGGAATGTATCCCCGAAGCTCATCTTGTTTGTTAAAAAATATATTAATCTTCTACCATAATTCTCTGGGATTCATCAATCCCTCTAGGTGTCAGAGGAGATCTATGGAAATATAAGTACATAAGTATTCGAATGCTTTTTCATTGCAATAACACACTAAAACATATGAATTGTTAGAATCATGCTTTTCCTCCCGGCATGAGCATATTTTCAGGGTCCGTCACATCCTCTCTGCTGCTCTCAATAAATCCAAAGCTAGAAAATCATCATAGGGGAATTTTGTGGAAACCCAACTTCTTTTGATGTTCGATGGGGAGAAACAAACCTAAAACCGGCCTGAGAAGGCTCTGATACCATATTACAATTTGAATGCCATTTAGATCTTCAAGAAGATAGTTCTAATAATTTTTGCAGCAAATAGATGGAGAGTGAAGATACAAACTGAACAAAACAAACCACACAAGAATCTCAGCAATTTACAGTATCATTCACAATAATAATATCTGGTGTTACAATAGTTTACATAGAAAATAATTTGAATGCATTCAGTATCAATTCAAATATCCCAAATGGATATGACTGTATCTAATTGAATCTCTAAGTCATGGTGCCTCAATAAATATTAGAGTCCAAAATCAACTCCCATATGTCCAACCAACTCCATCAATCAATGATGGCTAGTTAACTCATTGTAACTGAGTGTGTTAGGTGGACAAAGGTGCCTACTTCACATGCATCCATGCATTATCCATGCAATACATGCAATAGCTAATTGATTGTGAACTAACTGAAAGTAACTAGGAGCTAACTGAGACTAACTAGTACTAACTTCAACTAACTGAAGTAGGTTGGTGTCGGGACTCCTGGTGGCTCCTAAAATGTAGGTATTGGTCTAGTAGGCTCCCAAACTAATGCATGCACATGCAATAAGTGGTATTTAATCTCTAGTAGTGTTCCCCACACTTGAGTGACTGGTACATGTGTCCCCATGAGTCCAAGTGGACCCAATTGTACTAGTGGACCCAAATAATTAATTAAGTTTTATAAGTTAGTCTAATCAATCAAATGGACAGTATGTTCAAGGGACGATTAATAACCTAACAGCCCTCATAGAAAAATAAAACATGTTGAGATGTTACCATGAGTATGTTTTAGACAAAGAGGTTGTGATTCAATCATATAAATAGAGCATGACAACAGTGAGAGAAAGATTGAATAAAAAACCTATTTATTATGCTAATAATTCCATAGAATTTTGAAATGTGTTAATAGAGGATGATTTGAAGACTGCAAATATTAAGGACATAATATCTATCATAATTTCGTCTAGAAAAGTGGTATACAACCATCAACATCTGGAAACAGTTCACGCTAATATAGATGTCATGGTACACAAGTTGAATCTCTTTAGAAACATGTTTGATCCTCTATTTAAGAAGGGAATCCCATTTTTTTGAGGAGAAAATGGTGCTATGTTCACACAAAAGGAATATCAAGAGAAATTAATTGAATGCAGATTGGATCATACAAACTTTGTTGACACACACCAATCACTCTCTGGAAAAACACTTGTGGACAATCTAGATGATGAGTTTGAAATGATTTTTTCTTTCATAAAAGCATGTGCACGTTTGTAAAATTATTCATTCAGGGATCATGTGCAATTGCGTGTGATGTCAAAGGAAATGTTCACTTTGGATTTTCCATCCGCGAACCAATGGGAAATAGTGCAAAAATATGGAAGGTCCAAGTACACATTGCATGGTTGAAGATATTGAAGATCGTGGATGATTTACTCCTAAAGAATTAGTTATTTAGCCTTTAGTTTATTTTCAAAATTAGCTAGTTGTTAATAAGTGTTGAATGACACATATAAAATGAAGTTATGTCTATTTTTACCAGTTTGTTTTGTTTCAACTCATGGAGCAATTGTATAATAACTAGTGATTGCAATGAAAACAGAGTTGGAACCCATGACAACTCACTTATGTAAATTGAGACCTATTTTTAATAAAATCACAGAGCCGAAGCTAGCATTTTCTACAGAGATGCATGTGTTTTTCATACGTTGTTTGTTATTTGATAATGTAAAAATGTTATCCTTTTTTGTAAAAAAAAAATTAGATACAACATAAATACTAACCTTTGGTAAGAACCTTTGATTTATTTTCTCCTTCGAGCAAAGGTTTCATATTTGCATCGAGATGGTCGAAACAAATTTCTGCATAAAAAAATTAAGGAAAAAATTGATTACTCTATATATACATATACAATATCTAATATATAACTTTATATCTTTCTTATAAACAAAAATTTCACAACAAAAATTAGAAAATCAATTTAACAGGTCTTAAAAGAGGCCTGGAATTTCCCCCACATGCGGGTGAGCATGAAATGGTTGATGGGTGTCAAAGTTGGGACAGGAGGCCTCAGGAGGAGAGGGAAAGTGTCGAGGTGGAAGATGCCACCTGATCGTCCCCCAAGCTTAAATCATGGTGCAAGGACACTTCGCAGTGTAGATAGGCTCACACGTTGTGAAGCCCCACCATCATTAACTTCAACATATCTTTGAAGTTATGATGAATATTTGGATTTTTCAAGAGAGTCTGGGAAGGAACAAGGTGCGACATGCTCTTTGACCTTCAAGCCATGCCAACAAAAAGTGCATCATACCCAAGGACGGTTTTACCCCGATATAAATAGGCTGTAAAGAAAATATCAGGAATCTATCCTAGGGATCGCTAAAGATTTATGGCACCAAGCATGGTGGTGGTCGAACTCCTGGCCGCTTCCCAAGCGAGAGTTATAAAAGGACCGTGATGAAGCTTAATCCTGTCACACTAGATGAGCTATAAGATAAGATGCACCTTGAAGGTTCTGACAAGGGAAGCACTACTTTTGGTTACTATGGTTTTAGGCATGGGCTATTTGTTCTTGGGGTTCCAAACTCAAAGGTGAGGATCTTGAGTGGAGAGTGTAGCCTTAAGGGTGCCTCAACATGATTTAGCTACTATGTGCCTTAGCATCAGGGAACCTAAGCAACACCATGTCTTTGAAGATCATGTGCGTAGATTTAACCACCAGCAAGATTGGACGATGACTTTGGGAGGAGTTGGATTTGGATACCCTTTTGCAAAAGAAGGCTCCAACTCACATCCAGAAATCAATTGCTACCATGGAGGATGAAATATATGGAGAATTCAGGTTGAGACTCAGGCATGAAATTACCATACTCGAGGTTGAAGTTTATCCTTGCCAAGTCCATAGGCGAAAGGGAACGCTTCAGATATTGTGTGAACATCACGGCCATCTTCTTTAAGGAGGATGCTGAAAAAAGGCTAACCCACATGAAAATATTCATGCAACTCTCTGAGCCCCCCTTCAGCAAGGAAAACAAGGAAGACAATGATGCCAACACCAGCAAATCCCTCGAGGATGACGTTGAATCCCCAAATAGGTTCTAACTGTTCTGTTCTGCTCTATCTATATGCTCCCCATAGTCCTCGCTTGTTATTATGTTAACTTCTTAAGATGTATCATGTTGTTAACCTTCAATGGTTGGGCAGGAGTCATTATGTTTATATGCTCGGTATGGACCATTTTGCATACCTTTTTTAGGTGGTTCCATAGCCATGGCTTGACTCCCTATTTCTGCAATAAGCCCAAATATGTAACTCTCTTTTTTATATGAAATAGAAGGACCGTCTATCTTACTTACAAAAAAGAGAGGCATGGAATTTCAATTCACCTTTGCACATCAAAAGTGTTGGTTGTGCTCGATGTAATTTTGTGCACTATTAATTGATACAAGGCTTTACACTCTATTATTTACACACGAAAAGAAAAGTTCCTTTGTTAGTATCATTATTTGTTGATTTAATTTGATCATTCACCTTCAGTGAATTCATTCATCTAGGATATATTGAGTAAACATGCAGATCATGAAATTCCCTCTCAACCAGGGGTACTCCAGATCATGAAATTCCCTCTCAACCAGAGGTACTCTAGATCATGAAATTGCCTCTAATGATCTATTGCCTCTCAACCAGAGGTACTCTACGGGTACCCTTTGTGCAAAATTGCAAAATACTAAAAATTGGAAGGAGTTTTCCAACATGGAAAGGCCCAACAAATTCCGCATTTGTTCTAATTAAATCTTAGTACATTTTTTAATTGAAGTTTTGTTATGAAATTAAATGCTTATAAATTAATATATTTTTGTTCTTATTTATAAATTAAATTTATTAAGCTTCTCATTCTTATGGTTGAAAATGTTAATGAATATCTTTTAAGACAATTAAATAAATATTACAGAGTTATTTCTCCTAGAGTACATACACATGTTTTTAATGCAAATATTATGGCATTCCATTCGATGATATAAGTAATTCAATTTCTTAGATTAGTGTGCATTAATAAACATGTAACATGGTGTAATCAATTCAATCACAAAATTCAACTCAAACAACATAGATGACATTTAAACACAAAATAAAGATGTTACATATCATTCTGGAAATGTCAAAATCAACGACATATACGGCATAGGCATAATTTATATGGTGAAGATACCATGAGTTCTATTATGAATGATATACATGAAATGTTTAAAAGATTAATTTATCTGAATAGATATTCCATTTTATATTTAGTAGTAACCCAGAACAGACATGAATTGCAAAAAATCAATCAACAGACAAATAAATTCCGTCACTAAGTTATTAGAGAGCCTCACCTCACAATATATTATAAATTTACACAAAAGGCCGGTTTTCTTTTAAGCAACCAACCAGAGAAATCACAATGATGGCGAGCATATCTCTGACGTCTAGGCAGTGTAATAGACATGAGAAAAATGTGGCCCAAGTGGAGATTAAAGCGATTTTATTATTTATAATGACATACAATAAACATTATATAATGGACTTTCGTAGACATAAAAAAACCAGCAATATATAATGGATATAACTGTTTGTGTAATTGTTTAATCACCCACAACCTGCTTCGTGTGAGGCGAAACTGAAAAATCTGAAGAATATATGGTGTGCCCATCCGATATAATTGTTTTTTTGAAAGTTGCTTATCCAATCAAAATGGTGTGTGCCCGTGTAATATAATTTTATATTCGTATGGCATCAGAGTTACTGACCTATATCGATTATATAAATCTACATCTCTCCGGCACTTTGAAATGCCTACCTGAAGTATCTGCAATCAAAATCCTCTGGAACGAAAGAAGCTGTCGGGGATTAACAGTATGAGAAATATTACTGTGCCTCATAATACGACCCAAGCTTCAAAGTGGAGCTCGCCAGTTCCATATCTCCTGGGTGGAGTTGGTTTCATGGTGGCATTGGTAGCTTTTGCGCTCATCTTTCTGGCCTGCTCCTACCTCAAGTCACAAGGAAATAACGTGAGATCAGGGCAGAGTAACGATTCAAGTAATGGGTCGGGCGAAAAGAATGAAAGCTTGGAGAATATCATGTCGTCTTGTTCAGATGATAAACAGCTTCAGAAAGTAGTTGTAATTATGGCGGGTGAAAACACGCCCAGATTTATTGCTAATCCAACCTCATGAATGTGCGAGCTCACGGCGTGTTGCAGTCGTTAACATGAATTTAAATATGAGAGAAGACTCTAAATTTTGTCTGATATGTAATATGAATCTTTGTAATATGAGAACGGATTTTGGTTTTATTTGATATTTTTATTTATTTTTAGGATTTATTTCAGTATATCTAGAGGATTTTCTTTTAAAAATGGCAATATGAGCATAAATTCATCTTAAAAAGATTTACTAAGTCAAAAGGCTCAATTTTTTCTAACTGTAAACTTCTTTTTTCTAAAAATGACAATATTAACATAAATTCATGTTACAAAGATCTACCAAATCAAAATGGTCAAATCTTTCTAACTGCAAACCCTTTTTAGAGTGGAAATATTGAGGAAATATGAACAAATGTTTATGGTTTTAATTTGTAGATATATATGGTTCTAAAATATATTTTAAATATAAATTGAGTTTACATGTTATTTTTTATAACAATTTATTATGTTTTATAAAGGATACCTATGAGTTCTAGGATGAGTACTAAAAGACTTACACATCTCCCTCTAGTAGGTAGTATAATGAGCCTCTTGGACCTAATAAGTATAAAAAAAATTACAGTACATTTTCCATTTTCCTTACTTACTGAACTGTAGAATAAACCTCTTCAACCCAACAAACTAATAAAAATACAAACTACGTCCTTAAGTTTTTTTTGGTCCCTTTTTAAGCTAACAACGAAAAGGGAGACAGCTAAGTTAAAGCTAAGAAGTGCCGTCGTCGTGTATTGTTATCGACTCTTTCTTAACATTTTTTTCAAAACATAGTATGTATATTATAGAAAATTGCCTCTTTCTTTCCATTACAAAAGTTGTGGTATGGATATTCTGAAACTGCGCAGGGTATTTTTCATGGAAATAGTTTATGTTTTATAAACAGAATCGCCTCGCTCTTGCCATCTATAGTGGTATTTGTCACACATAGTTGGATACTTCTGAGTATTTGTCATTTCGCTCTATTTCTATAAATAAGTAAAATCGTAGGGCGATATTCTCAGACGAATTAATACAGTTCAGCAACATTTACACGAAATACTGAGCCACTCATATGAAGTTCTAGTTTTCGCACGGTGAGACAGGAGTCTGCACGAAATTACTCTATGATTGAGACTATTGTTTAATTAAAATAAATATGTGATGAAACCCTTTAAAGATAAATTTAGTAAAAGCTCTCTTCCAAAATAAGTGGCTTTTACATTGTAATAATTCACATTTATAGATATGAACTTCACGAATAAAAATATATAAATAACCCTTAAACATTTATAGGTCAATTTTACAAATCAATAAGAAATTGTTGCTGTAATCGTTTATTAAAATAGATTATATAATTTATTGTTATTTTTTTTTAGTGTTAGTTTAAGGTTTTGACTCCGGATGTAGGTGCATTAGTGGTCATCTTTAACCTTGGTGGAAATTAGATAGTTTCTTTGGGAATTAGGTAACAAATAATCAAGCCTAGTGGACAGCAATTATGCAAGGTGCTAAACTTATGCAATACCTTTGTATACATGATTTTTAGGTTTTTTTGGATTCTTGGATAGTTATCTAATACATTATAGCATTTTGATTTGAAATTGGAAGAAGCTTGGAAATGTTGAAACCAAAATTCTTTCCTTCATCGAGGATATACCCAAAGCTCACTTCTAGCATATTAAGGGTCATAATAACTCTTTAGGTGACAAGCAATCCAACCTTCTGTCAAACTTGGCAAGGGGAACTATTGGATGGCAATTCCGACATCCTTATTGTGAAATGCTGGGTGAATTGTTTCAAATGCTAACTTTTAAGGGTTGCTTTCCCGTCAATGGGAATTAATGGAGACATGCATTAGGACTCCTATGCCGCCACATAGGGACATGTGGGTTTATTTTGAGCCGATGGAGTTTAGTATTTGCTCACCACAACCTCGCTATTTAATCATTTGTCCTTTTGTTTCATTCATGTGGAAAGTCTCCTTATGATCTCACTTTGAATTTTAGGATGGAACGTCTCCCATATGCTTTCGGATCAGTCGGTTTTGTGGGGACGGGAGGGGAGTGTCGCTCTCTGATTTAGTGACACATTAAACTTCACTAACAACTCAAATCAACACTTATAACACTGTAAAAGCTGGTTGTTACAGCTGAATGAGCTCACAAAATTCAAATCAACTCCTACATAGTTGTTCTAGCTGGCCGTTACAATTGACAACACTCTACAAGTGGTGCTACAACTAACAACAATCTACACGACTGTTACAGCTGAGTTGCAACTTATTATTTGACACTTTCTGATAACCCTTGCATTCAACTAATACTCTCATGCATTAATAAAACACATTAACACTAAATAGACTCTGATTTCTCCAACTTCTACAACAAACTATCATCAAAAAAATAAAACTGAGTTTTCAAACTCAAAAACAGACTAAAACACAAAAATTGCACAGTAAAATTCAGAGTTTGAACTCTGTGTATCAATCTATATCTAGGTGTATTTCTCAGTACCTCAAACATGATTACAATCCTAGTTAGTTATATCATTTTCGATAAGTCGGTCATTAACTTCTAATGGACCCTTTGCATTAAAAAAAACATAATTCTTTGTTTGCATTGTTGTAGTCTAACATAGTGGAAAATTGTGTTTCCTCCTTAGAAGATTAGAGAAGATTAGATGCGCTTGCTGGAAGATTAAAATGGTTTTTCATGATTTATAAATTTGATGTCTGTCACATAGTGTGACGATGAGGTGGTGTAACGAGTCTTCAAAATTTCGGCGATTATATTTATTGGCAATGATTCCTTTTCACACCTCGAGCAATTAGTGATATGGCCCTTCAGTGTTTCAACAAGCTAGTTAGTGGAGTAATTAATTGATTCCAACATCCCCCCCCCTTAATTACTACACTCAAAAACAAAATTTTGTAACACTAACTTTCTGTTACGGCTCACAAACTCCAATGTTTTTTCTATGAAGCTCAAACAAATCTTTTCCCAATGGTTTTGTAAATAGATCTGCAAACTGATTTTTTGATTTGCAAAATTCCATACTGATTCCATTGTTGTTTCTCAGTACTCTAATAAAATGATACCTTGTATCAATATAATTACTTTTTTTATGAAAGACATGATTTCTTGATAGTGCAATAGTTGATTTATTGTCACAAAAAATTTGACTTGGTTCATTTTGTTCATGTTGTAACTCAGAAAGAGTTCTTCTCGTCCATGTAGTTTGACATGAATTTGTTGCTCCTGCAACATACTCTGCCTTAATAGAGGATAGTGTCACTATGGGCTACTTCTTTCACTCCAATGCTCTAATGTCCATTTTTTTAATTTTTACCAAAATGCCCAATTTTCCAATATTTTCACAGTTTTGGCAGTTGACTAGTTTTTGTGTCTTGGTCTACAAATCAGCCCAATTGCTCCCAAAAATTTATATAATGTGTATGAATGATATAATAACTTAATTATTATGTTCATGGATGCACCATGTCCCTCCATTCCCCCATGGGGTAAGTGGTAGAAATGGCCTCCCAAATGTGTAGAAACCCACTCCAATTCTTAAATTGAAGCATGGGATGTGTATAAGACATTATCAAAGACTCATATACATAAACAATACACCTCCCATGGCTGCTATCACTTCTTTTAATCAGATATAAAAAAAACTAGTTTTGGACCCTTAAAGAAATGAGTTGTAGTTTGTTCCAATTGCTATGAAATTCGACCCAATGGCCACAAATTCTCAGTTACTGAACATGAAACCAATAATATCCTTTAATTAAATTCCATTCATTCATAAATTATCAATATTTTATACATCCATTTGAATCCATCAATATTACAAGAGTTTACAACAAGGTAGTGGGGAAATGACACTCTTTCTTCATTATTGAGCAATAATACATGAGATTTCTTTGAATTTCAACATGAGATATTTCTAAAATTAAAGAGAAGAGAATTTACATAAGAATAAAAAATACTTGAGCAAGAGAACCTCCCTCAAAGAGATGAATAGGTCACCAAGTTTTCCTCAGTCCATAGAGCTGAAATATGGTGAGAAAACTTAAGATGAAAGGAAGAACAAGTTGAACTTGATATGTCCATGAGCTGCTATAGCTTGCACCTGTAACTTATGACTCCATTAAATCTCCTTGAAATAGTTGAGTGGCCTCTCTAAACACCAATAAGGATGGGAATCTTTCACCCTCGAAATTGGCTAAGGCATCCACTAGTCATCCACTAGCTCTCTCTTTTCACAATAATAATTTTCACAAATGATCAGAAATGGCCTTCTCATGGCTGATACATGAAATTTATAAACATTATTGGTCTTCTAAGGTTCCAAATTCATCCATAAACCAAATCCACAGGGACTTCACTTAGTCAACATCTCACATAGTGCGTGCGATCATGGGATATTAAATATTACCCTTAATTTCCATAGATATTGACCCAAACTCTTTTTCTTGAAACCCCCTCCCAATAATTAAAACCTCCTCCCCACCCCTTTTTATACCCCAATATTTATAAACCACCCTACCCATGGGGACCTTAAACCCCTCATACCCCCCAATACCTGCAATATATTGGTTCAATTTTTAATAATCTTAAAACCCACAATATGAACTAACGCGATAGGATATTGGTAAATAACTGAAGCCCCCATGACCAAATCCAAGTCCAATTGGTGTGGCTACTCTTGCTATTCCATGTGGCCTCTCTCTTCTCCCAAATTCAAGTAGGAGCCTCTTGGCCTTCTCCAAATCCCATGAGCACCCTCCAATATGCTCTATTCAGTACTGAAATGTCAAATATGTAATATTATAGCCTTCATATCTCACTTGTCTCATAACTGTCATAGAATCTCCATCATTGGTGTCATAGATGTCATAAATGTAAGAGGAATCTAGCCAAGTGTCCACGAAACTCCCATTTGGCTCTTCCTCTCCCCATGTAAGTTACAATTCATCCCAAATTCGACCTATGAAGTATATGGAGAAGTATATTAACCTTATAATCCATAAAAAAAAATTAGGCTTTCCATAGATTCGCGATTGCAAGAGGAGGATGTCATTTGACATAGGGATTCTAGCTTGAGTAGGCCCCATAGTCTCCATGTGTCTCCATTCTCTATAGCCATTTCATTTTCGACTTGCATTCATTTAATTAAATTCATTAAATAAATATTTATTCATTCTAATGTATAAACACCATTTATTAGGTCACTTATTAACTTCCCAATGTTTCCACCCAAGCTAGGGAATGAGTAGGATTGATGGAATTTTCCTGCTATGCAATTATTTGAATGAGGACATTACAGTCCCTTCCACCCAATATTGCATTTCCTCAAGCAATTTCACATTTGGGTGCTGCAAATTATTATCCTCTTCGCATGTCGCATCTTCACTTGGTAGATCCTTCCATTGCAGCAACTATTCTTTGATTGTTCTGCTCCTGAATCTTCTCTCCCTTTTCTTCAAAACCTTTTCCGAAGTAACTGTGAGTTTTCCTTCATCATCCAAAGGAGGGACTGTATCTTAAATGACAATTTTCTTACCAATATCTTTAATTAGACAAGAAACATGAAATACATTATGAATTTTACTCCCTTCCAAAAGTTCCAACTCATATGCTACTTCTCCAATCTTCTGGATTACCTTGTAGGGCCCATAGTATCTTGGATTTATCTTTTCTTCTCCATTCCTTTTGAGATATGTTTGTTTGTCTAGTTTCAATCTCAAATACACTAAATCATCAACCTGAAAGGTCATTTCCTCTCTATGATTATCTGCATATTGTTTTTGCTGATTTTGGACAACCTGCAAATTGTCTTTTAAAAGATTTAAAATTTCTTGGCTTTATTCCACCCAATATTTAGCTTTTGGAGATATACTATCACCAAATATCATATCATAAAATGTAAGTGCATCATAACCATATAATTCTCCAAAAGGATACATCCCTATTGACATGTGAAAGGTGGTGTTGTAGCGAAACTCACCCAACTATAGCCATTTGTCCAAGCTTTTTCTTGTTTACCAACATAGTTTTGGAGGTACCCTTCCAACAATTTATTCTACCACTCTATTTATCCATTAGTTTGGTGATGGTATCTTGTACTTGGAATCAACTAAGTGCCCACCAATCTGAAAAGTTCTTGCCAAAAAGCACTCATGAATCTACCATCTCTATCACTCACAATGCTCTTGGGGAGCCCATGGAATCTGAAGATTTCTTTGAGAAAAAGGTCAAACAATTATAAAGCACTAAAAGAGTATGTAACAAAAAATAAATGAGGAAACCTATTCAATTTATCCACTACCACATATATGCAATCCTTGCCCAAATATTTGAGCAAACCAGTGATGAAATCCATCGACATACTGTCCTAGTTTTGCTCTGGAATGGGAAATGGTTCTAATAAACCAGCGGGTTATGTGAGTTTAGATTTGTTTTGCTGACATACCTTACATTCATTCACTTAATTTTGAACATCTTCCTCATCCCCTTCCAATATAACATTTTCCTTAGTTTCCTATAGGTTTTGAAGATCCCCGAATGGCTTGCTAGTGGGGAATCATGTGCTTCTTGCAAAACTTGTTACTTAAGCTCTGAATATTGAACCAAATAATTTATTCCTTTATAGTATATCAGCACATTTAAAATTCTGTAGTTTTCGTCTCCCATGAGTCTCTCTAATACATCATAAGCAAACTTATCTTTGTCATATTCAACTGGTGGCATATCTTTCCAATTTTTAGCAATGTCCATGAGAGAAAAAGAAGGTATTCGAGATAATGCATCTTATACATTGTTATTCTTTCATTTCACATATTCAATATCAAAATCATAAGCTTGGATCTTTTTACGCACTTTTGTTCCCTTCATTTAGTTCCTTTTGGGTAAGGAAGTGTCTAAGACTATTGTGGTCAGTTTTCACCACAAACTTGTTTCCTACCCAGTATTGTAGTAATTTGGCTGAGGCATGCATGATGGCCAACATATATTTTTCATATAGGGAGTAAATATTTTCATGAGGCTACATATTTCTTCTCTCAAAGGCTATAGGGTGTTGGCCTTGCTTTAGGACAACCCCTACTCCTCCACCTGAGGCATCACATTCAACAACAAAACGCTTAGAAAATTCAGGTAATGCATGTACGAGATGACTACTCATTAACACTTTCATTTTTTGGAAGGCCTTTTTAGCCTCTTTATTCCACATGAAAGCATCCTTCTTAGTCAAATCAGTGAGTGTAGAAGTCAACTTGGAGAACCCTTTCACAAACTTCCTGTAGTATGTTCATATTCCAATGAAGCCTCTTCATTTTGTGATGTTTTTTGGTGATGGTCAATCTAAGATAGCCCTAATATTTTCCATGTGAACTTTCACTTCATCTTCCCCAATAATGTGGCCAAGATATAATAGTTATTTCATCCCAAATTCACATTTATACATGTTAACATACAAAGATTGTTCCTGCAAAGTTTTCAACACAATCTCTAGGTGTTGCAAGTACTCTTCCCAAGTTTTACTGTAAATGAGAATATCATCAAAGAAGACTAAAACAGACCTTCAAACCTGCTTTCAAAATCTTATATTCATACATGCTTCAAATGTAGCTGTAGCATTAGTTGACCTAAATTGCATAACAAGAAACTCAAAGTGACCATAATGACATAAAAAAGAAGTCTTTTGCACATCTTCCTCCTTCATCCGAATTTGGTGATAACTAGATCTAAGGTCAACCATGAGCTCATCAATCCTAGGAATAGGATATCTAGTCTTGATGGTCTTCTTGTTCAAATCTATAAAATCTATACACATCCTCAAAGTTCCATCTCTTTTCTTTACCAACACTATTGAAGAAGCATAAGGGCTAGAGATTGATCTAACGAGTCCCAACTCTAAGAGTTCTTGAATGGCCTTCTCAATCTCATCTTTGAACTTCTTGGGATGTCTATAAGGTGGTCTTCGAATGAGTGAAGTACCCTCCTGCAAAAAAATGTTATGCTCAACACCCCTATAAGGTGGTCCACCATTTGGAAGATCTACGAAAACATTTTCATATTTCTACAAAAGTGTCTCTATCTCCTTTGGGTATTTAACAACTTTGATTTTTGGTCAGTAGACCATTCTATATCACCATGCCTCAATATAGATCTCATACTATTGCAATTTAGTTCCTGTTATGGGTAAGTGTGCTTCCCTCTCACATCCCTTAGTACACCTATTGAATCTTGAAATTTCATTTCAGGAATTTAATAATTTACTGAATGGTCTCCTAGAGAAAACATCGATTGCACTCCCAATACTACATTAGTATCAGCAACATAAAACACATAAAAAATATCAACAAAATTATAGTTACCTATGGCAACTTGCAGCTTTAATACCACTTGTAATGTCTCTTTTTTAAATTTTTACCAAAATGCCCATTTTTCCAATATTTTCACAATTTTATCTCTTGACTAGTTTTAGTGTCCTGGTCTCCAAATCAACCCAATTCCTCCCAAATATTCAGATAAGGTGTATACATGATATAATAACTTAATTATTATTTTCAGGAATGTGTTATATCCCTCCAATCACTTTTGCAAGTATGTACTAAATTATGAACAAGACAAATGATTTTAGTGGCAATTTTGGGCTCAAATCCCCCCCATGGTAAGTGATAGAAATGGCTTCCAAAATGTGCATAAACCTACTCGAATTCTTAAATTGAATTAGGGGATGTGTAGAAAACATTATCATAGAATCATATGCATAAAAAATCAACCTCCCATGGCTTTTATCATTTCCTTCAATCAAATATAAAAAATTAGTCTTGGAGCCTTGGGGAAATAAGGTGTAGTTTGCTCCAATTTCCATGAAATTGGATCCAATGGAAAAAAATTCTCAGTTACTGAACAATGAAACCCATAATATACTTTAATTATAGTCAATTCATTCATAAATCATCAATATTTTATACATACATTCGTATCCATCAATATTATAAGAGTTTACAACAAGGTAGTGGAGAAATGGCATTGTTTCTTCATTATTGAGCAATAATACATGAGAATTATTGGAATTTTTACCTGAGATATTTATGAACTTAAATAGGAGATCATTTCCATCAGAATACAAAATAGTACATAAAAATAATCTCACTCAAAGATATGAATAGCTCAGCAAGTGCACCTCACTCCATAAACCTCAAATATGGTGAGAAAACTTTATATGAAAGGAAGAACAAGCTGAAATTGATATGTCCATGATCTACTATAGATTGCACCTGTAAGTTATGAATACATTGAAGCTCCTTGAAATACCTTAGTGGCCTCTCCAAACACCAACAAGGATGGGAATATTTCACCCACAAAATTGGATAAGGCATGAACTAGTCATCCACTAGCTCTCTCTCTCCACAATAACAATTTTCACAAATGATCAAAAAGGGCTTATCATGGATGATCCCAGAATTTTATAAATTTTATTTGTATTTTGGGATTCCAAATCCATCCATAAACCAAATCAAAGTCGAATTGGTGTGGCTGCTCATGTTATGCCATGTGGCCTCTCTCTTCACCTTCCGTCTTCTCCCAAATTCGAGTAGGAGCCTCTTAGCCTTATACAAATCCCATGAGCACCCTCTAAGATTCTCTATTGAGGCCTAAAATGTCATATATGTCATATTTCATCCTTCATATATGAAGTGTGTCATAACTATCATAGAATCTCCATCCTTGGTGTCATAGATGTCATAAATGCAAGGGGAATCTAGGCAAGTGTCCATCAAACCCCCATTTGGATCTTCCTTTCCCAATGTAAGTTAAAATTCATCCCAAATATGACCTATGAAGTATATGAAAAAGTATAATAACCTTATAATCCATCCAAAACATTAGGCTTCCCATAGATTCAAGATTGCAAGAGGAGGATGATATTTAACATAGGAATTCTAGCTTGAGTGGGCCCCATAGTGTCTGTGTGTCTCCATTCTCCATAGCCATTTCATTTTTCACTTGAGTTCATTTAATTAAATTCATTAACTAAATATGTATTACTTATAATTTCTAAATACCATATATTAGCTCCCTTATTAACTTCCCAATGTTTCCACTCAACCTAGGGAACTAGTAGGATTGACAGAATTTTCCTGCTATGCAATTATTTGAATGGGGACATTACACATGCAACTGATCCCAATACAAAACCGAATATGTATTTATATGTACTCTTTCTATCATATATGTAACCTGAAAAATCACTGTTAGTATATCCAATCAACATAAAATTTGGTTTTGATGTATACAAGATACCAAAATTTGTTGTTCCAACAATATATCTTAGAATCCTCTTTCTAGATTGCCAGTGGGTATTCTTTGGAGATTCCATAAATATTGAAATCAATCTTACAATAAAAATTATATGAGATCTTGTTTCATTTAAGTGCATGAGACTTCCTACCAGTCTCTTATAAAATTTTGGATCAAATTTTCACCCATCATCCTCCTTACTAAGTTTTGTGTCAGTTGCAATTGGAGTTACTATTGGCTTACAATTCATCATTATAAATATTTTCAATACATCATTTTCATACTTAGATTGATTAATAGAAATACCATGTTCAAATTGAGTTACTTCATTTCCAAGGAAATATTTCAGTATTCCTAAATCAGTCATCTCAAATTATGTTTTGATGGATTTCTTGAACTCTTCTACTGAAATATCTCTAGTGAATATAAAATTATCCATATATAATCAACCAATTAGTATTTTAACTTCTTGTTTTACCTTTGTATACAACATTGGCTCACTTGGACTTCTATTGAATCCTTCACTATTCAAGTATTCATTGATTATGTTGTGCCATACTCTCGGTTCCTACTTCAATCCATACAATGCTTTCTTTAATTTGTAGACCTTGTCTTATTGACCATTAACTTCATATATTGAAGGTTGTCTCACATAAACCTATTCTTCTAAAGATCCATTTAAAAATGGATAAATTACATCCATTTGATGTACATACAATTTATTATGAGAAACAATAGCTAATACGATTCTTACCGTATCAAGTCTACCACCTGTGCAAAGGATTCATTATAATCAATATCAGGTTGTTGACTAAACCCTTGAGCTAAAATTCTTGCTTTATATTTTTGAACAACACCATCAGCATTTAACTTAGTATTATAAATCCATTTGACACCAATACAATTTTTATCATCAGGAAAATCTACAAGTTCCGAAGTATTATTTCTTTCTATGGCATCAGTTTCTTCATCCATTACTTTTATCCAAACATCCATTTTAACAGCATCATCAAAATCTATAGTATCACATGGTATAAATGCAAAATTTGAAACTTGATCTAATTCTTCATTTTGATCATACAATTCTCTTCAATTTCAAGTCTTCTAACTTCTAAATATGTTTCTTAATAATGTTAATGTATGATTTGATTAATTACTTACCTCTGATCATGTTCCTTTCCATACCCACCAATATTTGATGATTCACCATGTTCATGAGTTCTGGGCATTCTGATAGGTGTTCTTACTGCTGGTGTATGTGGATTTAACTGTTCTCCATGTATGATTTGTTCATCTTCTTCATATTTTGTGTGAGGTGTAACAATTTCCTCTTCAACCAACTTATCAATGCTCCCATCCAATGCTTCTTCTTCCATAAAAACCACATATCTGCTGATGAAATACTGCTTGGTGATGAGATTATAGAGTCAACATGCTTTATATTCTTCACTATATCCAACAAAAGAACATTTCTGACTTCTATCATCTAACTTTCTCCTCATCTCTTCAGGCACATGTGCATAAACCACACACCTAAAAATTCTTAAATGAGATATGTTGCTACACTTGCCACTCCATGCTTTCTAGGGAACTCGATATTTCATGCTTTTTGTTGGGATTTTGTTCAGTATGTATACTGAACAAGTAACAATATCTCCCCAATTATCATTTGGAAGATGTTTCTCCTTTATCATACTTTGAGCCATGTTCGTAATGGTCTGATTCTTTTTCCTACTACTCTATTTTCATATGGAGTGTAGGGAGTAGTAAATTGTCTTTTAATTCCATAATATTGACAAAAATCCATAAATTCATTTGACATATACTCACCTCCTCTATATGATATCAAAACTTTAATAAATTCGTTACTCTCTTTTTCAGCCATAGCTTTAAAACTTTTAAACACATCAAAAGCTTGAGATTTCTGTTTCAACAAATACACCCAAGTTTTTCAACTGAAATCATCAATGAAATTCATAAAATAAGCATTACCAGTCAAACAAGGATTTTTCATCTGTCCACATGAATATGTGTGCACCATCTCTAATGGTTCTTTTTCTCTATATCAGACTCCAGAAATAAATTTCTCTCTATGATGCTTTCCCAATATGTAGCTCTCACATGAGTGTCTTGCCTATTCAATACTAGGAAACTCTTTTACCAATTGCTTCTTCTGTATAAAATCTAAGCCACGAAATTTTAAATGGCCATACTTCAAATGCCATAATCATGATTGATCTAAACTCGTAGTTTTATAAGAATTCAAAGAGTTAGTCAAATCATTTCTCATAATCAGCGAAAAAATTATATTCTTTGTCATCTCTACTCTGGATATCAACTGTTTACTTGGATATTTATCATAAATAGGGCATGCCTTATTTTTAAACAACACTCTATATTATTTTTCCAACAATTGTACAACACTTAATAATTTACACATTAAACTAGGAACCTAATAAACATAATGAATAATTCTTCTTTCACCATTCTTCGCATATTCAATAATCACACCTTAACCACTAACTTTTACCTTATTGTCATTACCTGACTTCACTTTAGACTGAATGCTTGTATCTATACTTGAAAATAATTCCTTGTTTCCAATCATGTGGTTGCTGCATGCACTATCCAAGAACCATATATCTTTTGAAGTTTCCTCGGTGACGTTACAAGTCAAAATCACATGCTTCTATTCATTTTTAGTCTCCTATGTAATGTTTGTAGACAACTTACTAGTATCTACTTGCTTCTTCCAACACTTATTAGAAAAAATCCCAAATTTATTACAATAAAAACATTGAACATTAGATCTTTCATACCTCTAATTTCTTGTCTCCCATGCTCTGCTACTACTTCCCCTTACACTAGGAGTATTATGTTGTAACTTCTCTTCAAATCCTGAATCATTTCTGTTGTCACTATGATCACCACTTCGACCTCCTCTTCCTCTACTACTAGCTCTTCCTCTACCTCAACCTCTAGTAACATGTAACTAAGATTTAAAAGCATTTTCTAATGGAGTATCATCATACCTGTTAATTCTTGATTCATGAGCAATCAAAGAACTGGTCATCTCATCAATATGCATTTGACTAAGATATTTGAATTCTTCAATTGGAACAACCACCACTTCAAACTTCTTTAGAAAACACCCACTAATTCAATCGCACGCTGATCTAAGAGATCTTCACCATACCGTCGTACTTGGATTGCAACATTCATAACTTGTGTCATAAAATTATCAACAGTCTTGTTGTCCTTCACCTTCATATTCTCAAAATCCCTTCTCAAGTTTTGCAACTTAACATTCTTTACCTTCGTCACACCTTAATAACAAGTTTGAAGAGTGTCCCAAGATTTCTTTGAAGACTCAGCACTTGATATCTTTGAAAAACTGGATTCACTCAGGCCTTGCTGAATAAGACCAAGAGCTTTATTATCCTTCTTCCTATTTTTTTCAACAAAACACGCTGAGAATTTGACAAAGCCAATTCAGCTGCTTGATCAACTGGTTCTAGATACCCAATCGTAACAAACTCCCAAATATCTCGACCACTCAGGATAGTTCTCATATTAATAAACCGTGTATCATAGTTTCTTTCAGTCAACACAGTAATTTGTGGCTCTACTACACTGTTGCTACTATCCATCTCAAATTAAATTCCAAAAAAAATGGGCAAGAAAACTCAACCTCGCTCTGAGACCACTGTGGGAAAGGAAACAGAGTGCCTCTCTTTTCTTTTGTGACCCTTTAAACTTAACTAACAACTCAAACCAAAACTTACAACACTGTAACAACTAGCTATTACAGCTTACAGAGCTCACAAAATTCAAATCAACTCCTACAAAGCTGTTGCAACTTCTTGTTATAGATGAGAACACTCTACAGGTGGTGTTGCAGCTAGCTATTACAACTAACAATAATCTACATGACTATTACAACTAAGTTGCAGCTCACTATTTAATACTTTTTGATAACCCCTGCATTCAACTAGTACTCTGATGCATTGATAAAACACATTAACACTAAATAAACTCTGATTTCTCTAACTGCTACAACAAACTACATAAAAAAAATAAAATTTGAGTTTTTAAACTCAAAAACAAAGTAAAACACAAAACTTACACAGTAAAATTCAGAATTTCAACTCTGTGTATCAATCTATATCTCTATGTATTTCTCAGTACCTCAAACATGATTACAAGTTTAGTTATTTATAACGTTTTTGCTAAGTCGATCATTAACTGCTAATTGACCCTTGCCATTATAAAAAATGGAATTCTCTGTTTACGGTGTTTCAGTCTGACGTAGAGGAAAATTGTGCTTCCTCCTCAGAAGATTAGATTCCCTTGCTGGAAGATTAAAATGGCTTTTCATGATTTATAAATTTGATGTCTCTCAAATAGTGTGACGGTGGGGCAGTGTAATAGCTCTTCAAAATGTCGGCAATTATATTTCTTGGTGGTGATGCCTTTTCACACCTCCAGCAGTTAGCAATCTGGCCTTTTAGTGTTTCAGCAAGCTAGGTGGTGGAGAAATTAACTGATTCCAACAGGTTTAAATAACCATCACTCGGTTTAAATATCCCTTGAGCTCTTGGCGGTTGTATGCATGTTGTGGAGAATAAATTAGACAAAGTTCTTGGTTTGTTGATAGTGGGAATCCCTTATGTGTGAGCGTCTTTAAAGACATGGAAAAACTTTGTGTTGATTACTTGCGAGCGGAGGAGGAGAGACTGGAAGAAATCCATAATGGGGTTCGAGATTTGAAGATTGATTACAAAAATATGTTCTATTGTGTTTATGAGATTTTGAAGGTTGTTTTGGAAGAAAATAAATTAATTTCCTTGGATATTTCATGCATGGAAACTAGTTTGGACAATCGGGAGAGTGGTTATGGTGTGCAACTCAGAGAATTTGAGGATATCCGGTATGAGCTACCGATATTTGAAAGGGTGACATAAGAAAAGCTTGTGGAGCCGCATACTGCTATCATTGAATTGCAGCTTGTTCATCGAGAAAAGATGATCCTTGCAAATGAAAGGAAGGAAGCTCAGTATGTTCATCTCAAAGAGGTTCAGAAGAACTGCATATCGAAATCAGTAATCTTGGAAGAAGAAATAGTGGGCCTTCTCATGAGTATATTGAGGCTTCTCCCATAGATGATGTTTCCCACGGAAGAGCAAAACCCAGTGCAAAAACAATTATCTTATATCATGTATTTCTCATTAATGTTTCTTTGTTTATTGCTTTACAACCAATATGCAAGACTTTATTATGTTAGGGAATATAAAATGTATTTAGTAAAGCTTTATAGTACATTGTTAAAATCTGAGTAGTTTTCAGTGTCGGCTCTATGGTATTTTGTTTAGGCCTAGCTATCTAATGTATTTTTAAGTTGTGAGAGAGTTTGTAATCATTTTTCTTTGTAATATAAAAAACACTATTTTTAGTTTATGTTATATGAGTGGGAATCAAAGCTATAAAATCCCCTATTAAGTAAATATACATTTCATGTCTTAAAAAAACATGAAATGTATATTGAAGATCAATCTTCATGTAATTCAGCATATATTATCATAATCATATTACATGGTTAATATAGTTAAAATAATTAATATAGTTAAAATACGTCGATTTCAACGACATTATTTAAGATATGGAAAAAAATTAATTCAAATAAGGTATTTCAAGTATATTGGTTTTGTTGTTAATGTATATATCAATATTCATATTATGAATATGAATGCTTGACTTATATTAAATTATGAAAATCACAAAGTAATCATTTTAGAAGGTTAGGATGGGTGTAATAATTTTATAAGATTATATAATGTTATGTTTTTTTTTCAGATGAAAAGATCCACGGGAAACCAGCAATACTTCCCCACATTAGTGGATGGTAGATGTGGTAAACCACCGACCATCCTCGCAGAAGGCCTAACCCCAAAAGACTCAAGGCTCAAACCCGTGACCTCTCCCCAAATCGAGAAAGTGTGCGCACGTCTTACCATTTGAGCTAACCCTTGGGGCTATATAATGTTATGTTATAATAATGTTATTAATTATATTTATGTTATTAATAATATTATTAAAATATAATAATATTGATAATGTTAATGTTAATGTTTTTTAACACTAATGTAAATGTCAAATTTTATTAATAATGTTAACTAGTATTAAGTTTAACTATCTTAATGCTATTAATTTTAATATTAATATTATAAATTTTATTCATGTTATCAATATTAATGCCATTCGCGTTATTTTTAAAGAAAAATTTATCATGATTGATTCATATTGATAAATTTTCATTTAATGTCAACATGGTTGATAATAATATTATCAGTGATTTATTAATATTAATAATATCAATGATATTGTTAATGTTAATATTAATGATGATGATGATGATGATGATTAAGGTCCATTTAGACCAACTTTGTTTTATCCGACTTTAGGAAGGATAATACTTGATTTACTTTAAAATGCTCAATATAGTTTTTGCAAGTTAAGAGGTTATAAAGGTTTGTATTATAAAAAATGGTATGAAGGTCAGATCTAATGTGGGTGTAAACACGACACTCTAAGAAAAAGTGATTTTCATCCTCAAGGCTCATAGACTCACACATATGGAAAACCCTTTTAGCCCATGGAGTTTACGAATAAACCAACGCTAAATATTTTTGATCTTCCAAATTAGGATTAATGACCTTATAGAATGTTAATTTTCCGCACACCATAATTTCTCTTTAAACTTTGAAGTAATAATATTTTTGACATTATCAATGTTCTACAAAATGTAGTTTTTATAGATGCCCTAATGGTTTAACCAAGCCAAGGTATGTTTACACAAGCACATTTTGAGATGTAGTCACTTTTGACTTGAGTTTAAAGCAATTTTCGGAATCTCTAGTTTCCCATATTATTTATCTCATGCATGTACATGAGACCACCACAATTAAGAAACAATAATATTATTCATGTTATATAACCACAATTAAGAAACAATAACTTATACATAAAACATTTAATAAATTATAATGTAGGAATAAAATTTAAGTATTATATTAGATAATATTTTTATAAAATTATGTTTAAGGATATAATTTTATAAAGTTACAAGATTGTGTTTAAGAGTAAATATAAATATAAATGTTATTTTTTTCTAATATTAATTCATTAATTTATTAAATCCATCTTATTTTGATACATTATTTCAATAATTTGTTGCGCAAATTATTATATTTTTTAAATAGAAAATCCTTTAAAAAAATCATACTTTTTTTTTCAACATTATTCCACAATTCAACCAATAATTACAGCAAAATTATTATCAAATTTTTAACATTGTACACACTTAATGACTAAACTATATTGAAAGTTTTCGATGTTGATGGCACATAGGATTATGATTTTTATAACATTTTCGGATTGTTTTTTTTAATATAATTTTACTAGAATCAAATTTTGTTAGTGGCATAGTTGTTTTTTTTTTCAATTTGATGTATTAAGGATCTTGCATTCATTTTGACATAATTTTTCATTAAAGATTTTAGTTTTCCGTTATGTTGAGGTGTAGAGGTATACATGATCTTTGAAGACAAAGAAAATGATATGGGATAGATGTTGATTATGAGAGTCACTCAATTTGGACATTTTTTTTAAGATGCTTAGATTTAAAAATAAATTTAAGTACTAATTGAACAAACAAAAAGTTTTATAAACACATTTTTATAAGCATATCAATTTAAATTTTGACTAAAGTTTCGACCTAATAATTGAATTAAGTCTATTTAAATCTTAATCAATATGCATTTAAGGAAAACAAGATACGGCAACAATGAAATGAAACTAGTCTATACACTTGTTACACTCACATTAATCTTGTTAGTCCACTCAATGAAGCCCAAAATATGAGATATTAAATCCAAACAATGTAATTAAATCACAATAACTCATTTAGTTACTTAATTTCATATATATTGGCAATTAAGCATGTTCCCACTTGTTTTCCTTCTATGCTCGTAAGCATTTGTTCTATGTTACCCCATTTTGCATGGGTATCTTCTAATGATTTTGATCACAATCTTTAGTGGGGTGGCATTGTTGATGGCTTGATTGACCATGAGGTTTTGTTGGGTTTCTTATTATGTCATGGATGGCATGCTACCGGGAAGTGGATGTCATGCTAATGGAGAGTTGTGATGATGCCCTAAAAAGTTTAGATGGTGTTGACACATTTGGATTGAGTGATGGAATTTGGTGGTATCCCATAGTGGAATTAAATTGAATTTCAAGTAAATTTCTAGTCTCTTGTGAAAACGTGACACTATTATCTCTTCTCCATGGCATTGCATCGTCATCACCCTCATACAATAAATGAACACCATTTTCATCATCGTTGTCATCATCAACGTCATCAAGTACATCATCATCATCATGAATATAATTGTGATAATAACTAGCCTAGATCCAAATCCTAGGCTCTATCAAGCTTTGAGAGCGATAAAATCTCTTGAGGTGCAAACTTCTTCTTAGTTACTGCACGCAAGGAGCTCTCAACTTTTGTGTGTCGTATATATAGCCATTGATTTTATTCAAACCAAAAGACACAATTTAAAGTCGACATATAATATTTTATTATTAATATTTAGTATTATTTATGGCTGACATATAATATATTTTATTATTTTTTATTTCGTTAGTAACGACCATTACAACATCCCCCCATACATGGTTTTAAAACCATGTGCAAGGCCTCCTAAAATACCAAGGGTCTTTTAGGAGGCCTTGCACATGGTCTTAAAACCATCTGCAAGGCCCTCCTAAGTCATGTATAATAAAACCATGGGTTGTTTAAGAGCCCTTGCACATGGTTTTAAAACAATATGCAATTCCCTCCTAAACCATGTACAATAAAATGATGGGTTTTTTAGGAGGCCTTGCACATGGTTTTAAAACCATGTGCAAGGAAACCTTTTTTTGCAGATAATTCAATTTTTTATTTTTTATTATTTTGTTAGGTAGGAAGATTACAACATCTCCCCCATATTGTGTTTTTTTTTCTTTTTCTGACCCACATTTTTTTTTGCGTATAATTAAAATTTTTTATTTTTATGATTTTGTTAGGTAGGAGCATTACGACATCTCCCCCATATTAGGTTGTTTTTCTCACTGACATTTATTTTGGTAGATAATTAAAAATTTTATTTTTGTATTATTTTGTTAGTAACAAAATAATAATGTTACAAGATCCCCCCCATACCAGGTTGTAGAGCGCCTCTCTACTCAATGAGAAAGGAACCCTACTACCTCACAAGAATGGATGATATAGTATTATACTTATCAAATCATATTGATACGCTCCATCATAATGATTGTAATGCATCATCTTCATGTTGTTGGGACCAATCATATGTCATTAGGGTTTATCAAATGTTGTTGGGGACACTAAAATGCCATTAGAAAAATTTAGGTGATAGTAAGGTAGCTTACCCCTCATTAGAATTAAACAAGATCCCAAAGTTTCATGATTATGATAATTTTGGTGCCACTATGATAAATCAAAATTGAGAAGCACTATCACATGAATCATGATCATTGACATTAATATTGTTTCCATCATAACCGTGATCATTAGCAACATACATGAGTACATCAACATCAACATCAACATAAACATCATTGGAATTGTCATATATCATCATAATCATAGTCATTTATCTCAACCTCATTGTTACTATCAAAATCATAATCACCATTATCATTTCCATCATCCACCATCAACATGATCATCCTCGTGCTTTTACCATGAGTCTAGTTGCATTAGGTTCACTCAAATGTTGTTGGGGACAATCACATATCATTAAGGTCATATAGGGCCTATTATGGTTAGTTCAATACATTAGGGTGATATATGCTTCCATTAGGACCAATCAACATAAAAGTGATATAATCACCTACATTATCATTATTGACATTGATATCATCGTTGTCATCAACATCCTACTAAATATTGTAGAAATCATCATTTCCATATTATCATTGTCAATATGTATCATCATCATCAACAACATGTTGTTAAGAGAACTCTAATGTATTTAGGGACCGTAGGATTCCATTATGATTATTTAGGGTTAATTAGGGTCTCTTTGTTTCAAAAATGACCGATTAGGTGCTACTTATGTCAACATCTAAGGAACTATTCGTGACACAACATTGGAGTTTTCCTAAGACGTTTTCTAGCACAATTCCTTTTGAACTTCCTAGTGAAATTCTTGGTGCTATGTTTAGCTCTATACCTAGGCTATGCTTGGCCCTTTTCCTAGGGAAATTCTCGTCGTAAAATATTTCAAAATTCATGTCACAATTCCTAGTGCTTTGGGGGATATATCCTTGGAACTATGCCTGGTTTAATTCCTAGCACAAGTCATTATGTAATACCTGGCTATTTTTCTAGCGAAAATTTTGATGTTAATCCTAGCGCTATATCTAACTCTATGCCAAACATTTTTCTGAGTGCAATTCTTGGCTTTAAACCTGGCACAATTCCTTTCAAAATTTCTATCTCTATACTTAAAGATATGTTGGATTTTTTCCAAGCACAATTTTTACTGCTATTCCTATCTCTATACCTGGTGTTATGCTTGGCCATTTTCATAGAGAAATTCTTGGTGCAAAATATTCCTGAATTCCTACTGCAATTCCTCATGATATATCTATCTCTATACCTAACACTATTCCTGGTGCAATTCCTAGCACAATTCCTTCTAGAATTCCTAGTTATTTTCCAAGAACAAATTTTGGTGCTAATGTTGACACTATATCTGATGTTATGTCAGATTTTTCGGAACACAGTTCTTAGATCTAAGCCTAGTGAGATTCCTAGCATGGTTGCTTTTTAAATTTTTGGTGTTACTTCAAGCGTTATACCTGGATCTATACATGATGATATGTTGGATGTTTTCTAGGTGCAATTACTTACTCTATACTCGGCTCTATGTCAAATGTTTTTTCTGGTGAAATTCTTGGCGCAATTCTTAATGCTAACCTAGGCTCAATATATGGTGCTATTCTTGGTTGCATTCTATATTTTTTTTAGAGTCTATTATGGGCGTTATGTAGGATTCTATTTTGGACGTTAATTGGGATGGTAAATTTATGGCATTATTCTTGGAACTATACATGGCTCTATACCCAGCACTATATCAGATGTTTTCTAAGAACAATTCCTGGCTCTATACTTGGTGCTATGTGAGGTGTTTTTCTTGGGAGAGTTCAGGGCACAATTATGGGCGCTAATCCCGACTCAGTATATGGTGCTATGCTTGGTGGTATTATGGACATTTTTTTGAGGTTATTATGGGCATTATATAAGATGCTATTTTGGACATTAATTGGAACGCTAATAGGGACACTAATTTGGATGCTAGTTAGCATCGAAAATACCATCGATTTTTAAAAAGGGACGCTAATAATGTCATTAAAAGTGCCATCGCATGGAAAAGTTCCCACTTTGTCAAAAAATTGAAGAAAAGTACACTAAGAGTGATAGTGGACACTAAAAAGGAAGGTAAAAGAGACGTTAATCACAAGGTTTTGTTGTAGTGAACTATGAGAAAATCACCACTAGAGAGTCATTAGTGTAACTCGAGACAACTAAATCAGTTCACAGTCAATTAACTTACCAAGGTAGGTGAGCAAAGGCACCTAACCTCCTTAAATCATGCACGTGTCACTCTATGCTTAGTAAATATGAACTAAGTGATGTTGTAATATCCTGAATTTTGGCCCTAACACTTATGGGCATGAGCCCCATTAATTATGATGTTTCGTTTATTTTTTATTTTCATATGCTGGGTGAAAGACCACACTGCATATGAACATGATGATTTGTTTGATATATTGGGCGTAAGGCAATTGCATATGATATCTATATATATGTGTTTTCTTGTGTTGGGCGTGGATCCAGATCAAGCACATGGTTAATGAGATGTTTTTTGTTGAGCGAGGAGCTCTGGAGCACATGGGTAATTGATCTTTTGTGTTGACTAAGAAGATCTAGAGCACATGAGTAGGTATATTTGCGTTCAGTGAGAAGCTTTGGAGCACATGAGTTTTAAGACATTTGTGTTGAGCATGAAGCTCTCTAACACATGAAATTATAAATTCGAAGTTTTGGGCATAATCTCTGGAGCCTTTCTTGTTGATTTTGAGCATAAGCTCTGGAACATCATATCCTTGGCCATTGTATCCCTAGGTGTATCGTACAAGTACATCTTAGCATTATTGTTGAGTGAGGAGCTCTAGAATTGCACTAAGTTTGTAACTCCTTGTTTTTAGCGTTGAGTATGGGATTTGGATAAGCACAACGAGTTACTGAAAATAATTAATTATGTCGAGTGAAAATGAATCAAGAAAAATATTGATCTCATCTGACCTATTTATAAATGATTAAAAGAAATTTTGAATTTATGTATCTCATCAAGTACTAAAGAACTACCATGTTATATCAGGGAATCCAACATGCAAGGATGCTTAGAGATTCCTAGCCTAGTAGACCTAACCACCTACATGATGACCTTAATGAAGAAAGTTTCATAAGTTTAAGGATCATAATATATGATACCCAAAGACAAATGTCAACAAATAATATATTATTATATATTTTATACATAGTATGTTTAAAGAGTAAGCATAGTGATAATATTGTTGATGTGTTTGTAACTTAGGAATGTATTGACTTGTATATCTTATGTATTGTACCCTGATGTTTATTTCTGAAAGTGTCTCTAATGTATTTGAGCCATTTCATTCCCCAATATTACTATTGGGAGATTCAATAATGTAAATAAGTCATGTCAAGTCTTTGTGGGTAACCCTCCTATTGTACAAGGGTTAAAGACCCCATAGTTCTAGGGCCCTAGGGTTATTAGACTATCCTAGAGAATTCGGCCCTAGGTGAGTTATTGTAAGTTAGTGCAAAGTCCCCACAAGTTGTGGGGAACTAGGGTTATTAGACTCTACTAGAGATGTCATCTCTAGTAAGTAATTGTTAAGTGAGGATGACATGTTTGAGTGGAAATTAAGTGAATGAAAGAATATACGTAAACAGTGGGCCTCTCTATTTATTACACACACTCATTCACTGGGGTAGATGAGTGAGAGAGAAGTTTTGGGCTTTACTTTTGGTGATGCCATCTATCTCTGAGTAAGTTGTGGGGTTTTCTCCTTTATGGTTTCCCTGAGGAAAATCTCTGTGCTCATTGTCTCTTGTGTTTTATTGCTGTGCATGTTATTCTCTCAGATAATATCCTAAGATCATAATGTTGGCTTGAATGATAAAAATATAACAAATATTAATAATGTAAGAAAGAAGGAAAAGCTCCATCTATTATTATTATTACTAAAATTAAATTAAATTTTATAATACCTACAAACGTCCAATTAGGAACTAGTTAAAAGTTCCTAAGTTAAAGTATTAAAAGTACCTAAATTAAACAAAAAGGGCTATCACAAGAAATCAAATAATTCTTAATTTAGCTACCCCTTTGACTAAAAAGTATGTATATAAAGTCCCAAGCCAAAGAGAGACTTGGGAATCTCTTGCATATTTTTGGAGTCATTATTATGCTTAACTATTCTCAAGAGAGTTCTTGGAGAAAATTTTCGTAAGAGGAAAAAAGAAAACTAACCCAGACCTGATATACGAGTTAGGGAAGCCTTGCCTTAGGATATCTAAGCTACTTGCATGTTGGAACCAGCTCGGGGGGATCCAGATTAAAACCAGAAACAGTTTCGGGTCATGGTTGGGTGGAACAAGGTAGTTCCCAAGTGATTCAGTCTTCTATACAGAGGTCATATCAACCTATGAATTGTTAATGTTGGGTAATTAAGTGTGCAATTTTCAGCCATTAGAATCACTTCACCTTTCAGGTATGATATCCTTGACTTCCTATTTCCTTATCTAGTATAAATTCTGGTTAGAATATGCAATTTTTCATGTTATATTTCTAACCATATGTTTACAATTGTTTTCTTGTCAAAATATTTAAGGGTTTACATTTTATTTATAAATCCTATGTGTGTAAATTAATTCTCATTTAATAAATATTTAGGGTTTATTTCTGCTATACTTAGTTCTGCATTTATTTAAAGCTTAAATTGTGTTTTTCTAAAACCTAGGAATTACTCTAATAGTGCCTATATGTTTATTTACCTATGAACTCTACTGGCAGATTCCCTATTGCCAGCAGAACTATAACTAGGAATAAAAGACTAATTCAGGTTCAGCTATAAACAAAACTTAATTATAAAATACAGTTAGAACTAATATAGTAAACAAAACATAATAAATAAGTTATTTACGTTATATCAGGTATAAAAATACTCAGTATTCTAAACGAAGCAATATTATAAACACATTATTCTATAATTAAGAATGATCATCAATTCAAAGTATTAAAGATAACATAAAAAACATCGAATACCTCTCAACATCTGTAATTATTTCTACCAAGAACCAAGGTTAAAAAATATCTTTTTGCATTAACAGAATAACTCATAAGTCCAATCTACAGTCCTAGTATCGAGACTAGTTAATGCTCCATGATCTATGTTTTAATAATTCTCCGCATTAAACCAAACCATATATTTATCATACCAAGTACATCCACGAAATCATATGTGGTAAAGAAACTCCACATAATAAATCCATTGCATGTACAATAAATCAAACATTTTAAATACTTACAAACTACATTATTAGAATCGCATGCCATAATGAAAGGCCCAACTCAATAAACAAACCATAATACTATGTACATCATGCATTAAAAACATAAATATAATTACACAAAGGTTGCATGATCGATTCGTGAGAGCGTTGTTCCCAAATTGAATCCATACACGAATAAACTATTAAAACTATAACGACCCATGATTGATTCCTATAGGGTCTGTTTATTTACAAGTCATAGTAACGAATCCGGTAGTATTCAATACTTGGTTTTAACCTCATGTTGTAGCATTCCACTATCAAATCCACGCTATATATATAAATACCCAGGATGTAATCTAAAACATCAAATATTTGCACAGAGGTCAAAAGACCCAATAAATTTACCCACTGTAACTAAGGCCCTCGACCCTATATTTTAACAAATCCTTTAAACATTAACGAAACCCTATCAACTCTAGGGAAATAGCAATGACAACCGTCGAAGCGTTATACCCTGTCATGACTCTTACATCTTAAACATAAAGACTTATCCTTAAAAAAGTTTCATCCAGAAAAATGATAATGCAATTGTACAATACACTATCACAACTCTAATGGTGGGAATGCCAATGCCACATACGACATGGCCCCCAAATCCAACAACGTTGTCAACATTTATCCATATAGTAATTCAAACAATGATTTCAATTACACACAATCCATATAATAACAACAATCGATTCATATAACTACACAGCCATAGTGAAAATGGCAGGAATTCCATTTCCATTCACAGCATGGCTCCAAAGGCCAACAACAGAGTAATAATTTCATACAGATAACTTAAACACTAATTGTGAATCCTCAAAGTGCAACAAAGGAGTGATAACCATGAAATTGACACAGTAAATGCAAATACTGTAGATAAATGTAAACATAAACATTACCAAAAGCAATAAGGGGTTAAACAGTCATTTAAACTCAGCCTTGCACCATTGCAAGCAATGGTGCTTCCTCCTTTTCAATAAAATAACCTTATTACAATACATAGATCATGTTGTGAGTTCCTCAGTCCCATTTTCCACACAGATTTCCCATTAACAAATCCGAATACATTAAAGTTCAGGCTCGAAGGCACTAAACCCCAACAAGGAAAAACACCAAGTCTTAGTGCATCCGTGATGCTTACCTATTGAAATTATAGATAGAACCCTTCCCAAAATGCAACCATGAGAAAGCAGAGCCAAGAATTCAAACCCACAACGAGTGTTAACTTGTTCACATCAAATAAGAAAATGAGGGAACAAGTTAAACACTTGTTATCGTAGGATTACTTGAATTGGGTATGGTTTTTCCCACAGATCTACCTACAAACCTTGACCCATGATTTTCTTCACGCCCTGCAACTTACAACACGGAGAAAAGGCCATAATGAGGAGTACACTTAAAAACCCAAACCGAATAGACAACAACACTTCCAAACTAGAATGGGTACATACCTTCCATTGCAGCTAGCCTCCCAAGCTCCACTCCATCACAAAGAACACAGTATTAGCTCACACATCCCTACTGCAAATGATCCAAACCAACATGTGACCTAAAATCCCTGAGCTTGAGTCCCATGCAGTTGGATGTACATTCATGTCACCACCCTTGCCTCCATCAACCAAATTTGAAACCCACATTGTACAGTTTATAGTACCCCTTAAAACACAAAGCCAAGTATTGTTCAAAGTGCCATGTAAATTATACATCGAATAACATAGGTTTAGCCATAATTCCATGGCATATGAAATATGCCATGGAAGGGATATTGATATGGTTTTAAATATTACCCCTAAAACCATGTTAATATATAAACCAAGTATACCAAGTGTTAAATACCATATGACCACATGAACTAGGTTATAACATATTGATACCGTAAAAAACATGAATCATATAAGTATTATTTACAATGGTAATTACAACCCTGTCCACAAATTTGTAAGAACAATAAGTGTAATCTGGATAAGATAGTTTAGTGAAACACCCCACCTAGTGTAAATATCAACCAATAGGAATTATAGTAACTACTAGGATAGGACTGTAAGTCCCTCATCGCCCAGGTGAAACTTTAGTGACAAATGAATAATATAACTAGTTCATCCTTTATAAGCAGTTTCCCATCGCCAAGTGCACTTGCACACAAAATGGAAAGAAATGCATTAGTTCGTAAGAACTAAGTAAGACCGATGTAGAAAGTAGAAAATAGTTACCTCTCAATTCTTACAAGGGAAACTATTACTGCCACTCCACCCCTTTTTCAATAACAAAGTTAAGTCAGAATTGTGTACACGACAATAATCAACTTTATAACCAATAAGTGTGCAATCAAACAACTAATATACATGTAAATGGGTAACCATATATCATCATAATAATAAACATCATGACAACGTAAGTAATACATTAAATAATTTCATCAAGAAATAAGAAAGCAGAACGTAAGAATAACTTATGACTTTACAGTACATTAAACAAAGTATGACACATTCCGCACAAGTTCAAATAATGTCAAGCATAGGTAGTTTTGATTAGCCTAATAGAAAAAAATATTTTAAAGTTTTCGGGACATTACATGTGCCCATAGGAGCATAACTCAACATTAACTAGGGTGAGATGATGGTGGGACTCCCGTGACTCGATGTTGGTTACTAAATTATAGGGATTAACCTCTCGATCTCTTAAACACCACCACAAAACTAATGAAGTGGAAGCATACTATTAATCTAGGAAATTGACATGTAGACTATGGTGGAAAAAGGAGGATTATAATAATACTAACACCTCCCCTTAATCCAAACATCGACATCCTGGGCCCTGCAAAATAAGAACAACGGGTCATCTATACAATCTAATGAAAAATGTAACTCCTCAATAAAGCAAAGAAATGGGGAAAGCATTTTGGGAACAACCCCCACCCCCTCAAAATGAACAACATGTAACTGGATCAATATTTCACACCAAGTGACAAATTTCTCATGAGTAAAAGACTTTGTGACAAATTTCTATAGTTTGCACCAATGTGAAGTAGTAATGTAGTTTGATGGTCCTTATGTGAACTAGTTCCTTAGTAAAATGCATGTGAACCTATCCACCTTCTTCCTATATGATTCTAAGTAGGATAAGAAATGTTGTTTCTTTTGCATCCAAACTTGCATCTTTTGAACCTATGTGATAGTATGAAAGAGTTCAACTTTGGATGCCATGCCATAGCGCCTTTCTTGAACCCATACAATGGATTCCTTATCCTGCATGTCAAGACATAATCATCAGTGTAATGCTTCGGATTTTCCATCTATATTTCTTCTTCCAATTTACCATGTAGAAAGGTACTTTTCTCTCTTCTTTCTGGAGGAAGAGAGACTTGATCCAATGTCTCATTATTATTCAATGGCATAGAATCCTTATCCATGGTTTCATTTCTTGGTGAATCATGGAAAGTCCTTATATATAATTGTTGATCATACATCACCATCATGTAGCATCTCTTTGGAAGTTTATGGCACATCTCTGGTAGAAGTGGATTTGCATGACATCGAGCAAGGTTCTAATCTTGAAACTAAGATATGATTCTCCTTTTGTCATATGAATATCTAGTCATGTTCCTAGTAGCTTCAATGAAGTTTTTAGCCCATTTAGGCCTAGGATTGGGTGTAGGGATTGGATCTAGATCTAGATCTATTTGAACTTCATCTTCAATACCAATATCTAATTCAACTTGGTCCTCTTCTTTGGATTCTAAATATGAAACATCAATAGAAGCATCATCATATGCAAATGGTTTAGGTAGAATGAATTTACCTTCCATTTTAAATGGTTGTAGAGATTGCATTGGATTTGTGTATGGAAAAAATGAGAACTCATACACCTTGGATGAATGGTTTGCAACACATTTTTCTATGAGCTTCCCAGTAGAAATATCTGATATCTAAACCGTGTTAGGTTCAAATACAACTCGCTTTTGTGATCCTATACGAGTCATCTAATATACAAACAACATATTTGCTACTAACGAGGGAACACATAAGAAAGTTTTGAACACTCCATGCTCTAATTTTATTATACCCTTCCCTTCAACTTGGATCTGAGTATAATATCCCATGTGAATACTTGGACCATCAGTAAGATTTAATGAAGAGAATGATTCTTTAGAGGAAACCACGTGGTTAAATAATCATAAATCAATGAGGAAGGATTGAGATTTTAAAAATCTATCCTTCATGCATGGAGTATCTCATGCTTTTCAGTCTTGCCTCCAGAATCAGGCTTCCTTGTTCCTTGATGGGGGGAAATATTATGTTGTTAAAGAAGTATTGACATCCGATATATGGCTTTGTTCATACAACCTTTCTTTATATGGTTTCATTTTCTACAGGAGGAACACTTGCACTTATCAAACCTCTGATTTTTGTCCTTCTTACGTCCCGAGGATCCATCTAATGGATCAAATTTCTCCTTTTTTCTGAATTCAGTGTTATGTTTATCCTTCCCTTTATGTTTCCCATTCGATTGCACATTCCGAGTCTCCCAAAACAAGAGAGATTGATTTTTGGAGGCTTTGAGGACTCCCATATTTATCAACTTATCTTATTCTTGAATAACAAATTATGTGAATGCATCAAGAGAAGGAATTCACCAATTCGGAGTTGTCAGATTCCCCAAATGAAAGATATACACAAACACTAAGAATTCTATGCCAATATTGATCACAATGTAGAGAACCAATTGCTCATCCTTCTTGTCAATTCAACACTGCTTGCATTGCATGACCAAAAACTTGAACTTGGGGAAGAATTGATGGATGATTTCAAAAGTGATGGATTGAAGAGCAATGAATTCATTCTAGAGAATATGGCCTCTGAGCTGATCCTTCTTTCCAAATGGTGATTCGATATTCTTCCATATTTCCCTTGGATTTTTTAATACACCTAGGTGGAAGAGTAACTCCTTGATGATATGAATGCACATGAAATCAAAGGCTTCATTAGACTTGTTCATATACTTTGATTTCTCTAAACGTTGTTTTGGTTAGAGCTAATTTCCCATAATGACCCTGTATAGACCTTTGTTGCACAACAAAATCTGCATATCTTCCCTCTAGTCAAGATAATTTAAGGGTGTGAAGATCCTTTGTGTCATGGTTGTTGAATTATCCATTTTGCAGCTTCAAATGCAGCACAATTCTTTTGAATTCTTCAATTTACCTACAAAAAAAAATTCAATTCGAATGAAAACCAATTCAACTACTATCTACTTCGAAATGTGCACATTAATTGAGTGCTTCACACCTGGCTATAATTCTATGGATAAATGCAGAGGGACGAAGAAATAGATAACAGGAATTATGTGGAACCCATGTATGTTCTCAATGATTGAAATTGGATTGAAAAATTTCTCTAATACCGTGTTAAATTAACAATGCTACGTTAAATTAACAATGCTACATGATCTTTAGAATGAATTGAACCTCACTATAAAATAAGATTAAAGGAAGAAGAAGAAATTTAATGTTAGAATGATCATACAATCATGGTGAAATTATTCAAACAAGAGGAAAAAATTTGACAACATTACATTAATATCACAATCACTAATATGTGTGTAATACATCCATGATACAATTAAGGAATTTTAAATCATCTAGGAATGATTCAAATCCCATAACTTGGGCTAACTCCATACATCACAAACTATGGGAAAATCACAAATGGAGACTCATTAGTGTAATTCATGAAAAATAAATCATTTCACAATCGGTTAACTAACCAAGGTTGGTGAGCAATGGTGCCTAACCTCCTTAAATCATGAAAATATTGCACTAGGATAAGTAGATATGAACTAATCGATGTGTATCGGAGCATAAATCAACACATACTAGGGTGAATTGATGGTCGGACTCCATGACTTGGTGTGGGTTTGTAAATTATAGGGATTGGAATATGGAGCTCCTAAACTCATGCATACTATCACTTCAATTAGTAGGTGGGCCCCATATAACTTAACCATGACACTAATGAAGGGGAAACATACACCTAAGCTAGTAAAATCACATTTAAACTATGGTGGACAATGGAGGATAATAATAATCCTAACACCTTTACATAAGTGTGAAGGCTCTTTAAATTTTATTAGCAAAGAGTACATCATATAAGTAGGTAGTCTACACTTGAGAGAAATAATATATATATATATATATATATATATATATATATATATATATCTTCACCTAAAACGTCACAGACAATATCTAAAAAAAAAACAGAACGTAAAGTGAAAGGCATATGAACTAAGATCAGAAAGTGTACAGTCTATGAATTCATCAAGAGAAGGAATTCAACAGTTTGGAGTTGACAATTTCCATGAATACAAGGTGGAGACAAACACTGAGAATTATGGAACAAGATTGGTGACAATGAAGAGCACCAATTGCTCATCTTTCTTGTCAATTTGACATTTCTTGCACTGCATAACCAAAGACTTGAACTTGGGGAATAATTGTTGGATGGTTTTGAAATTGCTGGGTTTAAGAGAAATCAATTCATTCTAGATAATATGGCCTCTCAACTCATCCTTCTTTCCAAACAGTGATTCGAGTTTCTTCCATACTTCCCTTGTATTTATCAATCCATCTAGGTGGAAGAGTGTAACACCCCGGTTCTGACCCCGTTTTCATTAATACAAATGTTGTAAATAATCATGGTGAGGAGCTAAGGGCAAAGGCCCCGCCATTGATTTGGTTATGTTATATTCTGGATTGGAATGGTCACCAATGGTATATCAGGACATACGGAATATATTAAATTGTGGCATCATGTAAACATGCATTTTAATTAAGTAACCCAACCAGCTATGTTCACTGCAACTAAATTGAGAAGGGGCATGATTCCAAAGGATAAGGAAGGGGAATGTTGAACATTGAGTCATGGGGGAAGAGCCATGTGTCACCACTCTCTTTTTCTCACCACCACCTTAGTTATTCCGTTGTTAGTTGGGGGCAGCGATTGGCTGACAGAAGACTACCATGCTCACACTCTCTCCACGACGTGCCTTGGGGTAGCGAATGGTTTGTCCACTATGGGGATTGAGAGTCTATTCGTTTCCTTCACACTGGGTGGATTTAAAAGGTTCAACATTCCATTGTTGAGGGTTCTCCTTCCCTCTCTCATGCCGATTGCTAGTCTGTGAGTTTTCTTCTCTGTTCACGCAGAAAGATGGTTCTCCTCTACCTCATGGATTTGTTGGCCTATGGATCAATTCTTTCCCCGTTCACACAGAGTTTTGTATCTTTTTCCTCTATTGTCAAACTGCATAATGGTTCTGTTATTTCCATCATTGAATCATGGCTATAATGGAATCAATAGTTCTATGGGTTGTGTCTTTGTCCATCACGCATAGTTCGGAGTTGTTCTTTCCCCATTTTCTGCCTGTGCAATTTCTCCAGCGGTTGCATTGAGGATCGGGTGCTGTGGGTTCATAGTCGTTGTGGGCTATTGTTTGCCCACATTTTAATTGGATGTGTTTCCATTTTTGTGGTGATATCGCTAGAATAATTGTTGCGAGTTCCTACGTTTTGGTTGATTGTGTTTTTCCCCTGTAAAAGCTTGAACAGCTGTTTGGCTGCTTGCATGCAGTGGTTTTGTCCTCGAACTGCATTGGGGTGGTGAATGAGGGCCTGCAATGCTTGATAAACCTTGTAGGTTGAGAAGCACACAGAAAAATCTACTGAGCTGGATTTCTTCTCCACAACCCCTGAATAGAATTGGAAGGGAGATCAAGGTCCGAGGGACTGCGTTGCAGAGAAGGGACTGATTTCCTTGTGCTGGGTGTGTGTGGGTGTTCTAGAAGCCAGCCTGGTTCTGTTGTTGGTGTTTGTAGCTCTTCAATGATCTCACCAACTTAGCATTTAGCCTTTCCTAGTCCTAGATGGCCTGATAAACCAAACTTTGTTGGCTGGGCTGATTTGTCGTTCGCCTGATAAACCCAACTGTGTTGGCTTGGATGAACTGTGTACCCTTGTGGTGTTCTTATCCTTGGCTATGTGTAAGCATGTTAGTTCCTTATTCCTTGGGGAATCATGCCCGACTCGGGGGTTGTAGCGTTGCTAAGAGATTAAGGAGCACGCGGGCCTATGGTTGGGTGGAACATTGTAGTGATGTAGCTTGTTGTGGAACAAGTTCTTATTAAGATAAGTATTCTTTCCTAACTTGTGTCTGCAATTATGCTTACCATTGATGAATGATGATATACATGTTAAATGCTAATTTGTATATCCAGAGTATTGATTGATATGTTTTGCTTCCGTTGTGTATATGAATGATTATGCCTCATAAAAAAAATTATGTTTTAAGTATCATGCTTCAGCATTACCTATATGTATGTTCATCTTCATGGGGATAGATCCTCGGAAGTTTTGATGTATAGTAGCATCCTCTTGGACGGTCAAAGGGTCGAGAACATTACAGTGTGGTATCAGATCTCTAGTTGTAGCATGGGCCTTAATGGACAGTGAAGATGCAGTGACAGAGCATATGTTGCAACATTTGGGCCTCAGAGGTCCATGAGAAACAATTAACAAAGGCAAGTTTCCTACTGCCTAGAAGAAACCAGGAGGAAAATTTGAAAAATTTTCTAAGTGTTTTGGCCGTCGGCACATCAAAACACTTAGACAAATGGATTTCCAATGCTTATCTAATTGAGTGCCACTGTTGAGGGTGAATAGGGAACTAACCATCCGATGCAGCAGTTGTTAGTCGTCTCGATAGGTGACACGACGGAAGAAAGTGAAAAGAGAAAAGTTTTGAAAAATTTTCTAAGTCATAAAATTTTTGGGGAAATTTAGATGACGGAACTGCCAATGCGGCGGCGAACATTGGAAGAAATTAGTTGCTCCACTTGCCAATGCCGTCAATGAAAAATAGTTGTTGGGATCGCCGACACCGCAGAAGAATTTGGCTATTTTTCAGTCCGTTGTTGCGGCTACCATTTGGACTAAAACACCGATGCGTAGCACTCAGTGGTTCCAACCACTGAAAGAAGAAGAAAGTTTTGAAATTTTTGTTTTAGTGTTGTGTTGAAATCATCGACAGAGGTTAGTTGATGAGACCTCCAATGGACTTCGGTAGAAATTAGCTGATCGAGCACCCGCCGTTGCGGAGGGCTAGAAAACTATGCGTCCGACGGGTAAAGCCTCTGACTGCCGATGACGTAGAATTTCCAAAATTTTTCTAAGGAATGGGATTATCGGTGATAGGAGGAGAATAGTCATTGACATCACCGAGGAATAGAATATGGAAGAGTCGATGTCATGGAAGACAAGGCAAGAAGAAAATCTAAAATTTTCTCTAAGGCACGAGATCATTGACCATCGAGAAATGTTAGAGGATCGGATCATTGATCGGAAAAGATTCAATGAAGGTGACCCGTCGTTGCGGAAGCTTAGATAGCTATCCCACCGATGCATTAGTCTCTCCACTCGCCAATGCCGAGGTGTTTAGTGAACAGTGATTTTGAGTTTCGATAACATAACTACGGTGGCGTGAAGTGCTCGGAAGTGCCGATGCTATGGAAGAGCTAGCGCTTGTGGAAACCGACATTGTGGATGCCTAGAGGAATAAGTGTTTGATGCCACTGTAGGATTCCACCCCGACCGCTGACAAAGTTTTGGCCCACGAAATTTATAACGGGATTGTTAGCCACCATTGCGGAATGACGGGCCACTATAGGCCAACATGTTGGAAGAAAATAGATGAGTAACTCACTGATAGATGTCTGCGGAAACCATTGTAAGATCACTTCCTTCCGTTGCGGCTGCCCAGGGGACTGTGAACTTGATCAAGAGTCAATTTTCTCGCTGATACAGATCGGAAGTTTAGTTGGTTTTCTACCGAAATGCCGGAGAGAAATAAATGAATAGACCACCGATGAACTAGGTGTTTTGACTGCCAAAGAATCAGAAAGATAGCTGGGAAGAGGTCTGATTGGGCCTAAGGAAGTTTGGGTTTTTTAAAGGATTTTCTCAGTAATTTTTCGAACAATTTTTTACTGTCTTTCAATAGGTTTTCAGCAGATTTCAGCAGATTATCAGCGGTCACAGGGATGAAAAGAAAGAGAGAAAAACTTTGTGTTTTATGCAAAATTGTGTTGTATGAATTTCTAGAAGAGGAAGGTAAGTAGTTTTGGTTTTATATTAGCGATATGCATCTAACAGTTTGTTACTAACACATTGCAGAATTATAGAAGACTTCCAAGAGCAGTACTCCAGAAATAAAAGTGTGGTAAAGCAACAGGTGGTTTAGTGATGAGAACCCATGATGGGTATGATGCGCGAGATTCTTACGAGTGAGCAGAAGATGCCATGGGAGGAAATTTTCGAATGAAAATGATGACATAGATTCTAATGGAAGGAGATTCCATGGGACACCATATGAGGTTACAGCCACCATGAGAAGCTTGGTTAAAGCCCAGGAAGAGTAGCATCAGTTTAATGCTGCCATATTGAAGAGTTTGATAGACTTGCAGAAAAATATAGATTTTGGACGAGGTACATGAATGCCAGAAGGCAGTAAGAGTAGCACTAGGAGAAGGAGAAGGACTTATAGTGGATCATTTAACTCTAAAGGATCCAACGGGGATACAAGTTCATCTTCTCATAAGAGGAAAATAAGAAGACACCATAGTGATCGCTCTTAAAATGAAATTAGGGAAGCTAAACCTCCTGCATTTGATGGTGAGATAAAGACAGGACAAGAAGCTGAAGCTTGGATTCTTGGGATAAAGAATTACTTTGAAGTGCAAGATTATTCAGGAAACATGAAGGCACAAGTTTCCATATTCAATCTGAATGGAAGAGAATCCATTTGGTGGGAACACTTCAAGCAAGTAAAGAAGATTAGTGAAAGGAGACTGAAGTGGAAACAATTCAAAAAATATTTCAAGCACAAATACCTCTCTGAAAGGTATTATGATGACAAGATCAAGGAGTTCCATGAGCTGAGATTGGGACAACAGACCATCGATGAATATGAAAATAAGTTTTTGGAATTATTGAGGTATGTCTAATACATTAGAGATGAAAAAGTGAAGATCTAGCAGTTTTTGAGTGGATTTCCTCAAGCCTATAAAGATAGAATTGAGTTTTATGAACCTAGGACCCTTGAAGAAGCAATAAGGGAGGCTAAGTATTGCTATGAACAAATCAAGGCTAAACCTAATTACCATAAGGCATGGAAGTACAAAAAGAATGAGAATTTTGACCAAAGAAGGAAAGGTTTCAAACCTTCTAGATTCAGGAATCAGAAGAAGCAACCATCCCAAGCTACGAGTAATCCAGTTGGAGTGACAGGTGGAAAGCGTAAAGAGCCAAATCAAAATAAACGTTCACTCAAATGTTGGAAATGTGAAGGAACTCACTTGCATAGATATTGTCCACTTGAGAATTAAAGTGCAATACCAGCTTATAATATTCATGGAGCAGAAACAGTGGGTCAAGTAGCAAGAGCAATCCCTAGAATTTATGAAGCACTAGAGGACCACCAAGCAGATCACTAGTCAACTATTGTTGCAATTACAGGTAAGATTATTGAACAATCTATTTCTATTTTGATTGACCTTGGTTCTACTCACAGTTACATTACTCCTAGAGTAGTGGAGATCTGTGATTTTAAAAAGGACAAGCATAGGAAACCTTGGTTAGTTCAGCTGGCCATTGGGAATAAGAGAAGGGTCAGTAAATTGGTAGAGAAGTCTCCATTGGTTATAAATGGATTGATCACTTGTGTAGATCTAAATGTTCTACCGCTTGGTTGCTATGATATTGTGATTGGAATGGATTGGTTAGAAACTCGTCGAGTGAAGCTTGATTGTTATAACATGATTTTTGAATGCATGGATGAAGAAGGACACCCAGTAGTGGTGAAAGGTATTCTGAAGGTAATTTCAGTAAGACAGGTTTCGGCAATGCAGTTGAAGAAATTCTCTAGGAAATATTTCCAGTTGTATTCAGCTCATATTCTGGAACCAACAGGAGATGAGACTCCTAGGTTGGAGGACTATCAGGTGTTACAGGAATTCAAGGATGTGTTTCCTGATGAAATTCAAGGGCTTCCTCCAAAGAGGGACATTGATTTTACCATTGAACTTATGCCAGGAGTAGCACCATTGTCCAAGACACCCTATAGGATGAGTACGTCGGAGATGTAACTACAAGAGTTGTTGGAAAAGAAGTATATCTTACCAAGTGTGTCTCCTTGGGGAGCACCGATTCTGTTTGTGAAGAAGAAAGATGGTACACTCAGGTTATGTATTGATTAAAAATAGTTGAACAAGGTTACTGTGAAGAATAAATACCCTTTTCCTAGGATTGATGACGTCTTTGATCAAATGAGAGGAGAAAAGGTATTTTCCAAGATTGAATTGAGGTCTGGTTACCATCAGGTGAGAATCAAGGATGAAGACATTAATAAGACAGCCTTCAAGACAAGGTATGGACATTATGACTTTGTAGTGGTACCATTTGGTCTCCCAAATGCACCAGCTACATTTATGTGCCTTATGAACAACGTCTTCAACATGTATTTGGACAAGTTTGTTCTTGCTTTCCTTGATGACATTCTTGTTTATTCCAAGAATGAGGAAGAACATGAAGAGCATTTGACATTGGAATTGCAAGTGCTCAGGGAACATCAGCTGTATGCAAAGCTGAGCAAGTGTGACTTCGACAGTGATAAAATTTAGTACTTGGGTCACATTATCTTAGAAGAGGGTATATTAGTAGACCTTGAGAAGATCGAATCCATTATGAATTGGCCTACTCCAAGAAATGTGATGGATATAAGATCTTTTATGGGACTTGCAGGATACTACAGGAGATTCATGGAAGGATTTTCCAAGGTTTCATATGCCATCAATTCTTTGCAAAAGAAGGGGATGAAGTTCGAATGGACTTCGAAGTGTGAAGAGAGCTTCCAGTGGTTGAAGAATCTTCTCACCAGTGCACCAGTATTGAAGGTTGTAGATCCAGAGAAATATTTTGTGGTATGTACCGATGCATGAGGACAAGGGCTTGGAGGAGTCCTTATGCAGGACAACCACATGATATGTTATGAATCAAGAAAGTTGAAGGAGCATGAGAAGAACTATGCCACTCATGATCTAGAGCTTGTAGCCATAGTACATTCTCTCAAGATGTGGAGACATTACTTGATGGGTAGAATATTTGAGCTCAGGACAGATCATTGTAGCCTGAAGTATTTGTTTGATCGGCCTACTATGAATGCTAGGCAAGCAAGATGGCTGGAATTTCTATGTGAGTTCGATTTTGAAATCAAGCACATAAAAGGAAAAGAGAACAAGGTAGCTGATGCACTTAGCAGGAAGGTACAGGAAACGCATGTGGCAACTCTTAGTATTTGCCAATCATATTTGAGGCAGCATATTGTTAATCATGTTGTCGGAGATGAAGTGTATGAGCAAGTAAAAGACAAATTGCAGCCGGAAAACCTTGAGAAGAGGTATGAGGGATATAAATTGGAAGAAGATGGGCCTCTTACATATAATGGTAGAATTTATATTCCGGATGTTGTATATTTGAGGAGAGTTGTTATGGATGAAATCCACCAAGCTCCATATTCTGGTCACCCAGGATACCAGAAGACAATTACTACAGCTAGAAAGTAGTACTTTTGGCCAGGAATGAGAAAGAACATGGCTGAATACATTTCAAGGTGCATGAAAGGTAAACAGGTAAAGGTTGGGCATCAACATCCAGCAAGTTTGTTCCATCCTTTGCCAATCCCAAAATGGAAACGGGAAGTCACTTCCAATTTCTGGAAGGGATTGTTTGCATATTTGGGCACAAAGTTAAACTTCAGCACTGCATACCATCCTCAGATAGATGGGCAGACAGAAAGAGTTAATCAGGCGCTTGAAGATATTCTTCGCATGTATGTTATGGACAAGCCAACCAAGTGGGAAGATTACTTACGCTTGGTAGATTTTGCTTACAATAATGGACAGCAGGCATCCTTGGGGATGAGTCTGTATGAAGCTTTGTATGGAAGAAGGTGTAGGACACCAGTGACCTGGGATAACCCAGTGAAAAAATTTGTGCTTGGACCATAATTGCTCAAGGAAATGGAGCAATAGGTTGTAAAGATCAGACGAAATCTAAAAGCAGCACAAGACAGACAGAAAAGCTATGCAGATAAGCATAGGATGAATAGAGAGTTTAGTGTTGGGAATCATGTCTACCTCAAAGTGAGGGAAAAGAAAATTTCCTTGAAGCTTGGGATTTGTGCCAAGTTGTCACCTAGATATTGTGGGCCGTTTGAAGTGATTGAAAGAATAGGTCCTGTTGCATATAGACTTGCATTGCCTACTAGTAGTAGAGCTCATAATGTTTTTCATGTTTCTTTTCTTAAGAAATATGTACGTGATCCTAACCATGTGATAAATTGGGATGTGATTCAGGTGGAACCGGAGGGAGAGTTCCAAATCGAGCCAATACACATTCTCGACAGGAAGGTCACAATGCTCTGGAACAGAGCTATAGGGAAGGTAAACGTGCAATGGGAGCACTATGGACATGAGGAGGCTATGTGGGAGCTGGAGGATGACATGTGATTGGCACATCCATTTTTGTTCAACCCTATGGAACACTAAGGCGGTACCAGTGTAGCATTTTTATTCAAATTTTGTAAAGCACTGAGCACAGTGCTACTGAAGGGGGAGGGGAATGTAACACCCCGATATTGACCTCATTTGCATTAATACAAATGTTGTAAATAATCATGGTGAGGAGCTAAGGGAAAAGGCCCCACCATTGATTTAGTTATGTTATATTTCAGATCGGAATGGTCACCGATGGTATATCGGGACATACAACATATATTAAATTGTGGCATCATATAAACATGCATTTTAATTAAGTAACCCAACCAGCTATGTTCACTGCAACTAAATTGAGAAGGGACATGATTCCAAAGGATAAGGAAGGGGAATGTTAAACATTGAGTCATGGGGGAAGAGCCATGTGTCACCACTCTCTTTTTTTCACCACCACCTTAGTTATTCCATTGTTAGTTTGGGGCAGCAATTGGCTAACAGAAGACTACCATGCTCACACTCTCTACACGACATCCCTTGGGGTAGCGGATGGTCTGTCCACCATAGGGATCGAGAGTCTATTCGTTTCCCTCACATTGGGTGGAGTTAAAAGGTTCCACATTCCATTTTTGGGGGTTCACCTTCCCTCTCTCACGCTGATTGCTAGTCTCTGTGTTTTCTTCCCTATTCACGTAGAAAGATGGTTGTCCTCTGCCTCATGGATTTGTTGGCCTGTGGATCAATTCTTTCCCCATTCATGCAGAGTTTTGTATATTTTTCCACCATTGTTAGAATGCATAATGTTTCTGTTATTTCCATCACTGAATCATGGCTATAATGGCATCAATAGTTCTGTGGGTTTTGTCTTTGTCCATCACACATAGTTGGGACATGTTCTTTCTCCATTTTCTTCCTGTGCAATTTCTCCGGCGGTTGCATTGAGAATCAGGTGCTATGGGTTCATAGTCATTGTGGGCTGTTGTTTACACACGTTTTACTTGGCTATGTTTCCCTTTTTGTTGTGGTATCGCTTGAAGAATTGTTGGGAGTTCCTATGTTCTAGTCCATTGTGTTTTTCCCCTGTAAAAGCTTGAATAGCTGTTTGGCTGCTTGCATGCATTGGGTTTGTCCTTGGACTGCATTGGAGTGGTGAATGAGGGCCTGGGATGCTTGATAAACCTGGTGGGTTGAGAACCACATAGATAGAGCTACTGAGCTAGCTTTCTTCTCCACAACCCCTGAATAGCACTGAAAGGGAGATCAAGGTCCGAGAGACTGCGTTGCAGAGGAGGGACTGATTTCCTTGTGTTGGGTGTGTGTGGGTTTTCTAGAAGCTAGACTAGTTCTAGTTTTGGTGTCTGTAGCTATTCAATGAGCTTAGCAGATTAGCATTTATCCTTTCCCAGCTCCTGGATGGCGTAATAAACCCAACTTTGTTGGCTTGGCTAATGCATTGTTTGCCTAATAAACCCAACTGTGTTGGCTTGGTTGAACTGTGTACCCTTGCGGTGTTGTTATCCTTGGCTATGTGTAAGCCTTTTAGTTCTTTATTCCTTGGAGAATCATGCTCGACTCAGGGGTAGCAGCATTGCTGAGATATTGAGGAGCACGCGGGCCTATGGTTGGGTGGAACGTTGCAGCGACATAGTTGTTTATGGAACAAGTTCTTATTAAGATAAGTATTCTTGCCTAACTTGTGTCTGCAATTATGTTTACCACTGATGAATGATGATATACATGTTAAATGATTATTCCTCGTATATGCATGAGTATTGATTGATATGTTTTTCTTTTGTTGTGTATATGAATGATTATGCCTCGTAAAATGTTTGATGTTTTAAGTATCATGCTTCAGCATTACCTATATGTATGTTCATGTTCATGGGCATAGATCCCCATAATTTTTGATGTATAATAGCATCCTCTTCGCCAGTCAAAGGGTTGGGGACGCTACAAAGAGTAACTCCTTGAAGATATGAATGCACATGAATTCAAAGTCTTTATTCCACTTGTTCAAATAATCTGATTTCTCTATGCATTGGTAGGGTTAGAGCTCATTTCCCATAACAACCTTTTACAGACCTTTCTTTCACAACACAATATGCATACCTTCCCTGCAGTTAAGATAATTGAAGGTATGAGGATACTCAGTGTCAGGGCTCTTGAATTCTCCATTTTGAAGCTTGAAATGTAACACAATTTTTCTGAATTCTTCAATTTACCTGCAAAAAATATTTCGATTCAAACGCAAACCAATTCAATCGCTATCTGATTTGAAATGTGCAAATTATCAGAGGAATTCACACCTAGATAGAATTATCTAGATAAATCAAGAGGGATTAAGGCACATACACCATGAATTATGTGGATCCCATTTGCTTCTAGTGCATCAATGGAAGTTTTTGAGGATTGAAATTGGCCTAAGCACTTGCTCTGATACCATGTTGAATTAATAATTCCATAGCAACGGATTGAACCTCACTATAAAATAAGATTGAAAGAGGAAGAATAAATTCAATGTTAGAATGATCAAATAATCATTGTGGAATTATTCAGACTAGAGGCAAAAATTTGACAACATTACATTAATCTCACATTCCTTAATATGTATCTAATACATCCATGATAAAAATAAGGAAATTTGAATCATTTAGGAATTATTCAAATTTCATAACTTAGACTGACTCGAGGGATCACTAACTGTGGGAAAATCACCAATGGAGACTCATTAGTTTAACTCATGAAAAATAGATCATTTCACAATTGGTTAACTAACCAAGGTTGCTGAGCAAAGGCACGTAACCTCCTTAAAACTTGTAAATGTGGCACTAGGATAACTAAAGATGAACTAACTAATTTGTATCAGAGCATAAGTCAAAACATAATAGGGTGAACTCATGGTGTGAATCCATGACTCAGAGTGGCTTCCTAAATTATATGGATTGGCCTATGGAGCTACTAAACTCATGTAGACTGGCATTTCAAGTAGTAGGTGGGCCCCAAATAACACCCCCATGGAAATAATGAAGTGACAACATAATCCTAATCTAGGAAACTCACATTTAAAATATGGTGGACAATGGAGGAGTATAATAATCCTAACACCTTTGCATAAGTGTGAACGCTCTTTAATTTTTATTAGCAAAGAGTACACCATATAAGTAGGTAGTCTACACTTGAGAGAAATAATATATATTATATTATATATATATATATAGCCCTACTTCACCTAGAAGGAAAAAGACAATATCTACAAAAAAACAAACTTCACATTGAAAGGAATATGAACTAAGATCACGAAGTGTACAAAAGGAAGAAGAAGAATTGGTATCCTCAGGTGGTTTATCCCTCAATCACATACAAAATGTCTAGGCTGAAAGGAAATCCTTTCTCTCAAAGGCTTAGAAACAAGAAGCAATGGACATTAAACAAGGAAAGAAGAAAACAATTAGTTGGTCTCGTAGAGTGGAAAAGCCCCCGAGAAAGGGCTCTTAATGCTAAGAATATACTTCAATGCACAGGGGATAGGAGGGGCCTCCAAGAAAAATTATTTGAAGAGAATGATAAGCATCATAAAACCAATGGTATTGTTAATTCAAGAAATAATGATTGAAGGGAAAAAACAAAAGAACTGATCAGCGAGTGTGTAAAATACTATAAACTGAAAAGCATTGATGCAGAAGAACACTCTAGAGGCATCCTCATGGCATGGAGTCCAACATTGAATATGCTATAAATATTACATTGACTTTGCTTTGGATACCATATTGAAATACGGGTAGATAGGACTCTCTTCCATGCTTTTAAATGTTTTGGGTTTTTCTATGATATGAAGGTCTTCTAGGAGTCCTTTGGAAATACAGGTGCCCTCGACAATTAAAATGTCATTATGGGGGGATACCTAAACCTAACACTCTCTATGAATAAGGTTTGGGGGAGGAATGTGAGATATAATTCTATGAGTTGATTTTTCAGCACATTCTTTGAGCAAAAAGGGCTAATAAATTTAGTTTCATTGAAAATGGAGCCAACTAGTTGAAAAATGAGAGGGGGATAACATGACATCTCTAAGAGGATAGATAGGTTTTTGTTGGATGCAAATTTATTCAATGAAAAGTGGTACTTCAATCAATGATAGAAATATGAGGAATTTCAAATCACAGGACAATAGATTTAAATTCCAAAATACGGAAAAAAAAAATCCTCTATGGCTTGACGAGGAAGAATATCAAACTCAAATATTGAATTAATGGAAACCCATGAGGGAATCAGAGAGTCTTTCCTTCATGCATCAATTTGTAGACAATTTGGCGTGGATGAAAAAAAATATCAAAGGGGTGTGATATGAAGCATAAAAAATTCTCTTAGGAAGAGTTGAATGGGGTGGAGAAGAAAATTGAGGAGATTTATGAGAAGAATCAGGAGTGTGTTTTTAACACAAAAGGGGTAGAGACCCTAAATAAATTAGAAGGAAAAAATAATTCTTTGCAAATGAAGGTGGGACAAATGCGGAGGTTTAGAAAGTAGGGAATTATAGCTAGCAGAGGGATATAGAAATACAAACTTCTTTCACAGGTTTACCTAAAATAGTAGGAGCATAAACACTATTTTAGAAATTAGGAATGGCCGTGGTAATCTAGTGAGGACATTCCAAGAAAAAAAGCAAGGAGTTGAAGATTTTTTTGACATATATTTACAAAACCGAACAGATTTCCAATAAAACTAATATTGGAGGTTATAAGGATATTCCTTAGACTAATCACAGAGGAAAGGAATGAATATGTTACAAAAGAAATCACAGAAGAGGAGGTAAGTCAAGTTACTTTTTTTCCAAAAAGGGAAAATTCCAGGACATACAATTTTACTTTGGAGTTCTTTTTAGTATTTTATGATAAAATAAAGTATGACATATTGAAACTGGTCATGGAATCACAAAAGTCACAAAAGGTACTTGGAGAGATAAACTCAACCTTCTTAACTCTGATCCGCAAAAGAAGGAAATATGAGTCCTTTGACAACTTTAGACCAATCTCATGTTGTAACATCATTTACAAAGTGATAGCCAATATCATAGCCTTAATATTAAAACACATAATGAGTGGGATTGTAACAGAAGAAGAGTTTGGCTTTCTATTTAATAGATAGATTCAAGATGTAGTCTCTTTGGAATAAGAGGCTATACAATCTAAGGAAAATCAATGTGCCTTCACACTCAAACTGGACCTTTCAAAAGCCCATGATAGGGCAAAATCGACCTTTCTAAGGTTTTTATTTATCCAAATTGGAACGTCAATGGATATGGTTTAATGGATCATGGGATGTATTAAATCAACCTCATTTGTTGTTTTGATTAATGGGTCACCATCTAATTTTTTTCGCCGAGCTAGAGGAATAAGGAAAGGTTGTCCCCTCTTTCCGTTTTAGTTTCTACTGGTAGATGAAACATTGAGTCATTTAATACATAATGCCAAATATATAAGAAGGATTGAAGGAGTCAAGGTAACCAACACATAAGATATTACTCATACTATCTTTGTAGATGATGTCCTTATTTTTAGAAACAACACTAATGAAAATATCATGGTATTCGCCTCTATAATAGAAAAATATAAGAAGACAAAAGGAATGGTAATAAACATAGAAGAATCAAGCCTGGCATTCAATGAAATTTTCAAAAGAATTGAAATAGAGTGCAAAAGGGATAATACGCTTCCCAGCAGTCCCAATCACCGATGGTTTAAATACTTAGGATTTTTCCTAAAACCAAATTGTTATTCCTTTGAAGATTGGGTATGGTTGTACAAGAAAGTTGAAGCAAGAATATCAACATCGAAAAATCGTTTTCTCTCTAGAGGAGAAAAATTAGTACTATTAAAATAATTCTTACAAAGTATTCCAATTAATTGGGAATCTATTTCCTACATTCCTAAAGGAATATTATCGGAGATAAGAAAGAGGTGCTTCTCATTTATTCGGACAACAATTAGTCAAACAGAAGGGATACCTCTCATAAAATGGTCATCCCTAAGATTTCAAAATGAGCTTGGAGGATGGGGAGTAAAAAATGCTTCTTTTTCCTGGAAAGCATTGGCAGCAAAGACATTGTGGAGACTTGCACAGAGTTCAGACATGGTGTGGGAAAAGGTAATGAGCTCTAAATATTTCTGTGACTCTTCAATAGTTGAATGCTTCAAAAATCCTATCAAAACCCATAAAAACATATCAATATGGTCTATATCATTGGTATGGACTTTCCACTCATGGGAAATTGGACTGCGTGGAGACTAGGTAATGGGATAAGAGTCATAATCAACGAGGATCTGTGGGAAGGGGAAGGTGAGGTATACAAATTATTAGAAGCTTTAATCCTACAAGAAAGATTTCTTAGGATTAATGTTTTAGTCAATGCATAAGAACAACAGTCGAAACAAAGAGAAAGAGTGGGATGGATATCATCGAAGGAACTTGGACTTGCGGGAGAAGAAGTAGGGGAGTGGAGTAGATTTGTGAGTAAACCTTATATCGATATTTGTTCATTTGGATGAGGATGAACAAAACAAGTTAATATTGATTAATAATGTAGTGAAAGGGGAATTCTTAGAAAAAAAAGGATATGACAGTGCTAGCAATGAACTGGAAGAATGAGAAAAAATATGGTGGTGGGAAAAAATATAGGGAATTCATAGCACATTGAAAACAATTATAAATTTGTGCTTGGCTCTAAGCAATAAAATTTCGTGTAATGTCCCTAAAAATTGAAAAAAACAAATTATTAGGCGAGAAAAAACTACCTATGTGGAACATTATTTGTCTTGCAGAAATAGATCATACACTACATGTACCATTGTTTAGTCGTAAGTTGTTCTTACATTCTGCAATTTAATTTCAGTCAACATTATTAATGTATTTCACTTAAGATGTCATGGATCTGATTACTACTTGATTCTTATGGTTGTACTTTGCCATGTATGTGCTAGTTACTAGTTTATGTACTTTGTTCATTTCTACATATATTTACTTGTTATTTACAAAATCCTGAGTTAACTTTGTTTGTGGAAACAAAGTGGGTGGAGTGGCGGGACTCATTCTCCCATGATGGTCTGAGAGGTAAAGTGTTCACTTGTATAGCAGGCTTACTTAGTTATGTTGGAACTAAGGAACCTCTTTTGTTTCATATGCAGATTTAACATAGCACCAGAGACTTATTTAAAGAGCACTGAATATCTTGATCTTAATATACCTACCCCTTGTTACTACTGTTCCTTACCGACTCAGATTTATAACAAGGTAAATAATGTTTTCATTAATTAGTTATCAAAGCTAGATTACCTATGTGCCACTTAGAATTCATTAGGTATTTATGTTTCATCTTGTATACCTTAGTATATATACATTCTATGTTTATTTTATTAAAACTATTAACATAACCTTTGTTTATTTATTGGCGGGTTATAAACTTGGACTTAAAAATCAGACCTTGATTTTATATATGATTATTATTTTACCATGGCACATTTCATATGCCATTGTTATTAAGCTTAATGCTTATGGCATATGGTAAAGCAAGGTTCAAGGCTTAAGCCTATGGTTATGCGATACCCATTATATATTATACTTGGTATTTAAAATTTGTGTTGGAATATATATTGTATGGACTTCACATTACACAAAACCTTGTGATATATTATACTTGTAATAATTTTTGGGGTGGTGTGTTAACATATGGTTGAACCATATACGATTGGGGTTTAAGTCTTTGCATGGGGATGGAAACCAATGTTAATGCATTGTTTGCAAACCATGGAGAAGTGGGTTTTTTTTTTATAGTGGACACCAAACTTGTGCCATCAATTCTCCTTGGGGATCATGGCAGACCCAACATAGGGTTTGGCTTCCACGATGGCTTGTCATTTCGTTATGGTTGTTTGGGGTTTGGACTTGGCTCCGCGCAGGGAAAATTGAGGCGACTACTGGTTAATAGAAGGTAATATCTGTTGTTTTTAAGGAAATGTTTGGTATTTGTTTCATAGCTCCACAGTTCAAACTCCTCATTCCTTTTTTTGCTTGGTGGTTTGCAGGTGCCAAGGTTGGTGAAGAGCAGCGTGGATCAACGCTTCGTCACTGGTTTGTAGGTGATGCCAAGGTGTAAGGTAAGCATGTCAAACAAGCTCATGCTTGTTACCCTTTGGCCTTCTGGGTAGGATAGAGTTCCATCTCTTAGTTGGTTTGGGGTATTCACTGTGGGGTTTTAATGCGCTTTCGAGATTGTGTAAACAAAGGTTGGGTTTGTAAGACAATGGTGCTACTAGCAAAGAAACGAGGAAGTTCGGGATGTTAGTAGAATTTGTGTTTGAATTATGTAGTTTGTAAATCGAGTTGGGGCTTTAATCCATGGGCTGCATCATTGCTTGCAATGGTGCCAGAGCCCTTAGCATGATTATGTAAACTTTTGACTATGGAGTTGGATTTACTATGTATATAAATATATACTGCATTTATGAATTGGGAATGGTTATTACATCTATTTTGTGTATTAATCCTTCCTACATTTGTATTATTACATCATGTTTATTTAGAACTGCATTTATATGAGCAATTCTCCTTCTTAGATGGTCTGTGTATAATGCTTATATTTTTTTTTTAGCTGTAATAAAATGACAGCGTAAGGGTTGATCCCTTTCCATGAGTGGCATGAGCTCTCTTCCAGGAAACTGCGATAGCTTAGAGGGATTTTTACTTTACTATTGTCATTTATTATGGTGTAATGTGGACTTTGGAAGGACATGGGTGTAAACCACAATGGTTATCATTAATCTATTTTGTCGTATTAATAGGCATATAATAGCTAGGGTTTTGTTTTTAGTTGATTTTATTTTTAAATAAAAGTGGCCGAGCCCGTAGTATACAGCGTGGTTACGAGCGGGGTTCTCTCAACCTTGCTATAGAAAATTGATGTTATTATGGTTAACGTAGTCTGCATACATTACAGGTATAGCATGGCTTGATAAAAATGTCCCTACAGGATTCACATCCTAGGCATTTACTTGTATAAAAACTTGTGGATTCTTTAAATATTAAGGTAGGGTTTGTAAATAAAACAATTTCTGTGGGTTAAAGTAATTACATGGTGTTTGATTCATTATATGGGATGACCACGGAGTTATGTAAATGATTACTGTACACACATTTTATTTGGTGGTTTTTATTAAGCCTGCGACTTGGATTTGTAAACCCATAGGGGTCGACGCTACGACCTCTGTTGTAACTTACAGAGTTCTTTAATTTGTTTTATAAAGTTTACTTAGTTGATTAATATGTGATAGTTGTGAGCGATATTATATAGGACCTTCAAATGATTTATGCATGCAATTGTGATGTTGTTTATTTAAATATTATGAATTTGGATTTAGTATAATAAAGAGATTTAATCTTGGACCAAAAGAATGGTCACTATACTTACTATGTTTGTTTATTTATGATGATGTTATTTTAAATGGAATGATTTAGTATTTAGCTTGTTTTTAATGATGCAAACCTTAAAAGGTGTTTAAAGGTTTATTATCTTGGATTTAAAGTGAAATTATTAAATCCCGTACTTAGTTGATTAGATTTGTAATCTATTTTATATGTGTTAGTATATGAATATGTGTGTGTGTGTATGTGTGTGTGTGTGTGTGTGTAGTGGTTCATCTATAGATACTAGCTTATTAGCTTATCTAAGTTGTAGCTTATACTTATATATATACTCCTACTTCTGAACTAGTCTTAATTAAATCTAAAACAATCCTCTACTGACAAATGGAATATGTCAATAGAGTAACAAGGCCAAAAGAACAGCTATATATTAACCTGAAACAAAATCTAGTTTACAATAAACACAGTTTAAGTAATGAAGATAAATATAGGATCAAACTTAAATGAACAAACCTTGGTAAATAAAGCATGAGATATAATTTGCATCCTAGGTTTATACGTTAAGAAATGTAAAATCTAGAAGATATAAACAGAACAACAATTTATAGGGTTAGAAAATATAATATGAACCCTTACTTAATTCAACCAATATTCATGCTAGGAAATGGAAGAGGAAGACTAGCATCTCACACCTATAATTTTTGGAGCTCCTTTAATGGTTGAACCTACACACTTAAGTAATCAACATTAACAATTCATAGGCATATCTAACCTCACTATTAGATGACCGAATCACTTGGGAACTACCACATTCCACCCAACCATGACCCGAAACCATTCTTGGTTTCAATTCGGATCCCCCCCGAGCTAGATTCCAACATGTAAGTAGCTTAGAGTACCTAAGGTAGGGTTCCCTAACTGGTAATGAGTTCTTGATCAGTTCTCATTTTCTTTGTAGGGAAAATGTTCTCCAAGAATTCACTTGAGAGAAAAAGCAGACAGAATAACAATTCTCCCAAGATAGATCTAGAACCCCAAGCCTTTCCTTGGCTTGAGTATTTATAGACATACTTCTCAATCAAAGGGACAGTTAAATCAAGAAACCCTGGTTTCTTGATTTAACCCTTTTCAATTACTTTGGGTAATTTTAATATTCTAACTTAGGAACTTTCAACTAGTTCCTAATTATACTTTTGTAGGTTTTTGACTATTTATGATCTTTACATAATAAATAATAATGGATGGAACTTTTCTTTCTTTCTTTCATTGGTAATATTATTACTATATTTATTCTTTATACAACCCATGTATAAAATACATAATAATATAACATTTGTTAACATGTTTCTTTGGGCATCATATACCATGATCCCTAGACTTAATGACACTTCTTCATTACGGTCAAGTAGATATATGGTTAGGTCTACTAGGATAGGAAACTCTAAACATCCTTGCATCTTGGATTTTCCTCGTATAACGTTGTAGTTCTTTAGTACTTGATGAGAATACAAAAATTAAAAATTCATTTAATCACTTATAAATAAGTATGATGACATCAATATTTTTCTCGAGTCTTTTTCACTCAGAGTTATTAAAATCTTTTCAGTAACCCCTAGTTCTTACCGGATCCCATAATCAACACTTTAATATGGATTTACAATTTAGTGCAATTCCATATCTTTTTGCTTAACACTAATGATAGGATGTACTTGTACAATACACCTAGGGATACAATGACCAATGATGCAATGCTCCAGATATTATGCTCAATATCAACATGGAAGTCTCCAGGGCTTATGCCCAACACTCCAAATCTTATCTTTTCATGTGTTCCATAGCTTCTCACTCAACACAAATGTAAGTACTCATGTGCTCTAGAGCTCCTCGCTCAAAACAAAATAGTAATTTCCCATGTGCTCTAGAGCTCCTCACTCAACACAAACATCTCATCAATTNCAAACATATATATATATATATATATATATATATATATATATATATGACTTATGCCCAATATGTAAAATAATTCATCATGTTCATATGTAGTGGGGTATTCAACCCAATATGTAAAAATAAAACATCAAGATAATCATCATAACCCATACGCACATGCCTATAAGTGTTAAGTCTGAAATTCAGGATATTACATCCCTCCCTACTTAGAAAAACCTCATCCCTGGTGCTCTAGGGGCTCAGAATGACATCATGACATAAGCCAGGGTAAACCTTTCTCATGGTGTATTCATTCTCCAAGGTATCCTTATTAGCCTCAAATATATTCCATTGCACTTTCAACTGGAGTACGTTGCGCTTGCAAAGCTGCACCTCTCACTTGTCCAGTATATCAATAGGCTCAGGGGAAAAATTCCCTTCAGGTTCCACCTGTAATAGGGACCAATCAACAACATGTTTAGTATCATAAACATATTTCTTTAATAAAGATGCATGGAAAACATTATGGACTCTTACATGTGTGATTAACACTAGTTCATATGCCATTGGCCCTTTCTTGGCTAGTATTTCAAATGGTCCACAAAATCTAGGTGCTAACTTACCACACTTACCCAAGCTCAATGAGCTTTGTTTGGATTTTACTTTTAAGTAAACATGATCACATATTTGGAAGTATTTATCTTTTCTTTTCTGATCCACGTAACGTTTTTGAAGGTGTTGTGCTTCTTTAAGGTTCATGTTGACCTTGGTAACCAACCATTCCAATTCCATCAACAAATCAGGCCCTAACATGATCGGATCCACCGGGATATCCCAAGTAACCGGTGTTCGAAACTTCTGTCCATAGTGTACCTCAAAGGAACTCATCTTGGTGGAAGTATGATAACCATTGTTATATGCAAAATCTACGAGACACAGGTAATCCTCCCACTTCGCGGGGTTGTTCATGACATACATTCTAAGCATATCCTCAACAATCTGTTTTAGTATTTTAGTATGCCCATCTATCTATGGGTGATATGCATTGATAAAGTTCAACTGCGTCTCCAATCTAGAGAATAAATATCTCCAAAAGTTTCCTATAAACTTAACATCTCCATCTGAGATAATTTCCTTAGATATCTCGTGCAATTTAAATATCTCCTTCAAGAAGATATCAACGATGTTCACTGCTTTGTAGGTCAACTTCACAGGAATGATGTGTGCTTCTTTCGACAACTTGTCGATGATTACAAAAATAGAATCATTTTGCTTCTTAATTTTTGGTAAACCGGTGATGAAATCGATACTAATAACCTCCCACTTCCATTCCAAAATGGGTAACAACTGTAGCAACCCCAAAGGACACTAATGCTCAGCTTTGACTAGCTGACATTCGTCACATTTCGTGATAAACATCACAATGAAGGCCTTCAAATTAGTCCAGGAAAAGAGTCTCTTGATAGTGGATATCATCTTTTGATATCCAAGGTGTCGGGAGTAGGGTTCCCGTTTAAATTTCGTCAGGATGCTGGACTGCATGCCCCCTCCTTTTGGAACATCCAAACGATCCTTAGACAGTAGCAGTCCGGATTCATCTACCTTGTATTCTTTTTTTTGTTGAAACAACCTGTCCTCCTAGACTTTCTTGAGGATTTCCACATAGAAGGGGTCAACTCCGTTGGTCACTCTGATCTCTCATGCAAATATGCATCAGTTTGACTTAAGGCCACCTCATATATCATATGAATTCATCTACTCAAAGAAATGACAACCTTATTCTCTTTTCCCTTAATGTGCTTTAGCTCGAAATGGTACTCACTAAGGAAATCCAACCACCTGGCTTGCCTTGCATTGAGATCTAGCTGATTGAATAAATATTTTAGACTCATATTCTCTATCTTTAAAAGGAACTTCCTTCCCATGAGGTAGTTCCTCCACATCCTCAAAGCGTGGATGATGGAAGCTAACTCAAGATCATGCATAGGGTCATTTTGGTCATGCTCTTTTAACTTCTATGATTCATAATAGATCACGTGATCATTCTGTAAGAGGACTCCTCCAAGTCCTTCCTTACTTTCATCCATGCAATAAACAAAATCCCCATTAGGATCCGCAATTTGTAACACCGGTGTGGTCATCATAAGCTGCTTAAGCTTTTGAAAACTTTCTTCGCACTTAGTGGTACATAAGAACTTACTTTATTTCTTCTACAAAGAGGTCATCACGGAAGTGATTCTTGAGAATTTCTCAATGAACTATTAGAATAATCAACCATAGTTATCTACCTTAGACATTAATTAATCCAATTTTTGTCTTATTTGCCTAGTTTCCATATTCCACCTTATGCAAGTTGTCCTCCACACACCCATAGTGGTAAAACTTGCTAAATTTGAGTTATGGATCACTTGGGAAACCTCTTGGAATCAAATCTACTTTATTCCTAGCCTCCCTAGTGCATGTCTACTTTTTCTAATTTATTGCCTGCTTTTTCTGAGTTTTAAGGCAATTGGGAAAGTTTGACTAGGTGAAGTTAACTTGTTTTTTGTCCTCATCATCCTCCACTCTTTTCTCCTATGAAAAGCATGTATGATTTTTCCTTCCACCACCTATTATCTTTTTTAATTGATTTTTCCAATTCGTGAGCTCTTAGACAGTTTTGGAAACTGCTTTATGCACATATGGGGGATTTTCTTAGATTTAGTAAGCCCGCTTTTGAATAAATTTGAATGGCATCCTTATGCATTCGAATATATCATATAATTATTTATTTTGGTAGCCTATTACTTCATAGGGTTGGCTATTGTACAGTTATTCAATACATATTAATGTTCTGCTCCATATTCAGTCTCCTTTTGTGAGTAATTTGCATGTGTAATTGGCAATTGTTGTAAGCGTAATTGTTCTAACACCTGGGTTCAATTTCCACATGGTATCAAAGCCTTTGTAGATCAATTTCTCTCCTTCCAATTTGTATTGTAGCTTCAACATCATTGACTGGGAGCATTCTGCTGACTGACGAGACAATTTCTGAGCTATGGATCAATATCAGAAGATCATCTTGACTCCATTTAAATTCTTTGAATGGAAAGCAGAGATGGAGATACTATTGAGAGTGAAAGGCCTCTACAGAGTGACTATGGCAATAGAAGCAGATCCCAATGCAGCTGCAGAGAAGATTAAATGGCACAACAAGAGGGATTAGGCCTATGGTCTCCTGTGTCTAAGCATATCCAGAGACCTCCTTTTCCATCTTGATGGATTGACATCACCAAATGATGTATGGGAGAATATTGTTGATATTTTTGGTAAGACAGATGAGATGAGGGGACATCAAATTGAAAATGAATTGATCTCCCTGAGTCCCAATAGATTTGAATCCCCGCAACTCTATTTTTCCAAGTTCAAAGCACTTGTTTTGCAGCTAAAACAATGTGGGATTGAAAAGAAGGATGAACAACTGGTTTTGGCCATACTCTCGAAGCTTGGCCCTGACTATTTAGTGTTTGTATCAACCTTCTATGCCACAAATTTGACTGCTCGAGCCTGGAAAATGCCTAGCCTTGCAAATTTCATGGAATCTCTCACACAAGAACAAGATAAATTGGTGATGATGGGCACCATCAAACCATCCAAGGACCAAGCTCTGGTTGCTGGAGATTCAAGGGTGGATTCAAAAACCAATAAGAAATCTAAAAATCCACCTGAGCAAAAGAGAGACAAGAACAAGTTTCCAGAGGAGCCTCAAGGTTCCAAGAAGAACCCCCAGAAGAAGAAGAACAAAGGAGAAATGAGCAAGTGTGCATACTGCAGTAAGGGAAATCATTCTGAAAGCTCTTGCATGAAGAACCAAATAGACATGCTTACCCAACTCCTAGAGATGAATGGCATATCCCTTCTAGACAGCTCAAAGAAGAGGGAAGGAGGATCAAATTCGGAAGACAGAGAGAGATTTCATGCATTGGTTGCTGGCAAATCAAGCTCACCTAGTTTCATCATTGATTCTAGAGCTTCAAGACATATGGTTTCTACCAAGGAGGCATTTACCTCACTTGACATGTCAAAAGGTCCACCAATAGTACTGGGAGATGACTCTCTCACTAAAAGTTTGGGCAAAGGGAGGATTGTTCTTGACCATGGTAAGTTCAGCAATGTGTTGTATGTTCTAGGTCTTGCCTCTAACCTCTTATCAGTGTATCGGATGACCCAAAAAGGGTCTCCAAAGAAGGTCATATTCTCCCCTGATGAAGTTGAGATCATAGAGATCTCAAGTGGTAAAGTCATTGCAAAAGGAGTTGCAAATCACACTTCGAAGGTATACATGTTCTCACTCTTCCTACCCTAGTCAAACCCCTCTGCTCTTCTAATTCATGCTAATGAGGCAAGCAAGCTTTGGCATGAAAGATTTGGCCACCTCAATTACAAGTATCTTTCTGATCTTAGTGAAAAAGAAATGGTCATAGGGTTACCAAATATTAAGTTTTCCAAAGGAGTCTGTCAAGGTTGCATCTTATGAAAACACCCAAAGCATAAATTTGAGAAGGCTAGTCATGAGAGAACCTATGCACCTCTTGAGTTGATCCATAGTTATGTTGCTGACCCATTTCGTCATATGTCAATGATTCAGGCCAAATATGCATTGACATTCATAGATGAATTTTCTAGGTATTGCTGGGTTTACTTCATGAAACACAAGTTTGAAGTTTTTGGCCTCTTCAAAGTCTTTAAGACTTTGGTTGAAAACCAGTCTGGGAGGAAACTCAAGGTCCTTATATCTAACAAGGGTGGTGAGTATGTCAAGTCTGATTTCATTCAATATTGTGTAGATGCAGGTATTCATATGCAGCATTCTATCCCTTACACACCACAGCAGAATGGTGTTGCTGAGAGGAAGAACAGATCACTGAAAGAGATGGCAACCTGCATGATGGAGGCTAATACTTTACCACCAAAGTTTTGGGACGAAGCTATAAAATTTGCAGACTATATCCAGAATAGGGTGCCTCATAAATAGATTCATAGTATGACTCCTTTCGAAGCGTGGAGTGGGCACAAGCCAGATGTGACCCATTTCAGAATTTTTGGCTCAAGGGCTTGGGCTAGAATTTCAACAGAAAAGGGGAAGGCTTTGCAGCCCTAAATCCAAGAGTGTATATTTGTTGGGTAATCTGAAGATTCAACAGGGTAAAATCTGATCAATTTGATCACAAACAAATCCTTCATTGAAAGGTGTGTTTAGTTTCAAGAAGAGCCCCTAGCAGCAGTGGAAGTTGGAGAATCCTCTTCACCACTAGAACCTCTGAATGTAAGTGAAGAGATAGTTGAACATGCTGATTCTAATATGTCTGATAATGATGATTTGATTACAAATCCTAATAGTCCTACAAGACCAAAATGGGCAGCCAAGACCATTCATGCAGCTGGAGAACTAGCTGGAAATCCTAATGACCCTAGGAGGACTAGATCTCAGTTTGAGAGTGCTCTGTGCATGAAAGATCCTATGTTTACAGAAAAATGCTATCTGATGGTTGAATCAGATCCAAAGACATATGAATATGCATCAAATGATCCAATATGGAAAACATCCATCGAAGAAGAGTTCATCTCACTCCAGAAGAGCAACACCTAGGAGCCGGTTGATCTTCCCCCAAGGAGGAAGCTAGTTCAATGTAAGTGGGTGTACAAAACCAAATTTGTTGCTAATGGTTCACCTATAAAGTAAAAATCCATAATTGTAGCCAAGGGCTACTCATAGGTACATGTAATATACTACAATGAGACCTTTGCACCAGTGGCAAAGATGGACTCCATCAGGCTAGCCTTAGCCATTGCAGCTTCAAAGCAGTGGGAGGTACACCACATGGATGTGAAGTGTGCTTTCTTGAATGGAGATATCACTAAAGATATTTACATGCAGTAGCCTCAAGGATTTGCTACTAACCCATCTCTTGTGTGCAGGCTAAAGAAGTCATTGTATGGGCTTAAGCAAGCCCCCAGGGCTTGGTATGCCAAGATTGATAGCTTTCTGCTATCACTGAATTTTGTTCGATGCAAATCAGATCCAAATTTATATTTGAAGCTGATTCATGGTTTTTTAATGATCATTGTTTTGTATGTTGATGACCTTCTTATTATAGGAAACTCAAAGGATGAAATTGCCTCCTTGAAGGATGCAATGAACCATGCCTTCTCAATGACTGATTTGGGCTTATTGAGCCAATTCTTGGGGCTCGAGATTACTCAAACCAAAAAAGGACTCAAATTACATCAGTCCAAGTATGCCTTGGATTTTCTAAACAAATTCAATATGAAGGATTGCAAGCCAAGCAAGACTCCTTTCCTTTCGGGAGTTAAGCTTGAAGAAGCTGATTCTTCACCTATGGTAAACAATACACTGTATAGGAAATTGATTGGATGTTTGTTGTATCTTACACATACTCGACCTGATATTTCTTATGCAGTAAGTGTGGCTTCAAGATACATGGATCAGCTTCATGAGATCCATTGGAGAGTAGCCAAAAGGATCCTTAACTTTGTTCAGGGAACAAGGACTCATGGGATCTTCTACAAAGCTAAATCTGATCTTGATTTGATTGGGTTTACTGACAGTGATTGGGCAGGTGAAAGCACAGATCAAAAGTCAACATCAAGATATGTTTTCATGCTTGCTAAAGTGCCAATCATCTGATCAAGCAAGAAAAAAGTTGCCATTGCACTCTCATCTACAGAAGCAGAGTATAGAGGAGTTGTAAATGCAACAACTCAATGCTCATGGTTGCAGGGGTTACTTGGAGAGTGTGGCTTCGAATCAGAATACTCAACTACTATCTATTGTGATAATCAGAGTACCATTCAAATATGCAATGATCTAGTTCAAAAACAGAGAACCAAACAAATTGAGATCCATATGCACTACATCAGACAGCTTTTGCATGATGGTACCATTCACCTACTCTTATGTTCATCTTCTGAGCAAGTAGCAGATATATTCACCAAAGTTTTTTTTGAGAAGACATTCAGCAATATCAAATCACTGCTGGGGATTGCTGATCATGCTGTGAAGCATGAGTGATGACAATATTTCCAAATTTTGTTTTACTGTCCACGTTTAAGGGAGGATTTTTCCCACCGGGTTTTTGCCTCTTTCCTTGGTTAAGTGGACATGCAGTATGTAAAGGGTGACTAAGACTTGTTTCTAGGCCCTATAATTTTATGATATTTTACTCATAATTTAGGCTTAAGGGGGGGTGTTAGAATAATCAACCCATAGTTAGCTACCTTAGACATTAATTAATCCAATTTTTGTCTTATTTGCCTAGTTTCCATATTCCACCTTATGCAAGTTGTCCTCCACACATCCATAGTGTTCAAACTTGCTAAATTTGAGTCATGGAGCACTTGGGAAACCTCTTGGAATGAAATCTGCTTTATTCCTAGCCTCCCTAGCGCATGTCTACTTTTTCTGCTTTATTGCCTGCTTTTTCTAAGTTTTAAGGCAATTGGGAAAGTTTGACTAGGTGAAGTTAACTTGTTTTTTTTCCTCATCATCCTCCACTCTTTTCTCCTATGAAAAGCATGCATTATTTTTTCTTCCACCACCTATTATCTTTCCTAATTTATTTTTCCAATTTGTGAGCTCCTAGATAGTTTTGGAAACTGCTTTATGCACCTATGGGGGATTTGCTTAGATTTAGTAAGCCTGCTTTTGACTAAATTTGAATGGAATACTTATGCATTCGAATCTCTCATGTAATTATTTATTGTGGTAGCCTATGACTTCACCGGGTTGGCTATTGTACACTTATTCAATATATATTAGTGTTCTGCTCCATATTCAGTCTCCTTTTGTGAGTAATTTGCATGTGTAATTGGCAATTGTTGTGAGTGTAATTGTTCTAACACCCAGGCTCAATTTCCACATGAAATTATGATAATATCCATCTAATACCAAAATGAACCTAATGCTAGTGACACTAGTAGGGGTAGGCCAATCCTTTATATCTTTAATATTTTTCAGCTCCATGACTATCCCTGTCTCGGAGATAATGTGACATAAGTACTGTATCTTTGGTTTGTAAAAATTGCATTAACTAAAATTAGCGTAAATCCGGTGTTCTCTCAACATTTGTAGTACTATGAGAAGGTGTTCTTCATGTTCTTATTTATTATTGGAATAAACCAGTATGTCATCTATAAATACCAACACAAACTTATCCAGATACCTACTGAATAAGATGTTCATCATACACATAAAGTTCGAAGGTAGATTGGTCAACCCGAATGACATCACTACAAACTCATAGTGCCCGTACCTTGTACAAAAGGTTTTTTTGTGAATATCCTTGTCATGAATGCATACCTGATGGTATCTGGATCGTAGGTTAATATTTGAAAATATTCTTGCTCCTCCCACCTAAAGGAACAATTCATCGATCCTAGGGAGTGGATAATGATTCTTGATAGTCATTTTGTTCAAATGATGATAATCGATGCACATCTACATCGTACTGTCCTTCTTCTTTAGGAACAATATTTGTGCTGCCCAAGGAGACACACTAGGTCAGATATACCATTTCTCTATGAATTCCTGTAGTTAAGGTTTATGATGTTTTACCTTGCCATGTTTTCATTCATAAAATTTTTTAGGAGAAACATAGCTTTGACAAGCACATGGATCAATAGGTATTGAAATAGAAGTGTTCAAGATCTTACCTTCTGTCTCAACCATAGTATCTTGATGATCTTCCTGTTGTCCATGAAATGCTGCATAAATCTGTGGTGTTCTAGATATGTCCTCAATAGTTGGTTCTTCTTGTAAGTTGTACAAGATCCCACTTGTCTTGTTCTTACAATCTCGGGCATAATGAGGCCCATTGCATTTCTAGATCTTGATCTGTAGCACAGTAGCATTGGCTCCACTTGATACTAGCTTGTTAACATTAGAAGCTAGTACGTAAGGCTTCGTACAAAATTTATTGAAGTTTTTGTTCGCTTGAAGGATGTTATTCTGCTTTTTGTATGGCTGTGGGTTAGGCCCAAGTTTGTAGTTATTCAAAAATTTCTTAGAGTTGTCTTAGTTTTGGTTCATGTTCTACTACCTTAGCTATCCATGCTCATAATAGAGCCTGGCTATGTGCAAGGTGGTATCCAAGGTATTAGGCATGTCTAATTCAATCATGTCCCGAAAGCTGGGAGGAAGACATCATAGGAACTGTTGGATATTTACCTTTTCTTCTTTTATGTATGGTACATAATGCAAGAGATCAAGAAATATGTTAATAAACGCGTCCATAGTCATGGATCCCATGCATAGTTTGTGAAACTCTTTCACTTTCTTGTCGAAGAACCTTTCAGACATATATTTCTCTTGGAAATATTTTCGGAAGATATCCCAACGTACTTCTCTTAGCTCATCTTTCTTGGTCTACTTTAAATGTCTCCACCATCTTGCTGCCTTCCGATTCAAGTTATAGATGGAAAGACGATCCTTCATTTCACTTGAGTAATTATGAACATGAAAATATTTGCTCATGCCCTGCAACCACTCTTCAACCTTCTCCCTAGTGTTTACTTCACCTTCATAGGTCGGGCAGCTTATTTTTCGAAACCCCCCACTGAAGACTGTCATTGCTTCTTTGTTTATTTCTTCACGGAGAAAGAGAGACTATAATCACTAGAAGGACTGTGATAATCTCCTTTCGGTGCTTTAGGGGTACATTCCTCTTTTTCTTCTTATCTTGTGCTGCTAGCCCATTTATGGTAAGGTTCTCTTTTGGAGTTGTTTGTGGACTGAGTAGGTGTACCCTGTGGGCTTCCTCCCATCATATTTCTCAGTAATACTTCATTTATAGCTTGATATTTTTTTATTTCGTTCATACTGTCTTCTCTAAGACTTAACATTGTGGCTTAAATACTATGTATAGTCTTCAAAATATTAGAATTCAACTCCACCACCAGTTCTGCTTCTCAGGTGGGGATTTTCATCCTTCCTTTCCGGTCATTATCCTCCTCAGTGTTAATAAATTGAATGGTTCAGTAAAAATTTTCCTATAATTTAAAAAATTTTAAATAACAGGAAAATTTTATGTTAGTAACAAATTTAATATCATACTTTATTTTCTTTGCAGTGACTGTTGGTTCACCCATAGGTCTCTTAGTATTGAAACTGGGCTCTAATACCACTTGTAATGTCCCAAAAAATTTAAAATAAAAAACAAAATTTATTAGGCTAGTAAAAACTACCTATGCGGAACATTATTTGTCTTGCGAAAGTAGATCGTACACTACATGTACCACTGTTTAGTCGTAAGCTGTTCCTACGTTATGCCATTTACTTTCAGTCAACATTATTAATGTATTTTACTTAAGATGTCATTGATTTGATTACTACTTGATTATTATGGTTGCACTTTTCCGTGTATGTGCTAGTTACTGGTTTATATACTTTGTTCATTTGTATGTATGTTTACTTGTTATTTACAAAATCTTGACTTAACTTTGTTTGTGGAAACAAAGTGAGCAGAGTGGCGGGACTCGTTCTCCCATGACAGTCTGAGAGGTAAATTGTTCCCTTGTATAGCAGGCTTACTTAGTTCTATTGGAACTAAGGCACCTATTTCGTTTTGTATGCATATTTAACATAGCGATAGAGACTTATTTAAAGAGCACTAAATATTTTGATCTTAATATACCTACCCCTTGATACTATGGTTCCTTACCAACTCAGATTTTTAACAAGGTAAATACTATATTCATTAATTACTTATCATAGCTAGATTACCTATGTGCCACTTAGACTTCATTAGGTATTTATGTTTCATCTTTCATATCTCATTATATTTACGTTCTATGTTTATTTTATTAAAAGTATTAACATAGCCTTTGTTGATTTCTTGGAAGGTTATAAACTTGGAATTAAAAATCGGAGCTTGATTTTATATATGATTATTATTTTCCCATGGCATATTTTATATGCCATGGTTCTTAAACTTAATGCTTATGGCATATGGTAAAGCAAGGTCCAAGGCTTAAGCCTATGGTTATGCAATACCCATTATATATTATACTTGGTATTTAAACGTTGGGTTGGCATATATATTGTATGGACTATACATTACACGAAACCTTGTGATATATTATACTTGTAATAAGTTTTGGGGTGGCACGTTAATATATTGTTGAACCATATAAGATCGGGGTTTAAGTCTTTGCATGGGCATAGAAACCAACATTAATGCATTGTTTGAAAACCACAGAGAAGTGGGTTTTATGTCGATAGTGGAAACCAGACTAGCGCCATTAATGCTCCTTGGCGATTGTGGTAGACCCAACAAAGGGTTTGGCTTCCATGATGGCTTGTCATATGGTTTTGGTTGTGTTGAGGCCTGGAAATTCGTAGGTAACAACAATTAGGGATTCTCCCCAGTAAACATTCCCGACTAGCCCATTACTGTTTGGTATGGGGAATCTATCTGGTTTATAGTCTGACAACCATAGGTCAAGTAACAAAATAAAAGGTTTTACCAGTTACGGCCTGGTCCACCATGTATATTTTAGCTTTTGAATTTAAGTATGATATGCAAGTGCCTATCTAAAAATGCAGATTGATAGAGAATAGGAAGAGCGGTCACAATGTGATGCATAGGTTTTTACCACTTGTCTTAACTCTCTCACATCTAAATCACACACAACAAGAAACTAAAACTTACTATCTAACCTATCCCTAGGGAGCAATATTATCATTTATCAAGGAGTAATGTATTTCTGCACATGGATTAAGAAAAATCACAAATAGCTATTACTTAATTCAAAACACATGAACATTAATAGATATATGAACAACAAGATAGCTCATTATTTATGGAAAGCCTTCATTACTCATAGTGGAAATTTCGTAGAATAAACTAGAGAACATTCATAACAAGAACATAGGTTCAAAGAGTTAGAACGATCTCACAGTTAATGGACAACAACTGAAAACAAAATAGTTCACATTCAACAAATCCATAGCACAGTATTTGAAACATTCCACCAAGCTTTCTCCAATAGGCAACTTGTAATTCTTTATTGCAAAAGGAAAGAGTTCTTCTGACAACATACTCTCACAAATCTATCTGGGAAAAGTCCTTTATAACATCTAAATCTCCTATATTTATACAAAACAACAAAACTTTTGTTTTTCCCCATTGGTGACCTTTGGGCTCCGCTTGTGACCTTTGGGCTCCCCCCCGACTGTTTTATCTCAAAATTGTCTTTTAGTGAGTGCTCATGATTTTTACAATACATTACATTTCAGATTAAGATTTAAGAGCGCTTTATAAAAAAGGGACCAGCTTGGTAACTGATGAACTTTTCCCAAGCTTGGGCTTTTGCTGCTACTGATTCTGCTCAGTAATCTGTTGGTCTTCTTGAGATACTGTTGATCTCATACTTTCACTTTCTTCTTTTTTGAGCAACATATCTTCTTCTTACTTTTCCTTTCCTCAGCCAACACCATTATGCTTTGTCTTTTAGATATGTCTTCTTGGCAATAGCAATCATCTTGTCATGAATAACCAAAAAATATATCAGTCCATTTACCTTCTCCGTATGCATTTTGTAAGATAAAATATACACAGTGTTAATGCATGAAAAGAAAAAATGATGACACAAAGAAATCATGTGAGTTTGTGTCTTGAAAACTACTAAAACCACTGTCCGAACTAAAATCACAAGCCTGATAAAACATATTATCTCAATCCAGGCTGCATCTGGACAAATTCGAAATCCCTTGATGAAAGTATGAATCATAACAATGTAACCGCCAATCCGAACCCTAAACTACGCTCTTCATCTCAGAGAAAAACTAGACTCGACCAAAACCCAAGGAGAAACTCCGTCTTCCCAAAAAAAGAGTAAAAGCACACAAAAATGGCGGGAAAAACCCTCATCGATGGGAAAAATACTAAGTATCGGGCAGACAAACTCTTCATGGGTGAATGGAACAACTATATGTCATACTTTCAGTTCACTAAGCCGCCACAATGACGGAATTCATATAGACTAAGGGTTCGGCGAAAAAAAAATGTCAAGGAAATAAAACACTAAAAACTGCTGTACAGGCATCGGAGATCGGAAAGACTACCCACTAAACACATAGGCATCAGTGATTGGAAATACTAACCATAATGTGTTGGCAGAATAGTTCATTACGCAGCCGCAACAACGAGAGACAAACATACTAAGGGCTCCGCAGTCGGTTGACAACTCTAAAGCTAAAGGTCAGAGCTCAGAACCACTAATCATCGAGGAGATAGTTTACTAGAAAGCCGCAACGGTGGATGTCAAACCAACTATGAGTCCCAGTAATCATGAAACCATTGGATATCGGAAGCTTTAACTACTATGTATCGGCATGATAGTTCACTATGAAGCCGCAACGGAGGGAGACAAACTGACTACAGCTTCCATGACAAAGAAAACTATCGGCAATCGAAAGAACTAAGGACTACGGATCGACGAGTTTAAAGCTTAATGCAGCCGCCGTGTCGGCAACAAAAAATACTAGCCCTCCGATCAAAGTTAACATTGTTTTGATAGAGATAAAGTCAAAAAGGAAGTTAAAATAATAAAACCATGGCATCGGTGAAGATAAGAGCTATCTGTCGGAACGCTTGCCGTATGCCCTCCAAAACAACGATGACTTAGAAGACTAGTGCTCCGATAGTGATAAAACAAAAACGACGACAGTAAAATAAAACAAAAGATATAAAATCACATCGGTGAAAAACAAGACTAGCCATCAGCGGCATAGAGAAATAATGCCCCAATTCGTTGTTTAAATGACTTCCAACAGTGATCAGAATTAAAATCATCGAAACAAGAAAAAAAATCATCGAAAACGTTAAGTGCTTGAAAGGCTTTCAAGTTGTCCAGTGGTAAAATTAGTTCATTTCATCTCCGAAACAGCGGTGGTACAGAGAACTAAAACCATGACTCAATCTTCAAAAAATCTCCAACAGCGATAGAACCAAACCATTCGAAAATAAAAAAAAAATGTTAAGTTCAAGAGTTAAAAGCATTGGCAGTTTTAGATCATTCTACTTCCGAAATTAATGAAAAAAGTTGACCTCAATTCAACCTCAAAAATCCAAATTTCTAGTAGAGGAAAAACAGAGTTTAGGAATCCAAACAATTATAGGTAAGATAAAATCAAAAGGAGGGTCCACAATTTGAAAAAATTGGGAAAAAAGTTGCAGCTGCAACAGGTTGTTTGGGGTTTGGTCTAGGCTTTGCGCAAGGGGAAAAATGGGGGCGAATGTTGGTTAATAAAAGGTAAAATATGTTGGTTTTAAGGTAACTTTTGGTATTTCTTTCATTCCACAGTTCATACTCCTCATTCCTTTTTTTTCTTGGTGGTTTGCAGGTGCCAAGGTTGGTGAAGAGCACCATCGCTCATAGCTTCATCATTGGTTCAAGGTGATGTCAAGGTGTGAGGTAAGCCTATCAAACAAGCTCATGCTTGTTACCCTTCAGCCTTTTGTGTAGGACAGAGTTGCATCTCATAGTTGGTTTGAGGTTTTCACTGTGGGTTTTTAATGCACCTTCCGACCTGTGTAAACAAAGTTTGGGTTTGTAAGACAATGGTGTTGTTAGTAGCAAAAGAGGAACTTTGGGAAATTAGCAGACTTTGCGTTTTAATTATGTAGTTTGTACATCGAATTTGGGCTTTAAGCCATGCGCTGCACCATTCCTTGTAATGGTGCCATAGCCCTCGGCATGAATGTGTAACTTTTTTACTATGGACTTCGATTTACTATGTATATAAATATATACTGTGTTTATGAATTAACAATGGTTATTACATCTAGTGTGTGTATTAATCCTTCCTGCGTTTGTATTATTGTGTTTTGTTGATTTAAAACTGGGGTTCATATGAGGAATTATCCTTCTTAGATGGTATGTGTATAATTCTTATATTTTATTCTTAGCCGTAATAAACTCACAGTGTAAGGGTCGAGGCCTTGTCATGAGTGGCATCAGCGCTCTTCTAGGCAGCTCCAGTAGCTCATAGGGTTGTTTACTTTACTATTTCCATTTCGTGTGGTGTAATGTGGAATGTGGAAGGACATGGGTGTAAACAAGAATGGCTATCATTACTATATGGTGTCATATTGACAGGTATATGATAGTTAGGGGTTTGTTTTTAGTTCATTTTGTATTTAAATAAAAGTGGTCGAGGCCGTAGTATATAGCGTGGTTACAAGCGAGGGTCTCTCGACCTTGCTGTAGAAAATTGATTTTATTATGGTTAATGTATTCCGCATACATTAGAGATATAGCATGGCTTGATAAAAATTTCCCTACAGTATTCGCATCCTGGGCATTTACTTGTATAAAAAATTATGGACTGATTAAAGATAAAGGTAGGGTTTGTAAATAAAATGATTTATGTGTATTAAAGTAATTACATGGTATTTAATTCATTATATGGGATGACCGCAGAGTTATGTAAATGATTACTATGCATGCATTTTATGTGGTGGTTTTTATTAAGCCTGCAACTTGGATTTGTAAACCCATAGGGGTTAATGTTATGACCTCTGTTGTAACTTACATAGTTCCTTAAATTGTTTTATAAAGTTTACTTGGTTAATTAATATGTGATAGTTGTGAGCGATATTAGATGGGACCTTCAAATGATTTATGCATGCGATTATGATGTTGTTTATTTAAATATTATGACTACGGATTTAGTATAACAAAGACATTTGAATCTTAGACCAAAAGAATGGTCACGATACTTACTCTGTTTGTTTATTTATGATGATGTTATTTTAAATCGAATGATTTAGTATTTTGCTTGTTTTTAATGATGCAGACCTTGAAAGGTCTTTAATGGTTTATTATATTGGATTTAAAGTGAAATGATTAAAGCTCATACTTAGTTGATTAGATTTGTAATCTATTGTATATCTATTAGTATCTCTGTGTGTGTGTGTGTGTGTGTGTAGTAGTAGTAGTATTAATTCAGCTATAGATAATAGGTTAGCATTTTTGAGTTGTATCTTATACTTATAAATATACTCCTACTTCTGAACTAGTCTTAATTTAATCTAAAACAAGCCTCTGCTGACAAATGGAATATGTCAGTAGAGTAACAAGGACAAAAGAACAGCTATATAATAACATGAAACAAAACCTAGTTTACAATAAATACAGTTTAAGTAATGAAGATAAATACAAGAGAAAACTTAAATGAACAAACCATGGTAAATAAAGCATGAGATATAATTTGCAGCCCAGGGTTATACATTAAGAAATGTAAACCCTAGAAGATATAAACAGAACAACCATTTATGGGGTTAGAAAATATAATATGAACCCTTACTTAATTTAGCCAACATTCATGCTAGGACAAGGAAGAGGTAGACTAGGATCTCATACGTGTAATTTTTGGAGCTCCTTTAATGGTTGAAACTACACACTTAAATAGCTAGCATTAAGAATTCATAGGAAGATATGACCTTTGTATTAGATGACCGAGTCACTTGGGAACTAACACGTTCCACCCAACCATGACCCAGAACCATTCCCGGTTTCAATCCGGATCGCCCCGATATGAATTCCAACATGAAGTAGCTTAGAGGTCCTAAAGTGGGGTTCCCTAACTGTTAATCAATAATGGATTAGTTATCCTTTTCCTTGCAGGAAAAATGCTCTCCAAGAATTCACTAGAGAGCAAAAATAGAGAGAATAATAATTCTCCCAAGATAGATCCATAACCCCAAGCCTTTCCTTGGCTTGAGTATTTATAGAAAAACTTTTTAGTCAAAGGGAAAGTTAAATCAAGAAACCTTGGTTTCTTGATTTAACCTTTTTCAATTACTTTGGGTAATTTTTAATATTTTAACTTAAGAACTTTCAACTAGTTCCTAATTAGAATTTTGTAGGTTTTGGACTATTTATTATCTTTACATAATAAATAATAATGGATGGATCTTTTATTTCTTGCTTTCATCATTAATATTACTACTATATTTCTTCTTTATGCAACCCATGTATAAAATACATAATAATATAACATTTGTTAACATTCGTCTTTGGGAATCATATACATTGATCCCTAGACTTAATGACATTTATTCATCAAGGTCAAGTAGGTAGATGGTTTAGTCTACTAGTCTAGGCAAGTCTAAACATCCTTGCATGTTGGATTTCCCTCGTATAACGTGGTAGTTCTTCAGTACTTGATGAGAATACAGAAATTCAAAATTTCATTTAATCACTTATAAATAAGTATGATGAGATCAATATTTTTCTCTAGCTGTTTTCACTCACAGTTATTAAATTATTTTCAGTAACCCCTAACACTTTCCAGAGCCCATACTCAATGCTTTAACAGGGAGTTACAACTTAGTGCAATTCCAGAGCTCTTCGCTCAACACTAATGCTAGGATGTACTTGTATGATACACCTAGGAATACAATGGTCAAGGATCCAATGCTCCAAATATTATGCTTAAGATCAACATGGAAGGCTCGAGGGCTTATGCCCAACACTTCCAGATATTATATTTTCATGTGTTCCAGAGCTTCTCGCTCAACACAAAACATTAATTTCCCATGTTTTCCAGAGCTCCTCGTTAAACGAAAAAATTACTTACCCATGTG